>CM039670.1:12452646-12982646 GCA_022405105.1 Aristolochia contorta
AATGTGGATTTAGTGAGATAAACTGGAAGGTCAATTTTAGTAGCTATGATTTTGTTTATTTTGGTGCAAACAAACAGCTCCAGGACAAATTGCAGATGACTGGAATGCCAAGACTGGTTATTATTTAAACAACTTTTGTGATGAAGAAAGCAGGTTTGTATCTATCTATTCAGTTGGCTACAATTATGACCTTATACAATATTGCATCCATCTTTTGCTTTCTGGATGTTTTCTGGAGAAGTAGTCACCATACTCATGTGCCTTCTCTTCTACCAAGACTTCAGGCTATTTCAGTTCGAGATTGTTCTGTAAATGGCTGAAAGTCTTTCCTCTTTCTCTTTGCATCTTGAGATTGTGTATGACCAATTTTTGAAGCGGTTTTGAGAATATTTATAGTTTCTATCCTCCAACGCTTTTATTGAACTTTCCTAATTATGTTTTGGTTTTGCATGAAAAGGATGCAAGCGATAGCCTTCATGGGCATTATATAGTTTCTGTCAGCCGAGATATGAGCATGCAATCCCCTTTTGGAGTAGTGGAAGCTCTAGCTGAGTTCTTGCTTCATTAAACCTTTTTGTATTTTATTCTTGTAATCATCCCAGTCCTGCCATTAGATAGGCTAAATTGACAAAGAATTAGATATCTTTTTTCTTTTCCAATCATTACCACCTGCGCTTTGGGCTTGATTCTGGTTAGCTTAATTTTTCGACTATGACATTGAGGCAAGGTAAGATGATTTGCTGCAACAGCTAATATTTGGAAATAACTTTGATGCATCGATTGCTATCGTAGGTTTTAAGAGTGTTAGGTGCATCTGCACAGATCTTTAGCCTACTACTGGACTAGATTAGACATTGGCGATGGTGGAGTTTTTGGTCCTGAAAACGTGGTTACCTTTATTATTTCCCAACAAACCATCTTATGAAGCAAATTTAAGAGGATATCATATTGTAAATTTTGTGAAGGCTGTTCAAACAGTTTGATCTATCAGTTTTCTTATTCTCATTGTGTGGAAAAAGTGCTTTTGGCTTCTCAAAGCATTGTTCACTCTCGTTCACAACCTTAAGAGCTAATATCATTTCCATCTTTATGCATGTATTTAGCTTATATTTAAAGCAGGTAGAGCAAAAGAAAAGCTCTTCATCATCCTTCACTCCGAAATTTTGATCTAAACTAGAAACATAATTGTCAATGTTTAGAGTTGTTGTTCATGTTGTTTTTTTAGGGAGTCAAACCCTTGTGTAGTACACTCAAGCTGGGTTGTTTTGTGATTGTTGTACTTATGTTTTACACTTCCAAAAGACCTCCGTCATATGTTGATTTCACTTATCTGGGTGGGCATGACTATAGCAATTGCGCCTTACATAAAGGGCAATGGCCGGTGCTTATGTTTTAGGTGATCTTTTAAAGAAAGATAGTGATACGAATTTAATTCTTTTTTCAAACATTATTGCGCAATTACCATTGTACAAATCTCAAGAGCTCGATCACATGGTTAAAAGAGCCTCACCTACAAGTAATTTTTTGTATGTTACATCAGATTTTTTTTCCACTGAATAAAAGACCGGATTCATCTCTTCAATAATACATTGGGTGAAGAGTGGAAACAAAATATAGATATTTTCACAATAAAAAATTTATTGATTCTTTATATCACAAAATCCAAAGTTTCAAATAGAGAGCCACCCATCTCGTCTGCAATATACCTTCTCTCCTGTTGAAAATATATATGAAATGTGAATTAGTCAAAGAAAAACCTGAAGATAGAGAACAAGGATAAGTTCAATTCTACCTGATCAAAGAACACCCACGGTTGGTTATCAGCATCCAATTTGAATAATTCAAAACCCAATACATAATAGACTTAATGTGTTACGGAAATATCTGTTACCCACCAAATAACAAGAATCACCTTATGAACCGCTGCAAGGTACCGCTGCCTCACTTCCTTATTGCTCCATTTTCTACTGTTTGGTAAGTGAAAGCAATCAGGAGAACTTGATGAGCACTTGTCCTATCTATTCATCAAAATTAGGTTTTGCTTAAGATTTATCCATACCTAAAACGGTAGTAAATGCAACTTATAAGAGATGAAAATTCAACACAATGTGCATCCATGTCATCACAAAGTAATCAAACTCCATTCACTCCTGCAGAAAGTTGAGTCACTATGACATAAAAAGTCTTTCACAAGATGGGATGGTGCTAGCATTTCCATGCCCATATAAAACTGCATGAAATTGAAAGTCCATTATGCAGGATTTTATACTAAATAGAAATATGGGCCCGCCTTGCATTTATGCATTAACCCCAACCTAGTTAACGTGCCACCATTTTGATCTCGATATTGATGCCAACTTGCTTCTTAATGTAAGTCTTTCTTTTCCTTGAACAGTCCTTGATGAATAGAGTAGCAGGAAAAATTCCTACAACCGAACATTCCATATACCTCCAGTGTAGCGTAATGTTCCACCCCAAATCCAATGCACATTGGAGCTACACAATGATACATCCAAATTTCTTCAAATTTGAATTTAAAATCCATTATTTGTATTGGAGTCTTACCAGGAATCCAAGTAAATCTGACTAGGAAGGCATGCCAGCTGGTGTAGTTTTCGGTTGCTTTTATTTCCTCTTCAAAGGCATTGCTTCTTCGATTTTTTTGATCACCACACTCAGGCAACTCCCATTTTCTAGCTCTTTGACAGCAGCCTTGTGAGCATTCTTGTGCCACTTCAGAAGATTGTAAGACTGCATAACAGCCCATCGAGCTTGATTTGACATCTAAAATAAAAAATATAAAATTAGAAGAAAGCTATGTAGAATAGACTATCGCAACAGCATTTTAAATGCATGAATTTCTAACGGTACCAGTAAATGTAACCTGTTCAACAGAAAAGGGAGGTTGCAGGAGACCACAAATGCTTCTAAACAAGTTCTCATCATTTTCTCCACCCTCTGCCTCTCCATAAATTAGTGCTTCAGAGGCTATTCCAGCAAACAGTACCATACAGTACCTGCACATGGAATTGAGAAAATTAATTCATGAACTTCTACACACACTGATGATGGACTAGTGACTGAGCAAATTCTATTAAGCCTAACAAAATTATAGAAAGAAGCTCCTGGCCTTTCCTGCACCTTGATTTCCACCTACCCCAACTCTTAGATTTGAGAGCTTCCCAGAGGAAACTTTTCCAAATTTTTATGCAATATGCAAGTTTTTAGCATGTTAAAATTACCTATCAAAAGCTGCACCGGAAAGGCGTCCCTCTTCCAATTGTTTTTCCAATTTTTCATCCCAAAATTGTGTTCCAGCCTGTCGTAGGAGATGAAATTAAAATAATACAAGAAGATACAGATACCACTAATCCTGTCCCACAGCTTGTTCATTCCAATTCATATGTTGCCCCACATTTATAGGGCACTAGCCCAACAGTATTTGCTTAAAATAGAGAAACACGCAGGGTAAGGTAGATCGGAATGTACCTGCCCCTGAATGCCCATTTGCATTGCTACAATTGGGTCTAAAATAACCCCGCGTACTGGGCAACCCATAAGGTATGCTGCGATTCATAAAACAACTTCTTTTAGAGGAAGAGTAGGATATATAGATAACTGCAAATAGTTACTATATCTACTGCCCAGATTCCTATTCAAGCTTCATTGAGTTCAATCACTATCTCTGACCTTCTTCCTCAAAAGCAATTTTTTTTTTTTTTGAATTTTCCTCAAAATCAATTTGATATGAAAATCTAGGCAAAAAGCTCATAACTCTTGACAGTTCATTCGTGTCAATTTTCCTTCCCACCCAACTCATGAAGTGGTACAAACTTTATTAAAACATAAAAGCACATAGAAGATACCATATAACAAAGCATTACCAAGATCAGGGCAAGCAAGAAAAAATACCAGACATCAGAATACCAAATAAAGAGCAGAAAGCATATGTTATAAATTGTGTCTTCTTAAAGTTGCTCCCTCTACCAATGAATGGCAACACGGGATGAGCGACGCGCGGAGGAACGGAAAGATGGACGGTGAGAGGAGGGGCGAGCTGGTGCCGAAATCGATTGGAGGATGACCAAGGCTCCTTGGTAGCTGCAAATTTTGACCTTCTCTGTCACCTTCGACTAAGGATGACGCATGATTTGTCTCACGGTGGTGATAGGGGACAAGTCTTCCTTCATCAGGCTACCCTTCGAAGCTGGAGAGCTATTCTTGGAGCAGATCTGAATCATTCAAGGCTCAAAACAAACCAGATCAAAGGAGATCTGGTGGGAAGATTCCCAATATGCCATTTCGACCTTCAATCGACAGGCATGGGAGTGTAAGTTTGTTCATTACATGGCACGTAAAGTTCTTGCAAGAATATACCTGCCAGAAGTCGGGACTGATGGAATCTCCCCATGGAAGTGCCTCATCGATGCCTTCCTGAAACTCTTCCCTTCCAGTTTGAAGGATCCCCCACCCAGTTCTGTTACTACAGTGGATCGCACCAGGGCAAGGAACGATCCAGAGGTGCAGCCTCTGTTCTAGAATGAGAACGACGCACCGCCAAAGGACCTGAAAGCAAAATGGGAGAGGAATAAGCAGGTATTGGCGAATGCGGTTGTCGCAAAACTAAACCGAACATGCTCGGAGGCTGAGAATTTGGGGCTTTGGGTGAAAAGCAACTGGGAGCTCGACTATGTGCTGCAGGCGTCCTATTTGGGTGACGGGAAATGGCTGATTGTAGCCCGCGATGCAGAAGCTCGGGACAACTTCCTCTCCTGGAATTCCTTTAATGAGGTGCAATGCTGGGACATTAGGAGATGGGAACAAGCCAGGGCAACAAGACCCCTATCCTTATGGATTCAAATTTGGGGTATTCCTCCTGAATTATGGGAGTCGGAGCTATTAGAAAGGCTTGCAAATTCCTTTGGTGCTATTTTGGAATTTGATGAAGCCACCTCGAGTGGGAAGAATATGGCATATGCGCGAGCTAAAGTCCGGCCTTGGAAATGGCTAATGACGAGACGTGGACATGTTGATGGAAATTTCTTTGTTGTGCTGCTGAAACCAGAAACGTTGATCCCTCCTTTCGAAGTGGTTTTGAGGCGATATGAAGAAGACGAAGACGAGGCAACCTGGGATTCTGTGACTCGGTCTAACACTGCTGCAGTCCGAGTTGACTTAGTGACTCGATCTGCACTCGGCCGAGTTAACTCAGTGACTCGATCTGCACTCGGCCGAGTTAACTCAGTGCCTCGATCTGCACTCGGCCGAGTTAACTCAGTGACTCGATCTACACTCAGCCGAGTTAACTCAGCGATTCATAATTCTCCTTCACCCTCTCGGACAATGGAGAGAGTCCTCACCTAGGGAGCTATTGCTTCCAAATTCTCACACTGCCCCACCTCCTATTAGTCTTCCCCTCCATTCCAAACCCCAACCCCAATTCTCCACCTCAACCTGTCCCAGCTCTTCCTTCTTTTGAACCTACTCTAGCTTTCATCAGCAGTGCCCGAGCCCTCCCCCACTCATCCAAATCTTCATGACCACACATCCACAAATGCCATTAACACTGCCCCCACATCTCCATGCACTAGTTCTACAATTCAGCCTGCAAAATCTGGCCTCCTGCCCAAAATTCCCCTTTCCGTAAATTGTCACACCCACATGGCTAGTGTACACGATAACTTTCAGCCCTCTCCACTCAACCACAAGTCTCTTGCTTTCTCCCCTATACAGTTTAACCATGAAAATTCCCCAATTACTGTCTATCCCAAACGAAAATCGCCACCATCAAGACAAGCCATTGCCCCGATTCAGGCCTCACCCAATTCTGTTAATGGCAACCTACTCCACGACTTCTGCTTTGGAGAAAATAGAGAGGGTGAACAAGAGAATTCGACGGAATTAAAGCAGCTGAATCAGCAAGATGATGCTGAGGTGGCTGGAAATAATTTGAAGAATCAAGTAACTGATTCCACCATGGAAAAGAGACCAGGGCACGCCCCATGGCTGGAGCACATACATAGGATTCAGCATACAATATCTAAAGCTGATTATGATGCTTTTCTTCTTGTGGCTGAAAAAATGGAAGAAAATGTTAAGTTAGCTACAGCTGAAGATGTAACAAGGAATCTGAGAAGAACAACCAGGGCCAAAAGCAAGGGAGTTACATACCCAACAAAGGGTAAAAGATGATCTTACTGTCTTGGAATGTCGAGGAGTAAGAAACCGAAATAAAAAAGTGTTATTAGGAGTGCTATCTGGAAAAATAAAGCCCAATTAGTCTTATTTCAGGAGACTAAGTTGGAAGAGAAGTCTGACTTTATTGTTAAGGAGTTGGTTCCCTTTCGGGCATTAGTTGGCAAGCTATAAATGCCTCAGGCACAGCGGGGGAATTCTAGTTGTGTGGGATACAAACTTCATCAATGCCCAATGCATCAAAATGTCTTGCTTTGCAAATTTTTGAGATATCTACTGGGAAGTCTTCGTATTTGGGTGCGATGTATGGACCAAGTTCATATGGTCAAAGAGCTAATTTCTGGGACGAGCTCAGCTCTTTCATCTCGCAATGGAGTGGACCTTGGCTTTTGGGAGGAGACTTTAATGCTATCACATCAAGGCATGAAAAGTTCCCCCCAGACAGAAGCCTCACAACTACCATGAGGGATTTTATTGATTTCATTAAAGCAACAGAACTTATTGACTTGCCAGCTTCTGGAAAAACTTTTACGCGGAGTAACACTATTGTTTCTCCTACATTATGCAGACTAGACAGGTACTTGTGCTCCACTAAGTGGCTGGAACTATATCTAAATGTTTGTTGTAAGGTTTTGGGTAAAACTGTTTCGGACCGCTGGCCAATCCTCCTTGATTCTATCTTTGAGAATTGGGGGGGATCTCCTTTCAGATTTGAGAATCAGTGGCTAGAACAGATGATTTTGTCTCTCGAGTGGAAGAATGGTGGAATAAATTTAATATAGAGGATCCGGGTGGAGGGAATTATTCAAAAAACTAAAGATGCTGAAAAAGGAACTACAAGTCCGGTCCAAAGCTTACAGAATGGAAAAATTTGCAAGGAAGATTGCATTGAGTAATCAAATTGATAATCTTGATCAACTTGAGGAATCAAGAGCTCTGATCGACTCTGAGAAGAATGATAAGCTCTCAGCTGTTGTGGAATTTAACTACATTATCAGACAGGAGACCATCCTCTAGAAGCAAATGGCTAGGCATAAGTGGCTTTGTGAAGGTGATGGAAATACCCCTTTTTTTCATTCTATGGCCTCTCACAGGAGGAGGACTAATAGGATTTGTTCCCTTAATGTTGATGGAGTAGTCACTTCTGAGAAATTTGTTATCATTGCTAGCATTCTTAACCACTTGCAAATTTATTCACTGAGGATCTCACTTCAAGGCCTCCACTCTAGGGCTTTTACTGTAATTGGATGACTCCAAATCGTGCTATTGATCTCAAGAAACCCTTCTCTATTGAGGAAATTGAAGCTGCTGGTCACGACCTACCAAATGATAAAGCATCGGGACCGGATGGGTTTAATGGTGAGTTTTTCAATACTTGTTGGCACATTGTTAGAGATGATGTAATTCATCAGATTCAGCACTTCTACCAACATGGTATCACATGTACAGCCCTTGGTTCAACTTTTATCACCTTGGTTCCTAAAAGGCAATGTACCGAATACATCAGTGATTTTAGGCCTATAAGCTTGGCAAGTAGTAGCTACAAAGTTATTGCAAGGCTTTTGGCAGCAAGATTACAAAACGTTATGAGCCACATTATAAGCCCAGAACAACATGCATTTATAAAGGGAAGAGTTATTTAGATGCAGCCATGAATATACATGAGATCATTAATATTTGTCAGTAGTCAAATGATCGCCGAGTGGTGTTAAAGTTGGACTTTGAAAAAGCATTTGACCGAGTGTCTTGGTCTTATTTGAAGTCTATGATGATACAGTTCGGGTTTGGGAAAAGATGGATCAGATGGTCTTGCATCTCCTCCATAAGGTACTCTGTCCTAATTAATGGGGGATCCCACGACTATATTAAACCGTCAAGAGGGCTTAGACAAGGGGACCCTCTATCCCCTATGCTCTTCAATATAGCTGGTGAGGGCCTACGATTCCTTCTTCACATGGCCATTGAGGGCTGGTTCCAACCAATATTGGATGGTAACACCCTTCAAGAGGGCTGAGTCGTTGAACTCGTACTGGTGAGTCGTTGAACTCGTATTGTTGGCATCACTGCCGAACTGCTGCATAGAAAGACTCAATTTTTATTGCCTTGGTAATTGTGTCAAACTGTTCTACTGCTCACTAAAGGTCTTCGAAGAAAAGAATTTGAGTATTTTTTCTCCAAGATGGGCCTTAATGATAGCTACGCTCCAGCTTGAGGGGGAGTGTTAAGAGTTAGGGGTAGTTTAGTAATTTTATTAAAATTTAGTTAGTTATTATTTGTTTATTTTTTTTACTTGCTCCTCAAGCCATGAATGGCATCATTGTAATTTTGTTTTCGGGGTCTACTAATACATGTTTTAGGGTTGTAGGTCATTAAGACCTTACAACCTCTTTCTCTCCTTCCCTCTTCTTCTTCTTCCTATCTCTTCATTTTTCTCTCATCTTCTATCTTCCTTCACTAAATCTAACAATTGCCATATTACAAGGAATGAAGATCTTTGCAGAAAAACTGAGGGGAACATTGGAGATTGAAGGGACTGTTTAAATGTGATAAATTGGTGCGACAAAACTACTGATCCACCTTGGAGACTAGCAATCTACTTCAGAGAAATCTGGCACCTAGGAAGTACACTAAACTGCCAATGGAACTACATTCCAAGATTAGCAAACTCTTGTGCTGATAGCTTAGCTAGGGAAGGGGTTTTCCTTTCTCAACTTGAAGTGAGGGAACCCCAATCCCACAACATTTGTAATCTGAACAACTATTACTTTTGAATGAAGTTATCAGAACAATCTCTTCAAAAAAAAAAAAAAAAAACAATGAAAGACTTACCATTTTTCAAAAAAAAAAAAAAAACGTTGCTCAAATGTGTAACTGTAACTATAGGGTATCTATGAATTATAAATTGAACGACTTCCTACCTGCATGTATATCTCCAGAATTAACTGAATATCACTATTTAAATTAAAAAATGTTTAACCTCCTTGTCCGCAAAATAATTGTATATTACCTTCAGAATGGAAAATAAAGTACACAAAAAACAAATTTTACCAGCGTGAAGATGCATTATACCAGTAAGAAGATGTCCAGCTTCGTGAACAAGAATTCGACGTCTAAATGGAGGCCAAAGACATGAAATCTGTGCAAGACAGGACCCACCAAGGAAAACTGCATCAAGCCATGCTAGACCAAGTATAGCTGCAAGATTGGGCCTGATGTCTATACCCTGAGAGAGCAGAAAGGATACACCTCCTAGAAAAGTAACAAGAACTGCACTAGAAGTTCCAGACAGACCCCACTTCTTTGGTGCAAGCTTAGAAGCTGAAATAAAAACCAAAACATTGAGTTGAATTTTCATGAGTTTCTGAATAAAAAGTTTCAGGATAGGATGCTCATAATTAGAAAACAAAAGTATATATATTGAACCAGACGCATATGTGGCTTTAGCTAATTCAGGAGTGCAAACCAAAAAAAGATTTTGACACGGCTGGAAGTCCTTGTTTATTTATGCTTTTGTTGCAGAGAGTTTGTTAAAAGAGTTTCACCTTCTAAACCAGTGGCAGATTTCAAACATGTCGGTGTCACTTCTCGAGGTCCCTCCAAGACTGAAAAAAATGAGATGAGAGAGACACTGAGGAATAATTCTAAACAATTACACAGAACAGAAGTTACAAAAGGATGCATAAATTGATTGAAAATAGTTAATATGATCCGTTATCTCATAAATGGTAGAATCGGGATATTTAAACCAAAAGGACAATTTTTAAGGGTGTAAAAAATTTACAAAAACTTCTTTAATAACCCAAGATTGTTGATAAAGTCATCAAAAGCGAAACAGAGAAACTAACATTGACAGATCGTTAGTATAACGGAATTGATTATAGTGCCAACGTGATTAATAAATCTGTAGAAGCATTGGTTCGTAGACCATCAAAAGTCTCCACGATGGAGGAGTATCATTTGGGGTAAAATTAAGAGAAAACCGAAAACAATATATCCCGCACAAACAAGTAAAAAGTTCGTTTTGCAGTTCAGTTCATCCAATTTATTGGCAGGAAACACTTGGAATCGAGCGAGACACTCATCATTTACCAATACTCTTGCATTTCCCGAAATGGGGCAGGTGCCCCCGGTCCTGAAGAAACTTATAGGCGCTTCCCACAAGCCTCATGTCATCGGCGTTCAAACAAGTATCCAAAACTTCCCAGTCTCTCTCATAAAAAAACGATTTCACCACAGAGTTCTCAGTGGAAGAAGAAACTGAAGAAACCGATGATTGGTATGTAATATCCTCCACGGATTTCAGGAACCGGAGAGCTCGAGCAAGGTCTCTCTCCTTGACCGCCTCCTCATATTCTTGCCATCCCTTCAATGCTCCGCGGATGGATCTCCTCAATCGGAGTGATACTTTACTGGGTATCGCTGTGACGAGGGGAATAGAAGAGAAGAAGCAGAGAGCCATGAAAGCAGAGGTGCCCAGAACCAACTTTGCTCGAAGTAACAGAGGAAAAAGGAGAGAACATGTGGGACCAGGAAGGCTGTCGGATATTTTTTAACAAATAAATAGTAGAGCGACTATGCTGAGTCAAGAGCGAGTCTGAGGCCGAGTTGGGAGCGACTGGTCTATACTCTGGAACTAAAACGAAAATCTTCCCGTCCGTGCTTGCGAGCGAGTTTGTCCTCCAGCAAGGCTCTTACGTTTCTGAAAATCCGTCATCGTGCATGAAAATTTCTTCGTTTTCATATAGGAAATGGCCCTTAATTGCTCCTCTTCATTAGTGGTTCCTCACTGGATTTCATTTAGTGTAAGTAATTTTTTTCCTCATTTACCTGGTACGTGTTTGCAGTCTTTTTGAGTCTATGTTGCTTGTCGTAGAGCTGCAAAACGAGCAGAAGGACTCTCCACTGTACAAGGAATCAACGGTTTTGTAGGATTTTTACTGTTAGAGCTGGGCCTAAGAAGATATATTTTGATGGTGAAAGCAGAAAGGCTCTGCAGGCTGGAATAGATAAGTTGGCCTGATGCTGTCTCTGTTACGTTAGGACCTAAAGGTAGTTGTTCTGAAACAAAGTTCTTTTACTTAGAGTTGCGGTTTATTTTCTAATAAAACTGCTCTGTTTTTCATTTTCGTTTATGTACATTGTGGAATGCAATTTTGTTGACGTTGAAATTTGTGGGTGGGTTATGATTCTTTTGCGTGATAATATGTGCTGGTTTTTCGTTCTTATGTGCTTCTTTTATTTGGATTTCGCTTCCTTTTTTTCTGCACTATGCTTTCTCTTCTCACTTGGGTCATTTTTTAGAGCTTTTCACCTCTGTACTGCAGAAAAATGTACTTTTATCTGGTTGTTAAACTTCATAAATTGTTTTTCCGTGGGAACTTAAGTTGATGGAATGTACCATCTGTTTATTTTAGGCAGAGGATTTCGAATATCATCTGTTGATTTGCATTGTGATTGTTCTTGGGATATGAGATGCATGCAGAGTTTCATTTGTTATAAAATAAGCCTGGTTTTTAGTTTGATCTATTAGCTGTTACATTCCATTTTAGAGTTGACACATGGTTGTTTTGTCTCCTGTTACAAGCTTTTAGTAGATTTTGTTGTCCGATTGAATATTCACAGAGTATTTCACAGGGTATTTCTCAATAATCTGTGTATTTTGAAAAAATCATTTTCCATGTTTGTGATAAATAAACGCACATATGTTTGAGGCTCCTGTGTCAATATAATGTATAATCTTATAACAATTTTATTATTTTTTACTTAATTAAATTGTAAATAGGGATGATTTTTTGGATGTATAATAGTTCTAGGTGTAGTCTATGCATGATGCAATGTCATTATGCTTTCTGATGAACAGTTGCTAATCTTGAAATAATTTCTTCCTGCATTTGCCGATCTCCCTTGTTATAGTTGGTCTTTGTTTGAACTTTTCTTTTCACTGTATTGTTGCATGGTAAAGTGAACTTTTGAGTGAGTTTTTTTCTTTGTTATTTTGTTGTACAATTTTTGTATCAAGGAATAGATTTATTGCCATAATTTTCTGTATTCATGTTATCTTGCTTTCCCAAGTAATTGAGGAGTGGATTGTTTATTGTGAACACTGTCCTTCATTTAGGCAGTAAAAAGTATTGAAGAAATCCAAGGACCCTTGCTATTGAGGTACTCGAATTCAGTACATTTGAACATTGCGAAGAATCCTAGCACACCCTTGCAGTGAATTTTAGTTGTTTTGGGCTGTTTGTTTTATATTTATAACAATGGTGCTAATATGGATTTTTGCTACTGTTGAAGTGGTAGCAGCAGTACCCCATCTCATTCTAGTTTGCATTCGGCAGGACGTAATGTGGTCCTGGATGACCCACAAGTACCAAAAGTTATCAATGATGGGGTGACAATTGCTCAAGGTATTGAGCTTTCAGATTCAGTTGAGAATGCTGGAGCCATGCTCATTCAAGAGGTTCCCTTTCCCTCCCTCCATCCCTCCCTCCCCCTCCCTCCCTCTATGTTTTCATGAATGTCATGAGATGAATGAAGAACGATAAACTGCTGGTTTTGGATGGGTTATTGCATGAAAAGGCTCTCCTTCTAGGCAACTTTCTGAATGTGATAGACTCCCCTTTTGTCCATTAAATGACGAGGATCCTCTGATTTGGTGTTTTTGTGATTGGACCCTTATAAGATTTGTAGGTAGGCATGTCTGACATAGAATAGCCCTTTTTCTTAATCTGGATCTGGATTTAATTTTTCATACTCTAAATTACTTCTTCTTTAGAGTTATCAGGGATTTTCAAGTTTGTTTAATTAGTAAAATATACAAAAAAAATAATTAAATATGTTAAACACCTCATATTCTGTCTAACTGACGTTGAATGTATTCTAGGGTTCAATATAGAAATTTCTACTTTGGAGAGAATGGCTAACATGCTTGGATGTGTAGTTGGATCCCTTCAACTCCATATCTGGGATTACCTCTCTTTACTAGTAGGGACTCAACATTTATGGATCCTGCCATTGAGAAGCTTCAAAATACACTGAGCACTTGGCAAGGAAGATTTCTGATCAAAACAGGAAGAGTTGCTAAAATAAAGGCATGTCTCCTTGGAATTCCCACTTATTATTTATCCTTTTTGCATTGTCCAATCTCAGTTGCTAACTCTATGGAGAGGATTATGAGAAACTTTTTATGGGCTGGAACAGCAGAAAAATCTAAGTTGCATTGGATAAATTGGGATGATGTGTGTAAGACCAAGGATGGTAGAGGTTTGGGGATCCGAAAAATCAAACACATTAATACGGCCCTCTTAACAAAGTGGTTATGGAAATATCAAATACTTCTGAGATAGTTTGGAAGGACATGATTATCAGCAAGCTAGATAGCAGGTTGAGACAATGGTGGACTAAGAATATTTATGCTAGAGCATGACCATCGACTCATCTCTTTACATGAACCCAAGAAAAACTTTCGATGGCGAGTGCAATAGGAGAGGTGCGGGCGACGGCGAATGCTGCGATGGGAGAGGTGCGGGCGACGGTGAATGCGACGGGAGAGGTGCGGCGAGTTGCAGGAACTAGAGACTAGTCTCGGCTGCGTTCGAAAGGGCAAAACGACACCTTGGGCGGAGATTGGAGAGTCGTGCAAAGAAGATCAAAGAGGAACGAGCCCGTGTGTGGAAGGAATAGGGCTATTGGAGAATGTAGATTTGGGGATTCTTCCCTTTCTGTGGAGCACGAAATAGGAAGAAGATGTTGTCGTATTATGCTGTAGACAGGGGAAAAGAAGTCCTTCATTCACATCCCCATTGAAGTTGGGGAGTTGTTCTTGTCGCAAGTGAGAGAAGTTATGGAATCTCAACAAACTGCATCGAAGGAACTGTGGTGGGAAGACACAATTTACTGTGTCGATCTTCAAAAGACGAAACTGGGAATGCAAACTGATGCATTTTAGGGGAAGGAAGATTTTGGCTTGGATCTACCTTCCAGAAGTCGGGGAAAATGAGACATCGCCATGGAAATGTCTCCTGGATTCGCTGGAAAAGGTTTTTCCACGAACACGTAGCCCTGTGATGCCGAATTGAAAATGTTGGAGTGAAGTTTTGGGCAAAAATGGGAGTGAAAAATCCTCTCTAGCGGAAAGTGAAGATGAGGCAAGCATTCGGCGACTGTTGATGGAAAAATGGCAGCAGAAAAATTCGATTCTTCTGAACCGTGTAATAGCAAGAATCGATTGGGAAATACCAAAAATTGACGAGCTCGCAACATGGATTCAAGGTCGATGGGGATTTTCGTACGTGCCGAAAGTGTCATTCCTGGGCGGAGGTGAATGGCTCGTGATTGCTCGGGATGAAGATGCTTGCCGCAAATTGCTATCATGGAGTCACAATGAATCTATTCCTTGCTGGGAGGCATGGAAGTGGGATCCGACTACGGCAACTGGTCCACTTGCTGTGTGGATTCAAATTTGGGGGATACCCCCTGCACTCTGGGAGAAAGAATCTGTGGAAATGTTGGCAAAGAACTTTGGTTCATTACTGGAAGTGGAGGAAGAATCGTCGACAGAAAGAACATGTCGTATGCGAGAGCCAAGGTTCGCCCTCACAAATGGCCCGTAGAAAAAAATGGACGGAGCTGGAAGTCGATGACCATTTTTTTGCGGTCCTTCTGAAACTAGAAGACTTTTATCCACCATTCCGTAACTCGGACCAACTCGGTAATGGAACGAGTCGACTCGGCGCGACTCGGTCTCACTGGGCCGTGGGGAAGCTTGACACTAAATGAAGAGCTGCTGCAAGAGCCTAGTATCCCCACCACTGCTGCACCAACCGAGGTGCAAAGGGCTGCAAATATGGCTGAACAAATTGCTGACCAAGCAACGGAAATAGCTGCTGCTGCAACTGTTGGAGCTAATGAGGTACCTCCCATTTTAAATTCAGTACCAGTGGCTTCGCAATACCCCCATCCATCTTCTCTAGTCATCAATCCAGCAAGCCACTCAAATCCCATTGCTCAAAACCTTCCCCAAATTCCGGATACCAATGTATCTCCACATCAAATACAACCTGACCTTTCTGTCCAACAACTCACCCCAGCAATTAGTGTCCACGACAACTTCTCATTCCATCCCCATAATCAGAACCCCCACAGCCATGCTCCCATTCCTATCACCAATTTAAACAGTCCTCCCACCGTCTATTCAAGAAGGAAACCCCCCTGTTCACAACCTTGCGAGCCACTGGTTCACAATTCTCCTAATTCTATCAATGGTAATTGTATTATGACAGGGATGTTGTGTTGGCTAAATCCATTGAAGTCCAGCAAAAAGGAAAGGAACCAGTAGTCTCTTGGGTAGAATTTCTTTAGAAAATAAGGAAGAATATCTTTGATAAAGATTATGTAGAAGCCGTCACAATGACCACTAGATTTGATGAAATGGAAATGGAGAAAAGAATTGTTGGGGTGTCTGAGGCTGGTCCTCAATTGATTAACCGAGTGGAGGAAGAAAAAGAGGTTTGTGAGGAAAAAAGAGTTACTAGAGGAAGGGGGAAGGGAGTTGCAACACAAAATAAGGGAAAGAAATGATCATTCTGTCATGGAATGTTAGAGGAGTATGAAGTATGAATAAGAGGATTGTAATAAGAAATACTATTTTGAGGAGTAAGGCCCATCTTGTTATCTTTCAAGAAACCAAGATGGGAGATATGCGGGAATCTATTGTTAGGGAGCTTGTCCACTTTCAGCAAACCAAATGGCATTCTCTAAATGCCTCAGGTACGGCTGGAGGAATTTTGGTTGTTTGGGACCCCTGTCATATTGCTGTGCAAAATGTAAATGTTGGAATTTACTTCATCTCCATGGAAATTTTGGATCTCGCAAATGGTAAAAACTGGTATATTGGTGGTATTTATGGGCCGAGCACATATAGTGACAGATCATTATTTTGGGATGAATTGCTGAACCTCACTTCACATTGGAATAAGTCGTGGCTTCTTGGAGGAGACTTTAATGCTATAAAGGCGAGAAATGAGAAACTTCCTCACGCTAGAACTATCACTATTACAAGGAGGAAATTTGGAGATTTTTTGCAAGATTATGGGGCTATTGATTTACCTACATCTGGAAAAGCATATACTTGGAGTAATAACAGAAGCAGTCCAACCTTATCTCGGCTTGATAGATTCCTTTGTTCCAATGAATGGCTTGATTTTTACCCTGATGCAGGATGCAGGGTGTTGGGTAAGACCATATCTGATCATTAGCCTATTTTACTTGACACAAAGGCCGAAAGTTGAGGGGAATCTCTTTCAGATTTGAAAATCATTGGATTGAGGATAAACACTTTATATCACATGTGGGTGGCTGGTGGGACAGTTTTACTAATGATTAGCCAATTAGGGGTAGGCTATTTCGAAAACTTAAGTTGCTAAAACAGAAACTCCAAGCATGGTCAAAAATTAACCAGGCAAATCTAGTGCCAAGAAGAGTGGAATAAAAATCACAACTTTCAAAAAAAAAAAAGAATATTCATGCTAGGGGTCTCTCCCCCATATGGAGAAGAATAATCAAACTTATTCCTTTTTCCAATAAGTGGATTTCCTTCCACCCTAGAAAAGGAGGAAAAAATCGTTTTTGGACTAACATTTGGATAGGGGACACACCCCTTGCTGTTAGATACCAAGGTTATTTCTCCTTGTTAGAGACAAAGACTCCTACATTGTTGATCTAATCCCGAGCAGGCAATTCTAAAAAATAAATTGGGTACCTCTTTTTAGAATGAACCTAAATGATGCGGAAGCAATAGAGATCTCAGCTCTTATGGAGGAATTAAATAATTTCTATATGAAAAGTGACCTAGGAGATGAATTAATTTGGCGGCCAAACCCTAAGGGAGTCTATTCTGTTATCTCGGGTTACACTTGTCTTGTGGATCGAGTGGAAGTTAAGAACCCCTCAGCCATTGCATGGTCCGTCTCTTGTCCCAAGAAACACAACTTCTTTGGGTGGTGCTGCATTTGAGAAAGACTACCTACTTGTGATCTATTGACAAGAAGAGGAATGCAAATCCAAAACAATCTATGTCCATTCTACAACATTGAACCAGAAACGATAAACCATTTGCTGATCCATTGCATGTATAGCTGGCAGATATGGGTGTATTTCCTTAAAATGTTTGGCTTTGTTTTAGGAGTAATGCTAGGCATACATTACTCTTTGCGTACATTTTGGGTACACCCCTCACTATAGAAGTGGGACCCCAAGAGGAATATTTTAATACCCCACTTCTACAGTGAGTGGTGTACTCAAAATGTACGCAAACAGTATTGGACACATATCATTATTCTTGTTTTTTTCTTGAAAGTTGTGTTTCTTTCAGTCAAAATATTTACAAAAGAATGAACCCCATGGGGATGTTACAAAAGAAGCTTAGGGTGTGGAAACAGCAAGTGAATGCTGATGCACCCTTGCTTGGCAAGAGAAACAGCTCTGCCATTTGCACATCTCAAAATGTGAGACCAGGAAATTACTGAGCTAGTAAGTTTTGAGAGCTCATTAAAGAGAAACCAGAATCTCCAAGGAGGCTTAGCCTCTCCAGCACCCCATGAAATTATAACTTTAGAGTCCCCTTCTACTTCCAGATTTCAGGAAGACCCAAACTAACAAAACCCTTGAGACCTTGCAAGTGGCTAAGAGCTTCAGCAGTAGTGGAGTCATTAACCCCAATTGGGCCCGAATATGACAAGAGTACTTCCCAAAAGAATTTCTGATGAGACCCCCAATGCCAGCAGGACCCGGATTACCCAATGATGAGCCATCAAAGTTTAATTTAAACGTTGCATCTGGTGGAGGTAACCAAGACTGAATTGCTGATATAACAGGCCTAGAATCATGAGCATGCTAATATTACTCGCTTCAACTTCTTGAAAACACTGTTGGGTTTTGAGCCAACCCACTATTAAGTGGAGAGTGGAATAGGCAACACTACTCTAGTGCTTCCCTCCTTGGTTCTGAAATACCCTTTCATTCCTGTAAAGTTGGGCCGAGGTCTATCCCAAAATGACTAGCCGAAGTTAGGAAACCTCTTTCCAACTGTTAAGCCTGGATCTTTTATACTTTTTTATGTATGTGGGATTAATCTCTAACACTCCCCTGCACGTGCGGGCCTTCTCTTGGGCTCCTACACGTGGACAACTTGGGTAGAGGCCCATTTATGAGCACCCACTGATACCATATAAAGTTGGGCCGAGGTCTATCCCAAAATGACTAGCCGAAGTTAGGAAACCTCTTTCCAACTATTAAGCCTGGATATTTTATACTTGTTTATGTATGTGGGATTAATCTCTAACAAATTAGAAAAGTGAAGACATAGGAAGAAAGGGAAGAGAGATGGAGAGAAAGAAGTTGTAAGGTTTTCATGACCTACAACCCTAAAACATGTATTAATAGAATCAGAAAATACAAAATTACAATGATGCCATTCATGGCTTGAGGAGCAAGTAAAATAAACGATAAACAAATAATAACTAACTAAAGTTTAATAAAATTACTAAACTACCCCTAACTTTAACACTCCCCTCAAGCTGGAGCGTAGATATCATGAAGGTCCAGCTTGGAGAGAAGGTACTCAAATTCTTTTCTTCGAAGACCTTTAGTAAGTCGATCAGCCAGTTGATCTTTAGTGTTAAATTGTAGAGTGTGCACAAATCCCAAGGCAGCAGTAGCAGTAGCCATTAGCAATAGCATAAAGAGGGTTTTATGAACCCAGCTACAGCAAAATAACACCTTTTCGGAGCAGCACCAAGCGTGTAGCACACTTAAACAACAGTATTAGCGATCACTCTTTCCGCAGCAGTGCAACAACGACGCTAGCAGTACGAGTCCAACGACTCAGCGGTACGAGTCCAACGACTCAGCGGTACGACTCCAACGACTCAGCAGTACGACTCTAACGACTCAGCGGTACGACTCCAACGACTCAGGGGTACGACTCCAACGACTTAGCGGACGACTCCAATGACTCAGCAGTAGCAGAAAACCATTTTTAAGGGCAGTAGGTTGTGCATCTAGCACTTACACATGAATTTACAGCATTCGCCTTCCGACAATGGCAGAAGAAAGAAATATTGAACCTTTAGCTTCCGACCACATAATAGATAATGTCAGCAGCACCGCCACCAGTAGCAACACGGACTAGAGCGCAGAAACACCAGAAAACCCTTTTTGATTCGGGAAAATCTTCTGGCACGGTTGTTCGAGGCAGTGTAATAACACGAGTTTTACTTACTTGGAAGCTCTGAAACACGTTCAGAACTACTTGTGACTAGAAGTGGCATATTTTCGCAGCTCAAAGACAGTTTTTTTGTTCGGCACGAATCCCAAGACAGTGTAAAAATTTTTTTTTTTGTGGCAGCAGTAGTAGCAGTCACAGATACAGGTTCTTACGAACCCAACAGCAGCAAAGGATCACCCTTTAGGATTAAACCCATACGCACAATACTTCAATCAATAGTAGAAGCCATTATCAAGAGATAATGGTAAAAGAACACAGAAAAGAGACAAACTCTAAGGATCTCCCAGAATCTAAGACTTTTCTAGAACTTCAAACTTGTAAAACGAGCTTCGAAGAAGAAGATCACATGACCTTTGTAAGTGACAAGTCGTCACATACAGACCTGCTCTGATACCATGTTAGATTTAGTGAAAGAAGATAGAAGATGAGAGAAAAGTGAAGAGATAGGAAGAAAGGGAAGAGACATGGAGAGAAAGAGGTTGTAAGGTTTTCATGACCTACAACCCTAAAACATGTATTAATAGAATCCGAAAATACAAAATTACAATGATGCCATTCATAGCTTGAGGAGCAAGTAAAATAAACAATAAACAAATAATAACTAACTAAAGTTTAATAAAATTACTAAAATACCCCTAACTCTTAACAATTCTTTTTCTTCCATATACCCCACACAACTTTTAACATAATCCTCCCCTTTTCTCTTAATCCCAAAGAATTAAGTAATGAGTTGACACCAATTAAATTTCGAGGTATTGCAAGAACCAGGCCAAATAAATTAAGAAAAGACATCCAAACTTTCCAACTATAAGAGCAGTGAATTAGAACACGATCGCCAGTCTCAGGTTCAGTGTGACATAAAGGACAGAGGCCTGAGACAATTTGCATTCCTCTCCTCAATAATAGATCCCTGGTGGGAAGTCTTCCCCTCATGGCACACCAACCAAAGAAATGTTGCCTCCTTGGACAAGAAAGAGACCAAACAATAGACACAGGATGTTTAATGGTACCACGATCAGCAAAACGTGCATAAGCAGAATAAATTACTTTCGAATCAGGCCTCCATATCACTACATCGTCATCATCTCTACTAATGCAAGCAGAAATAAGTTCCCCAATTAATTCTGAAATATCTAAAGCTTCCTCATCATTCAAAGACCCTCTAAGCAGGGACACCCAATTGACTTCACTGAGCTGACCACTTGGGGCAATATCCTCGCTTGGTAATCCAGGTCTAGCAGGAATTGGAGGACTTATAAGGGAGTCGAGTGGTGCCACAATACTCCCATATTCTGGCCCAATTGGGCTTGATTCTACTACTGCTGAAGTTCCAAGTTTACTCCAAGGTCTGAAGTGCTTCATCAATCTCCAACTGCAGGATCAGCTACATGTAGAGGACGATTCCAAAGTCATAATTTCTTTGGGCAAAGGAGAATCAAAACCACCATGGAAATATAAAACAATTTGTAAAGAAATTTTGATTTATCCCATGTAGTGACTGTTTGGCCGCAGTGCAATGTCAAGTGTCTGTCAAGAAATCATTGATTTTGTGCATGGAAGTCTTGAGAAAATACATAAGTTAGCAGGGAAAGAGAGGAAGGGGGTTATGCATCCTCCCAATTGAGACAATGATGTCATTATGAAGATGATATACTAAAAGTGAACTAGAGCATAGCTCAGTGATCACACCAAAGGGTTGTGTAATGGGAGGTCTTGGGTTCGTGTCTCCTGGAGTACTGGAAATTGTTGTATTAAGTCTCATATGGAATGAAAACAATCTCTTCAAAAAAAAAAAAAAAAAAAAAAAAAGATTATGATATTCTAAAATTAAATGCTTATAATTTAACTGCTAAATTTGATTCGCTTAGGTCACTGTAGTCAAATACTGGATACTGCACAAGCTCAAATCTTTGCCCAAAAGTACAATGATTTTCCTGTTCAGGTTATTTACTATTTGAATTATTGAGTTTGTCTCACAGGTACACTTCCAATTAATAAGCCTTGGGTTACTGAGTTTTTGAGTTGCTTGAGTGCAGAACAGCTAACCCTTGTGTTACTGTTGCACATAGTATTGCTTTTCTTACCAATTTTCCTCTCTCCCCACCCCTGAATACCACTCATATTTCTTCACTGCAACTGGTTTTTGCTGATTTGTGAGAACTTTTCAACTACCAATTCCAATTTATTCTAAAATTTCTTATTTGTAGGTGGCACGCAAGACAAACGATTCGGCAGGTGATGGGACCACCACTGCTATAATCTTGGCCAGGGAAATGGTCAATTTTGGTATGCTTGCTGTTGCTTCTGGGGCTAACCCAGTGTCCTTAAAGAGAGGGATTGATAAAACTGTCTTTGAACTGGTCAAGGTATTGAAAAGTCAATGTCGACCTGTGAGAGGAAGGGAGGATATCAGAGGTATCCTGATTTTTTAAGTTTTAGCATTCCTTAATTTAAATGACAATATAGTCATGCAAAATTGTTTTCTATTTCAGCTGTGGCTTCAATCTCTGCTGGGAATGATGAGTTTGTTGGCAATTTGATTACTGATGCAATAGATAGAATTGGCGTGGATGGTGTTATTTCCATACAGTCATCCTCAACCTTTGAAACCACAATTGAAGTCGAAGAAGGAATGAAGGTCTTTTGCACTTCTTTTGTAGTTTTTTATAATTTGTTCCTTTTCATGCCTTTAATTTTATGTTATTGCAGGGACATCACTTCCACTCTCTTAGCTTTATAATGGCTATTTAATTTATGTACTATATGTACCCTATGTAAGACTTTTTTGAAATCAATAAAAACTTTTACTTTTTGAAAAAAAAATTATGTTATTACAGATTGACAAGGGTTACATGTCTCCCCATTTCATCACAAACCAAGACAAATCAATTGTGGAGTTTCAGAACGCTAAAGTCATGGTGACTGATGTGAAAATTTCAAGCATACAAGAGATAATTCCCGTATTAGAGAAGACAATGCAACTGAGTGCACCGCTATTAATAATTGCAGAGGATATTTCAAGGGTAGTTTTATCTACATTAGTTATGAACAAACTTCAAGGTATGATAAATGTTGCAGTGGTCAAATCTCCTGGACTCGGTGATGGAAAGAAGTCCCTGCTTCAAGATATTGCCGTTATGACTGGTAAGTTTGATGATAGAGTCTTTTGTGATTAACTGCAAAGTATGATTTCCTGCTTTTGAATATAAATTTTAAAATCTAAATGTCTTAAGGTAATTATTAGTTTCTTGGCCTCTTGAGTTTGTGAGAACTCAGCTTCTCCGGTCATTCATGTTAGGCTTCTATTGAACAGGTGCAGATTTTCTTTCTGGAGACTTGGGCTTGAGCCTTGGTGGTATAACTTCTGATCAGCTTGGCATTGCACAAAAGATAGTCATCACAGACAGTTCTACAACCATATTTGCTGATCCTGCCTTGAGACCTGAGATTCATGCACGGATTTCACAGATAAAGAAAGATCTTGCTGAAACTGATAGTGCTTACCATTCAAACAAGCTTTCTGAAAGGATTGCCAGACTTTCTGGGTGTGTTGCTGTAATAAAGGTTTGTCATACTTCATACTGCTTTGCAATTTTCATATTAATGTTACAGACAGAGACATTGCAGGAAGATTATCCTTTTCCCGTTCGAGGGTGACTTGGCAGCCTGTTGCAATTTGCAAGTGTCTTCTTCTTAAAGAAAAACTCTGTGATATTTTACTTCCTATCCAATTTTTCGTGGTATTTCTTATAATGTTCTGTTGTCTCTGAAGAAATGTGCACAACGTGTAGGTTGGGGCATCAACAGAGTCTGAACTTGAAGATAGAAAGCTCAGAATCGAGGATGCAAAGAGTGCCACCTTTGCTGCTATGGATGAAGGAATAGCACCTGGTGGTGGTGCGACGTTTGTCCACCTGTCAAAGCATATTCCTAATATAAAGGCTCTCATGCATGACCTAGATGAACAAATTGGTGCTGATGTAGTTGGAAAGGTTATGTTCCTGCTTTATGTTTTCGTACTTTTATTTTTGTGTAAACAAATTTACTTTTTTTGCATTTACTTTCACACTTTTCTCATTTGACGAAACACAGATCTCTTGCAATCAAGATCCTATCATTTGTTTTCTGAACTCAAAGTGCATGAGTGGGGGCCATATGCTAAATGTGTAGCTGGAAAAGATTTATTGAACCCATGATCATGGGAGCCACCACAAAAACATTGAGCAAATATATTAACCCATTGTAATACTTAGAAGCGTCTCTGTTTCTCTGAGCATCCAAGAGATCAAATGTGGATATTAGTGGTTTTTCTTGTGCATGGAAAATATTGAGACTCGGCATTGCCTAAGCTAGATTAAGCAAGTGAGGTCCTTTTTCTCATGAAGTGAGGTTATTGTCAGAGTTTTAAGATACATGTTGACTATCAATGCATAACATCTGGAGACCTTAACTGACCTCTCTCTTTTTTTAAGTCTTCTGAAAAGGGTGTTTTCACTAAAGCTGCAAAACAGATAATTCTGTTTTTTGTTTTTTTGAACCAGTAAAAATGCTCTTTTATAGCTTTTCAAGAATCATACAAACAATATATTACATCTGCTTTACATTCTTTCAGTTGGACTTTGCCAAGTTACAAAGATAACAAAACTAAGAGAGGGGTAAGGTATTGCCCAAAACTAGTGTATGCCTGCTTGCTCCCTCCTTTGCTAACTATTCAGCAAGAAAATTTGCTAGAGTGGAATGGTCTTTCATATAATGTTCCTTTTTTTGGTTATTTCTGAAATTTCATTAAAAACATGTTTGAGCTTCCAAGGAATGCTAATAGAGTGATTCCCAACCTATAGTTTACGTAGAATCCCCTTCAATTATGATAGGATTTCTTTCTAGAGTTGCTGCAGGTCTAGTCTCCTCAAGTAGTACGGTTGTTTCTGCTTCATTGGAGGTGGTTATACTATGTGGACCTAAAAAAGCATATAAGATCCTTCCATCATTTAACCTTATCACCCCTCCATAGCCTGCTGGACTCAGATTGCCTTGAGAAGACCTATCAAAATTTAATTTCATCTACACAATTAGTGGAAGGGACCATGGTAACATGAGCGGTGGTATAATACTGTATTAAGAACGAGTTCCTTTTAGGTGGTTCCGTTTTTTATCATAATCATATTTGCTTTTACTTTTTTCAGTGATTACTGAAAAGTTTTCAGCCTTTCATGTTTCCTCAAAGCTTAATAATTCTTTAAAATCTTCCAGGCACTTCTTGTACCAGCCTCGCTGATTGCGGCAAATGCAGGAGTTGATGGATTAGTGGTGATAGAGAAACTCCTGGAAGCCAGTGAGTGGCAGTTTGGGTACAATGCAATGAAGGACGCTTATGAAGACTTGTTGGATGCTGGCATTATAGATCCTTGCAAAGTTCTGAGGAGTGCTCTTCAAAATGCTGCTTCTATTGCGGGAATTGTTCTCATGACCCAAGCAGTTGTCGTTAACAAGATTAAAGAACCCAAGCCTATAGTGCCTCTTTTACCTGGGATTAGTCCATAGTAGTGACAAGATAATGAAAGCTTCCTCCCTCTTGAGCTCTATACCAGTCACTGACAACTCTTTCAACTCAGAAAATGACAATAGAAGAGTTGAATGCGCAACATTCTTTCTCCTCATCGGAAGTGGCTTTTGGGACTTTCATCCAGGGTGGAGAATTGACTTTGGGGTTTTTTTTTATTTTGTAGAAGAAAGAAAAGTTTTGACAGCTATACAACGAAGAGTACTCTGTTTGCTTTGATATGTGATATTGTTTTGTAACAATTTTTCGAGGTAATGAGAATGGGATTCAGCCCAAAAATTTTGTAGATTACTCAAAGAAGGGACAATTCTGTTAAATATAATGTGATGTTAATATATTTTACTACATGGTTTGCTGATGCATCTTTCTTTCCACCAACTACTTGTTGGCATTTCCTGATTCTGATAACCTATAGTGCTGCATTTGTTTCATGGGTAGAATTGATTATTCCTGTTTCATGTACATTATAACAGCAAACTTACCCCGTTGAAATTTGTTGCATCTAAACCGTACATAAGTAAGTTTAGTATTGAGTGTGCAAGTGCACGTGTCGTAACAAGTAATACACTGAAGAGTCCAGGTCGATTCCACATGGAAGTGTGAATTAAGTACTATAATTGTATCTGTTTAACTATATCTAGCTAAGACACTCCAGTGAGAATTAAAACTAAACTAAATACAAAATTAAATTAAACTTATCCTAAACTGTAAGTCACTAGGGGATGTAATTACAGGCTCCCTTGCCCTATATATTTGCTAAAGTCCTTAACTTAAGCGTTTTATCGAACACCTACCGGATCGGAGAATTATGTATGTACAGTTCCCTTTTGAAGATACTACAATTGTATTCCCTTGATCAGACTCATCTAAGAATCTGATTTGGAAATCCCCAGTACTTAGCTCCTATGACCATGTGCATCAAACGCTTATCTCTAAGTCAACTCGCACATTTCTTATACCGAACCTGCTCAATTGGGGAATTACACGTTGATTAACGTGTGTCTATCCTAATTTGTCGGTCCTCGGGTTTAATTAGGACACAAATAGATGGCTAATTAGTCGTCAATCAATTAGCCATTCAAAGGACCACTTTAATCACACTTAGACGTGATAATATATATCTTGAGTCTACCACAACTAAGTCCTTATGGAGGGCTTGCTAGATTTCAATTAATCGTTTGTCAGACGATTAACGGCAGTTCTTCCTCATAGACACATCAACATGCACGACTACCTTAAATGAAGTGAAATAAACTAATACATGAAACAAAGTACAATTATTACACTCCCCTAAGAGCTAATAACTTCAAAACAGCAAAATATGTGTAACCCTGGACTCATACACGGTTCTAGATCGAATATACTCTTTCAATAGCTCTAGATCCGCGTTCTTGAGCTCTAAGATGCCCTAAAATCCCCTTTCATAGAGGTGCAATAAGTTGCTCGGCGTTGAGCCACTAAATGGTAGAAGAAATACATTCTCAACGTTGCGGCACCGAGCATTGTCCACGGCGCCAAGAGTGTGGTGACATGATGCCAATGTCTTCCACGCCAGAGCGTCGGGCACCGAACTCCAGCGCAGAGGTGCTGGAGTTCGCATTCCAACATCTCAAAGTTCAAAACACCAGCGCAAATGTGTTGGTGCGCATTTTCAGCTCAGTAGTCTAGGCGTCGTGACACCCAACATGTGTCACAGCGCCCAGTGAGTGGCACCGCAACGCCCAGCGTTATCCACGACGCTAGGCACATATCTGATTTCCTCTTGGTGTTAGGATGTTGTAACCCTTCTTTGGTGTCGTGCGGCGTCAACTTTTGAATTTCTCCATTTTTAGGTTATTTTCTTCATTTTAGTTCTGATTTGCGCGAGATTTGTTCCGTTGGCTTCCTTTTAGCATTTTACATATTTTCTCTGCATAAGACTAATAAAACTAAGTTAATTGGAGTCAAATTGCGAATAAAATTGGCTCAAAAGTTTATCGAAAGAATAATGTTATGCATACGTTATTGTACGCGTACATTTGCGTACAGTCTGACGTGGATGTCTTATGTGGCATCCATGTCAGAAGCCTCTCCGAAAAGAGAAAACCGGATCGCAACGCGGAGGCCTTCGCCTCCGTTGGGGGTCGCGACGCTGAGGCCTTCGCCTCTGCTGGGCGTCGTGACGCCAAAGCCTTCGCCTCGCTGGGTGTCGCGACGCCGAGGCCTTCGCCTGCGCTGATTGTTGCCACACCAAGGCCTTTGCCTCCGCTGGGCATCACGATGTTGAGGCCTTGGCCTTTGCTGGGCGTCGCGAAGCAGAGACAAAGGCCTCTGCTGGGCGTCACAATGCCGAGGCTTTTGCCTCTGCTGGGCTTCGCCGAATGTCCAGAGGAGCCAAAACAATGCCTAGAGGCGAAGGCCTCTGCTGGGCATGACAACACCGAGGCCTTTGCCACAGCTAGGCTTCTCCCAATGTCCAGAGGAGCCAAAAAATGCCCAAGAGGCGAATCCTCGACGTCGAGAGACCCAACGGATGCGAAGTCCTCGGTGTCACGACTCCCAGTGGAGGCAAAGGCCTCAGCATCGCGACGCCTAGGGGAGGCGGAGGCCTCGGCATCGGGACGCCCAGCGGAGGTAGAGGACTCGGTGTCGCGACGCCCAGCGGAGGCGGAGGCCTCGGCGTCGCGATGCCCAGAGGAGGCAGAGGCGGAGGAGTCGCGACGCCCAGCGGAGGCGCAGGCCTCAGCGTCGCAACGCCCAGCGGTGGCGAAGGCCTCCGCGTCACGACGCCCAGCAGAGGCGAAGGCCTCCGGGTTGTGATCTGGTTTTCTCTTTTCTGAGTAGACTTCCGACGTGGATGCCATATAAGACATCCACATTAGACTGTATGCAAATGTACGTGTACAGTTTTGTATGCATAACATTATTCTTATCGAAATGAGTGAACTATATACGCCACCTAAAATTATTTCGTCCTGGTTTGTTGATCTCACTCACTGGAACATCAGTACTAGAATATATGATAGAGGAAGTTGACTAAATCAGGTTAAACCAGAATCTACAGCGATTAATGGCTAGTTGATCTGTTACTAATCTCAACAAATATTACTAGATAAAATGGGAAACAAATGAGGGAAGGAGGTGTGCCTCTCCTTAGCATCTTGTTGTAGAAAGAATTTCATATTGAACTGTTCCATGCAAGTGATTAATCATACTCATTTTTGGGAAGTTTTAAAGGTAGACTTCTTTTCTTGGAATATTAGTGATTCTCTATTACTTTTAAACATAACATAATTTTTAAAAATTATTAAAGGGGGTTAAATTACTTTCATCTTCCTCTAGAATAAGTAGATTTCTTTTTTTTATTTTTCTCTTTTTTTTATATTTTTTCTAAAAATTACTTTTTTTATGAATTTAATAATGTAAAGTACTAGTGTGAACAAAATTCAACTAAAGGTCTAAGACTAAAGGTTCGAAGGCTCCAATTTCACTGCTAATATTGCACAGTGTGATTGACCCTAAAAAATACTGGGAATCACATAGAAATTTAAATTTGTTTCTATATTTTGTAAAAGAACAGTGATATAAGTACTGCAATTTTTTACTTCCAAAACTTTACATTGACGTGGCATCCACGTTACAATCCAGGTAAGAGATAAACTCAAAGATTTTATTTTTATAATAATATATTATCTACTATTCAATGCTTAAACACTAAACCCAAAATATTCTCTTACCTTGACCGCCAACTATGCAGCCAAATCCTAAACCTCGAAGTAAAATCAGGAAGTACTGATATTATTTGTTTTTGTAAAACAACATTTGGTTTCATTTTGCATGTAGAATTAAAATAAAATCCTAGTAAACATTTAAATTCTCAATGGCCAATTGAAGCTATCCGAATTTAACTCCTAAATTCAAAATTCCATTTCTTCAAGTTTCTCAAGTGTGACATGAACTATGATCTTGACTCAAGGAGCCGGAGTTTTATTAAGATCTTTACTTTAGTTTTTATGTTTTTGAGTTATCTTGATTTTTAAGTTTTCAGATAAAAAAATTGAAGAAATTCCTGCCGCCAAAAATCCACTATTAACAAGAAACTTGAAGAAAACAAGAGGTTTACACCGTATAATTAAAACCCTGCTTTTCTATTTACAAGGTATGATTTTATTCCATACTAACAAACATCTGTACAAGTCTGATGCAAGTATTCTCCTTCAAGATGACATTTTCTAATCCATGGCGTTAGGCCCAAAGCATCGATTCTTTGAGGTATCCCACACCCACTGTACAAGAAACCTCCTCCCTTTCACACCATACGCGTTATAGGCTCTCCCCCTCGAATCCACAAACACCTTCCCCACGTACCCACCTCCCGCTCCCGACCCATAAACTCCCAAGCACAAATCCGCAATCTCCGTCGGCGCCATGGGATCGTCACCGGCGTACCACGCGTTCACCAGCGGGTTGCTCGCCACCTCCGCCAACTCGTGGGCGATCACGCTCACCATTCCGTCCGTGCCCACGTCTCCGTTCGGTGGGTTCATCACCTGGACTCCCCTGTTCTTGTGACGACCGCCGCCAGAGTACTGGGGCCAGGCAAAGGGGTAAGCGCACATTCCGGGGCACTGGGTTCCGCTGTGACCCACCCACGCGTAAGGGACTGTGACGCCGACGATGGCTGGGAAGGTGAAGTAGTGGAACCCACAAACTGCTCGACAGGATTCCTCAACGACGACGTCGGGGGACGTGAGGACGAGGTAGAGCCCGTTGTGGGGGTCTAGAGGCAGAGCGTTTTGGTGGGTCGAGACGGCAGATTTGATCACGGTTTGGATCATGAGGCGGGTGAGATACTTACCGTGGGAGTAGTCACTGTCGTGGTGTTCGCTGCAGAGGATGAAATTTGAGGTGATGTTAGCGCCGGTTTGGTCGGTGTAAAGACGGACCGTGTGCCACCAGTCGGAGACGGATGGGTAGGGGGAGGAAGGTGATGAGAAGGAATGGAGGAAGTCCCTTAGGATGGCTTGGTGGTAGGGATTCCATTGGCCGTACCAGATTATGTAGAGTTTGATGGGTGAAGCCAGAACTGGTCCCATGTGGTAGACAAGGTTCACAAGCTCTGAAGATGGAGACTGAGAGCCATGGGAAACCAGGAGGAAGAAGACGAGTGCTGGGCAGAGAAGGAAATTGCATGGCTTGCCCATGGTTTGGTGGCTCTCATCCCAGGAGAGATTGTTCAGTTATTTATAGAATCTGTTGAGAATGGACGACCGTTGTTTTTTTATGTCTCGGAAGCGAAGCCTTTTATGAGAAGGAACATCTGTATGTGCCTGATTAGTGACAGAATGTCTTGTTGAGTAAGAGAGTGGTAAGTCAGTTTTAAATATATGTCTATTAGATGATGTAGATTGCGGAATCAAAGACTACAATACGTGCAACCTAGTTTAATTCAAAGAACCATACAAAAATCTAAAATCTACAATATGTTTCTATACAGCATAATATTGCCAGATTCAATTCCAGCCTCCAAGAACAGCTTAAGAAAGAAAGCAACCATGCAATGTGTCTAATACAGCGTTGGTTTTCATCAAAGCTCCGTAAACAACCATTTAGCATTATTTAATTTCTTGTATGATAAGTAACAAACACCCTTTCTTCAATAAATATGCACTATCAAGTACAAGTAGGTGATGTGTCCCTTGGTAATTGCATTTTCCTGGATTTTTTACCTGTGTTTTGGTAATACTCCAGCTTTTAAGATTAAACATGAAAAGGGGGCTTCAGTCTTGCATTTGTTCAATTATATTAGGGTCTTTCTTGTGATTTCCTGCTTCATGTGAACTTTGAAGTCTTGCCTCTTTGACCAAAATGATGACAATAAAGGAGAAAGGAGCTTCCGTTAAAAAGATCATATTTTTATGAAGATAAAACTGAAATGTGGTTCTGTAGAAATAAACATGTGAGACCCATATAGATTGATTCTTTTCTTCTTGTCTATCCCTTTTGTGACCTTGACTTAAGGCTCTTTAGGCTTTCCTTTGGTGCAAAAGAAAAGAAAACTATCATTGTCTCGCCTTTACCTTCAACGATATAAAGCTACAAAAGTGCACGTGAAAGACAAGTTCAGGAGGCATCTTCATTGTGTAGGAATAGGAAAATGGAGAGTTGAAGATGGTGAGGTCACAGGGACGTGGAGGTCAAAGGGCTGGTTGAGAAGCAGAATTTGTTAATGACTAGAATACATCTAAAGATTCTAGTCGAAGACTTGCAGGGAAGACAATGACCCGTGAGACATCTTAGAGGTGGTGATTCACCAGTCTTGTATGTCTTTTTGGAAGTATAGGTATGATATAAGATACATCACGTTGTGTCCGGTGTAAAATGTTAAGAGTTTGATACATTTTGCAATACCAATATACCCACCTTGAGATGAATCTCTCTCAGCTATATCAGAACTAGTATATAACGTAGTGATTGGGTCGACCATGTCCCCAATCTTTAACCCTAAATATCCCTATCCTGTTTAAAGCCTGAATGGTTCTAAAACTCAACTGTTTTCACCCTGCTAACCTGTCCCTTATCCTCACCACATATCCTTGCCCATCGCATTTGTGTCCTCACCTGTCTCCCTGATTCAATCCTCATTTTAATCCTTGCCCCACTCTGACTCTGGCACTGTAAGGATTTTCTCCCTTCATCATCCCATGAAGCAGAATTTTATCTTTATGCTCGGTTGCCTCATTTGCACAGGTAGGGTCCCTGTGAACCCTATCCTGTTTAAAGTCCAACTTGTGTACCCTGATACGAAGGGCATGTTCTTGAAAGACTTGAACAGAATCTACAACATCCGCTAATCCTGCATATAAATCTTGACTAGGTGGTTGTGGGGAGATAAAGGTGAAGCACAGTCATGACTGAAGTTATGGTTGTGGGTAAAAAGAAGAACTGAAAGCGGTGGAAAGCAGAATGTGTTCACTTTTGTTTCGTATGATTGAGAAAGCTTCTGCTAGATATGTCGTGGTATATTTTGTCCAACCCCTTTTTGGAATTCTTGTAAGAAAGTATCAACAACTTTATGGAAAGAGTAATGCTATGCGTAAAATACCGTTTGCATACATCTGCGCATATAGTATTATTCTTATGGAAATTTATATCCATCCACTTTTGAGAGATGCATTGAAATAACAAAACCATGTTCCCAAAGTCAAAAACTCAACCCTATTTGCCCAATTCCTTTCCCCAATTATACAACCATAGTAACTTTATTTTGGTTTAGTAAAACTAAAACCCGACAAATATCTTCCATTAAACGAGATATTGAGTTAGTCCTAATACAAATATCTTCACATGGCCACATATTTATATGGTACGCTTCTCGAACCCCTTAGTGAGCGAGGGAGAGAGTAATCGCCGAGATGAGAGAGGAATTGCCGAATACCGAGCCTTGCCGAGCACCTTCAGTAGTAACAGAAGAATAGGCGAATTGAACATACTGCTTTGGGCTAAACTTTTTATAAATGGAAGAAGAAACAAGAATAATATTTACAATATATTTTTCCGACTCGTTTGCCTTTTGAGTCAGCTGAGCTGGTAGGACTTTAAGATACTATAACTGGCATATCTGCAACTCGATCATGTCCACCAGAATTTTGAAGTAGTGATTCAGGACAATGATTGAATTTTTCATCTATCAGCCTCGTCATTCTAATCACGGATTCTAGAAAACTACCTGAAATGGGTAACCCAATCCAAATTCTATGAGAGACAAAAAAAGGAAACAGAAGTCCAGGTTACAAAACCCTTTGCTGAATCACTCGGATGACTCGAACCCAAAATCTCACATGAATTGTTCAAAGTACTCATTGAGCTTAGAACTTCCTATAATATATAGAACATTCTTATATTAGCAAAAGCTATGCAACATAGAATTAAAACAATTGGATTGCAATTTTATAGTAACGTCAGCAAATGTACAAATCCATCACAGGTCAATGTCTTTTTTTTTTCTGCAAATGGCTCGCTGAGTTGAGGAAAGGCCCAAACGAAAGAGGCATTTAGGCATAAGGCAGGGGCTTTATAGAATAAGATTGGGGAAAGGAATGCTAGAATAAAAACGGGGAAAGGAATGCTAGAATAAAAATGGGGAAAGGAATGTTAGAATAAAAATAGGGAAAGGAATGCATAGGACATAAAGTAGTGGCCTGCTGAATCATGTTACATGATCTAAGGAGCCAATCACAATCTCCAGTGTTTTTATCTTCTGTCGACTATAATCCTTTCTCTGTTTACCATTCCCGTATCTTAGAACTCATTATTCTTTAGACACAGATCTTCAGACGTGGCTCCTACCGCCCTGCCCATATGCACTTAATGAAGATGAATTAATAAAAAGTTTAACAGCAATCTGTTACTTTGGTTCTCAAGCACATAAGTTGCTGCATCTCCGTCTTTGTCACTAATATTTGAAGCAGCAGAAAACAGTTGGGTCTGGAGGTATTTCAGGCCATGTCTCTACCAGTCAATCCCAGTTTTTACATTGCTCAAGGCACCTTATAATCTTGTCAACATTTGCCTCCTATACTTGGCATGCAAGGAGCAAGTAACATTCCTGTTGACAAAAGAGTTCACAAAAGATTTCACCAAGTCGCATTACAGTACGAAGTAAATCACAAACCACTTCAACAACAACAAGCAAGCCTGCTGTCTGGCGTGTTTGATGAGAAATCCATGACGAAATCCAAAGTCACTAAATGATCCAAAATGCCTCATCCGGCTGCACTTGTCTCACAATGGAAAAGAAGCACCTTTCTAGGAGCCAGTAACACATGTAGCTGCCATTAAAAATATTAGGAACAACCACTGTAACAATTTCACCCGGCACATCTTGTAGAACAATACAAATTATACACCCAAAAAGCAGTTGAATCAGTTGCACAGGTCCTTCCTCATGTTCTTGGGTCCATATTATTTTGGGTCAGACAGGCAGTAAAACAAAAGAAACAGACCCATCGATGATTCAACCTTGATATTTTCACCAGCAGAGGCTCCATGGCTAGTACTCATGGTACTTTTCAGTTATCTTGGTATAGAATAAAAAGGTGTTGTAGTTGGACTGGCTGATTGAGTGGTTTGCTTCATAGTTGAGAATATGTTTATTGTATATCATGCAAATGCAACAGGAGTTTGGACTCTCCTCGTTTCTTTCTCTTTTAGCTATACATTATGGAACTAGCCACCTAGCATGGTGCTTCATGACTAAAGAAAAATATAGGATTTATATTGGGATCACCTCCACATTACTAAGAAGACCCACTCTAGCTAAACAGATCTCCTTCATGAATATATCTGCACTCATGTCCTCCGTTCCTAATCAAATCATAACTTTCTGTCTGCCTATTATTTCTCTTATTTCACCCTCATAGGAGTTTAAGCAGTTAAGATTCAACCTCAGTAATTTGATGACTGAAGGTTCTGTTCAGAAAGGACACATAAGATGGTCATGATACAAACAAATAAATGCAATTCAATACAAACAAAATGAAGACAACACAATCAGGCAAAACCACTAGACATATCTTATGGATTAATATGTCCTAGGTGCAAACAAGAGAAAGTTCTTTTAAAGTAGATCCTCAATCCATTCTACGTGGATAACAAATTTAATCAGGTTACCCTAAAAACTGGCACCTCTGGATCCAAGTAACTAATAATTTGGATAGGAAAACTCTGTTTCGGGAGTATCATCTCTGCCTTCTTAAAGGCAGATTAAGCAGAATCCAAAGCCCTCTTCACTGGTATCCATTTGTGCAAGCTCTACACTAGCCTCAGCTCTTTTTTCTATATTTTTATCAGCTCAAAGCTCTTGTACCCTATGATGTACTATATTTCCTTTCTGTTTAATGAATGAAAGCTTTCACAGTTCTCAAAGTAAAAAACTAAAGGTGAGGGCTCATGAGTTCGGTTAATAGAAATTTATAAAACATGATCCTCAAGAATGCCATAAATCATTTCTCAGAGTGGAGTCTTATTTACAAACCGACTTCATGAAGTCATACAATAATGCTTTTCTTTTGAGAATAATCAGTCATACGATCCGGTTATCACTGTCTAATAGTCATCATATAGGCATGAAAATCTGAACATTACAGCACCTCTCCATCCACTCTTGTGATGCCAATATCTCCTTTTCAAAACCTTCATAGTTATCATGGTTTCTGCTTTCACTTGATTAAAACTAGACAAATACACCTCAATATAAGGTCATAACTGTTTCTCACAATACCCTATTTTTGATATTTCCACTTTTTCTGCTTAAATTTTATTTTATTTTTCAGTAATAAAATAAATAAATAAAAGCAGCAAGAAGCATTCTCCTCAGACTAACAAAACAACAGACAAGTCAAATATTCAAATATATCCAGATTTAAAATTTTTAAAAGCTCAAACTCTAAGTATATGTTTTCCCAACATCTACACAATCATCTCGAGAAACCTGATGAAGTGGTAAAGATATTGCATGGAAACGTCTCACCGCAACTATTTTTGGGTTAACAAAGCTGAAAAGTATGGCACCTTGTCAGTTGTAACACAGCAAAAAGCCTAATGAAATGCTATGCCGAGCCATATCGAAGACTAATTTAACACACCAAAAAACACCTAAAACCAATCTGACGAGGAGAATACCGTGACAAGATAGGCTAGAGAATCCGGTGTTTCAGGTTTCATTTTGATGAGAAGAAAGACAGGTAGACAGATCGATTTGAGCCCTCTGGCACTGTTCCCGCTTCAGTTTTGTACCACCGCTGGCACACAGTTCCCGAACAGCGTCCGACTCCGCGGGACAACAGGTCGTTACGATGCACAGGGCGAGTGCATGGTTGAGATGACGACACAAAATATCCCGCTGATACGGATCGCCGAAACGGCGGTGGCACTCGCACAAAGCGCGGTGCTGCCGTTCGCAGCTCGCCACCGCCGCTTCTCCGGCCGCTGTTGGCTTCTCCCGCGCATCCGATGGGGCCATGAAGACCGACGAGTGCCGAACGATGTTGCCGCCGCAGCTCGAATCGCTTCTCTCCCCGTTTTGTTTCGACTAACCGTTTACCCGAAGCTTAATCCGAAAGACGGACTCTGACCGTCTCACGAGTAACGGGTCGATTCCGATGCCGGTTCCTCCGAACCCGAGTCAATGTCGAGAACCGGCCCAGAAGAGCAGAACTCATCCCCTACAACGGATAGAAAATCCAATCCGGTATCTAGTACCTATAAGTCTTCTTTGTGCTCAAACCGTGTTCCCATGTTTCTCTTAAGAGTAATGCAAGCTTCACCTATGTGCACTACCTATCCCACGTACAACCAATCTAAGCCTTTAAGAAAATAAAAAATATTTTTATTTTATAAAATCTTATATTATAAAGGATAAACCGTAGGCATCGGTGGTTTAGATTGACCGGTACATGCACTACTAAAAAAACAACCTTCGCCGACTGAGAAGCACATACCCGTCGGCGGAACGTCGGCGTGTGATGCATCGTCGGCCTGTGGAGCATTGGCGGAATGGTTCCGCCGACGAAAACAGCCGCCGGTCAGTTTTTTTTTCACTCCGTTGACAACATTTTGACGTTGGCGGAGAGTCATTCCATCTATGGATTATCAACGTCATTCCGCCGACGAATTATCAACATCGGTAGAGTCTCTCTCCGTCGACGGATCCCACTTGTCGGCAGAACGCCATTCCGCCTATGATGACGACCGGCTATGTTCAACCGCTGCTAGTGACTGTTATAAAAGTCGTTTCCGGCGACGTTTTCAACCACCTGCGGACTAATTTTTAAAATTTTAAATTTTTTAAAATTTACCTGTTATTTGTATAAAAAAATGAATGCATTTTTAAAACTAATTTAACCATAAAATGTCAGCCAAAAATATCTACATTTCATTTAAGTATTGTATACAATAATATTTTAATCACAAAAAAATATACAATAGTTTAAAGTGGTAAAAAGAAAATATATACAATACAACGAAGAAGATTGTTCAGTTATGCAAGTGGTTGGTCCCCTATTGGTTAGAAGGCCCTACACACCAACATAAGTTTAATGATAAGCCGTAATGAAATATATAACATTAGTAATGAATTTTGTATTGAAAATAATACTAACTTCCAAACGATTGGAGAGAGGCTCACCACCGGTTGAGTTCTTGCAACTGAGTCTCCATCAATTGCATCTTGTCCATCAATAATTTCTCGTCTTGTCTTTCCGTTTGTAGTTGTTCCTATAGAGCTAAGTATTCCAGTGTTCTTGTAGCCGCAGCCCTACATGGCGGAGCACCAGTCCCAAGTCCTCTCTCATCACCCCCATGGTGGCCCCCAAAGACCTTATCTATAATAGGTGTTAAATCTGCGGGGTCCATCAAGTTGTGGATCTATTGCTCAGTTGCGCTCCGGACAAGTTCCTCCTGCATAAGAAACAACACTTAATTAAAACATGTACTTGGTATGAAATTTAGTTTAAGGAACCTGATAACTTACACATAATGTTGTTGTCTCCTCATCAACATATGCCCCATCTTACCTCTTGAGTGCCTTGTGGAAAGATCTCAAAAACATGAAGTTTGGACCTTCAGCTTGTCGCTGCATATAATTTAAATTCCTAGAATAAGTATTGTGCAAAGTTTAAAAATGGAAATATTGATGACAAGATAGATAAAAAATCATATAAGTACCTCTTCTTCTAAAAAATGGGCAAGGGACTTAGTCCTAAGCGTGTGAGTCGTCTTCAAAAGCTGTCGGTTCGCCTTGTTCTTCACATCAATCTCTTTCTTTCTTACCTCACCCAATATTTAACTAGCAATGTACAATTTTTAGGAGCCATGCCTCCAATGGGATAGTGTTGGCACTGATCTCGGTCTTTCCATCATAGTACTGCTTCTTATACGAGGTACGGTTGTCTCGTATTATTTTTGGAACAATTGGTTGAAGAGCTTTCATCGCCACACCTTCAGTTACGGGCTCAACCTAAACTTGTATTTTTCCTGAAAAGAAAAAATAATTTGGTTAGTACTATGACCATTACAAGAACAAACAACTTGTTTTGTGTCCTACTTTGATTTTTCTAAACCACTCCTTGAATGCATTCGGGGGGAGGTCACACCACTGGAGGTGTCATGGGAAATGCATTTGAGTCCGAACTTGTGTTCCAATGAGATAGGGCAAGTCATGTTGCGCATCAAAGACCATCTGTCCATCCTTGATTATGATCCTTGCTTCTTTCTCAGGCATTAATGACATCACTCTCACGTTACGCTTGACGCGTGGTTCCTGTGGCTGCAAAGCCTCAATGCCACTGGCGTTTGAGTCTCTTTGTCCTCGTTTGGGATCGGGCCAACATCAAATGCACACTCAGTCAACATTAAAATGATATTTTATCAAGCCATATCAATCAAATTATACTTGAATCCTGACTCTCAAGTGATTCATAACTTGGGAACAACTCTCTAAATGTTCGCATTGATTCCTCAAAAATGTATTAAACTCAAATTAAATTAGGTAAAATTGTACAAACTACTAACAGATCATGAAATTGGAAATTAAATTTAAAGAATATGCAAGTACCTATCGACATGGAATCTGATGAAGATGTAATTGGAGCCCAGGCCGAAGAAGAGGGGGCTTCTAGAGTCCGGGCTGAAGGAGAGGGGGCTGCTGGAGCCTGGGCCGATGTCAAAGGGGCTGGAAGAATCAACCCCAATGGAGAGGGGCCTGCTGGAGTCAACCCCGATGGAGAGGGGGCAGCGGGAGCCTGGGCCGATGTCAAATGGGCTGAAGGAATCAATCCCAATGGAGAGGGGGTTGCTGGAGTCAACCCTAATGGAGAGGGGCTGTTGGAGCCCGGGCCGATGTCGTAGCATGATTGCATTTGTGCCTAACTGACACAAATACCTCCTTCGGTAGCATAATTATCTTGCAAAAGAAAAAGATTCAAGACTATTAGCTAGAAGAGAAAAATTGTAGTTGACTATTATATGCAACACATTTACAATTGTCAATCGATTAAACCTACGTTAGATTACATCCAAGTCCGCACTATTGACCCTTTTTCCTTAACCAAGGTCACGACGCACCCATATAACATCATCTTCATAATTGAAATTTGTTGCGTCTCCGACTCCTGTATCTTGTGCCAATAGCAATGCCTCATCTTCTTGTGCCCTTACGTTGTCTTCACCTAAGGGGATGTCATAGGCGTCCCTTGGTCTACTACGACAGATAACATTCCAACATGGGTCAATCGGGTCTTTCGAATAAAATACCTGTTGTGCTTGACTTAGATAGATAAAAGGTTCTTTTTCATATGCTTATTTCATTGTGTTTACCAACATGAAGTCAAACTTGTCAATGATGCAACATGTGCCCTTTTTCATATCATACTCCTTTTGCACTTGAATAGTCGCACAGGTGTCCATGTTCCAATATAAACTTCCATTACTAACTATAAGACACCATAAAATATCTCATCTCCTACCCCTACTATTGCAATGGTACTATTTTGTGTGGTCTGATTAATGTCAACGACCTCCGTCTCAAACTTGTAACCATTGCCAAAATAACTCTACTTCATTGTCAACCAAGGAGGCAGGTTGTAGATGGTAATAGTAACTCTGTGCATCAATAAGTCTTCACACCATATTCCCCATAAAACCTTTAACGGCTTGACGGTTGTAAGAACCCAATCTTAAATGAAGGGTTCATGAAATAACCGCTTCATTGTCAACCAAGGAGGCAGGTTGTAGATGGTAAAGACCAAGTCTCACGTTGAGCCAGACCCAATCTTAAATGAATTGAATGAGATGAAGTCTCACGTTCTGTGTATCAAAGTGTTTCCATGCAATAGAATCCCTAGGGTGAATCATCTTTACTTCAGTTGGTTTCCAAGCCATGTCATAAGATCCGTTGTTTTAGTAGACATAAACAACCGCTGCAACCTCAAAATCAATGGAAAATGTCTAAGTATCTTCGCAGGTTTTGCAGTAGTCACATGTTTCTTTTTTTTTTTTTTTGCCTAACCATCTCGACGAACCACATCTTGGGCACACATCCAAATCTTTGTATTCATTTCTGAATAATAAACAGTCATTTGGGCATGCATCAATTTTTTCGTAACTCAAACCCAAGTCTCCCTCATTTTCTTTAACTTATACCAACTCCGTGGAACAAATTATCCAATGGAAGAGTCTCCTTTAGAAGTGAAAGAACATCCGACAATGATTTGTTACTCCATAGATTCAAACACTTCAATTGGAAAAAATGTATCTTGAAAGACAATTTCGAATATTTATCACAACCTCTATACAATGGTTTTCTCGCCTCTTCTAGTAACTATTCATATTTACACAATTCTGAATGATTGGCTTTGTACTCCATATTCTCATCCTCCACATTTTGCATGAAAGCATCGCACAACGTTGGTGCCATCTCTTCACTGCGACTAGTGTCTGCAACAACACCATTTTCACAACGTTGGGGCAGTTCTCTGTGATGTCGCTAGGTTCCATACATTGGGACAAATCCATGTAGGACAATGTGGCCCCTGATTGTCTCGCATTCTAGATACTGATTGTTTTCATATTTCCAACATGGACAACGCATAACAACGTTTCCCTGCACCCCCAATTGTTGTTTTGCATAATCTATAAAGAAACCGACTCCACCCACAAATCTAGGATGACACCGAGTTGGTTTGGACTTGTACTCATATATCATACATCTATTTCTTGTCAGTAAAATAGTCCATCTCCGCAATAATTGTTAAAGATAGACTACACACAACAAACAAATGAGTGTTTAGTACTTTTTGGAGGCAACTACTAACTCACAAGCTACACTTTATCTAATCCAATGTCCCTATGAATCTCACTATGACCAATTCTCCTCCTCTTACTTCCACACTTCCAATCAGTTGCACTTCCTGGGTGTGGAAGAGAGGAAAAAATTACATTTGCGAGTAAACAAGTAACGGGACAGTAATGCAATATTGTGAGAAATATCTATCAAATACTACAGAAAATTTGTACTAGTACTGATAATTCACTCTAGTATTCTCTCAAGTAGAGAGAACTAGAGAGGGAAAGGGAAACTTGAGAGAGAACTGAGAGTGAAAACAAGAGAGAGAGAGAGAGAGAGAGAGAGGGAGAGAATTTATAAATAGAAAATATGGGATTCAAACAGATTTTCAGAGACAGTTAGAAATAGTGTTTAAGTAGAGAGAAAACTGAAAGAGAGAGAGAGAGAGAGAGAGAGAGAGAGAGAGAGAGAGAGAGAGAGAGAGAGAGAGAGAGAGAGAGAGAGAGAGAGAGAGAGAGAGAGAGAGAGAGAGAGAGAGAGAGAGAGAGAGAGAGAGAGAGAGAGAGAGAGAGTTTATAAATAGAAAATATGGCATTCAAACAGATTTTCAGAGATAGTTAGAAATAGTGTTTAATTAGAGAGAAAACTGAAAAGAGAGAGAGAGAGAGAGAGAGAGAGAGAGAGAGAGAGGGAGAGAGAGAGAGAGGAAGACAGAGAGAAACAAAGAAAAGAGAGATAGAAAGAGAGAGAGATTGAGAGAGAGAGTCAATAGAGAGAGAGAGAGAGAGAGAGAGAGAGTCAATTAGACAGAGAGATAGAGAGAGTTAATTAGAAAGAGAGAGAGAGAGATAGATAGATAGATAGATAGAGAGAGAGAGAGAGAGAGAGAGAGACCCGAGAGAGAAAGGAAGTCAGACATAGAGAAGGAAAGAGAGAGAGAGAGAGAGAGATAGAGGAAGGAGAGAGAAAATTTGTGAGGGATTTCTGCATTTGAATTCCGATCAAATGCAGAAATCGGGATTGTGGAACAGATTTTGAGAGAAACAGATTTTCGCAGAGTGAAAAAACAAGAGAAAACTGAGAGTTTAAACTTGAGTAAAAACTTAGAGAGTGAAAAGCAAGAGAGACATAATTCAGTGGCAAATTAAAGAGTGAAACAGATTTTCAGAGATAGATAGAGAATTAGAGAGTGAAAACGATTTTGAGAGAGAGATTGAGAGAGATAGTTCTTTTAACTAGAGAAAAAATGAGAGATAAAGAGAGAATTATAAAGAGAACCAAGAGAGAGAGAGAGAGGAAAAACCGAGAGAGTGAGACAGAGAGAGAGAGAGAGGAAAAACGAGAGAGTGAGACAGAGAGAGAGAGAGCAGAAATCAGAGAGAGAATTAAAGTAAAACATGATATGTATCAGCATATGAGAACAAAACCAAATCCATTAAAGTAAAACATCATATGGAATTTTAAGCACTGAAATAATTAAACCATCGAGAGCTAATACAAAATTGGAAGCACTGAAATAAACACAACCGAGAGCACAACCAACAGAAAGTAAAATGCGTAAGGGCATATATATAGAAAGAAGAACACATGCACCATCGAATTAAAAATCAATCAACACATATAATTCAAATAACAAAACAGCAACTGTACAACCAACACATACAATTCAAATAACAAAACAGCAACTGTACAACCAACACATACAATTCAAATAACAAAACAGCTAATGTCTAAAATGAAAACAATAATACAAAATAGGGAAAGGTTACCTCTCTGTTAGCAGAATTGAATTTCACAAACACTTGCACACAATGAAAAAGAAAACTGAATAAACAAAATAGGATAAACAGAAGAGTGAGCCGAATGAACAAAATGGGATAAACAATAGAGCGAGCCGAATGAACAAAATAGGTTAAACATCCATCAATGCTAAAATATGAAGAAACAAAATTACCCATGGCAGAGGGGGGCCTTCTGTCGACGGAGACGAGGTCGGAGGAGTTCGACGTTGGGAAGGTGGCCGGAACGCGCTCCGAGAGTCTTCGAATGGACTGGGTTTTCGAACCCCAAGGGTTTGTGGAAGTTGGGTCTTTGACCGGAAGAGAATGTGTGCCGGAAACAGGGGGATGGAGGTGCTTCGACTACTTTTGGCCGGAAGAGAACGCCCGAGAGTGGGCTGTTTGAGTTCACTCACTAGAGAAGACTTCGACGATTTTCGGCGTTTTTCAGGGCGGGAGAGTGAAAAGGGAGAGGGAGCGTGTTATGCGCTTAACAGGGCACAAAAACTTAGTTCCTGATTCAAATCAGGAATTTTTATTTCATATGGGCCTGTCCCATATGAATCAAACAGAAATCAGGCCCAACTGCTGGATTTTATACTGCTAGTGGTTGGGTATAATTTTGATTTATTTGATAGACGACTGATTCTTTGCGAGATCGCAATTTAGTACCCGTTAGTCAAGAGGCCATTAGGGGAAACCTCAAAGACGCGCTTATCGAAAAGAATTCATGGTCTCTCTTTAAAGATTTTGGTAGATGTACATCTTGAGCTTCTATCCTGAAGTTCAATCATGGTTAAATGCTTAGAATTCTATTAATATTGAATCACTTTTGTAAAAAATTATTTTAATTCTGTTATGGAATCCAATTTCGATAACAAAATCAATGAAATTACTCCTAAAATTAGGTTTATTCAAGAAAAAAATAGATCAACTCCGATCTATTTTTGAAGGCACTAAGAAAAAACTCTTAGCTTGAAAATATCCATGCTTCTCTTACTGCTGAAGCTGATGAACTACTTGAGATGTGCTTTCAGCAATAAGAGAAGCATGAATATTTTCAAGCTCTAGGAGTTTTTTCGTAGCGCCTTCAAGAATGGATCGGAGCATATCTATTTTTTCTTGATTAATCCTAGTTTTAGCAGTAATTTCATTGATTTTTTATCGAAATAGGATTCCATAACAGAATTTAAATAATTTCTTTACAAAGGTAATTCAATATTAACAGAATTCTAAGCATTTAACCATCATCGACCTTCAGGATAAAAGCTTAAGATGTACATCTACCATAATCTTTAAAGAGATAGATCATGAATTCTTACCGATAAGCGCATCTTCGCTGTTTCCCCTAACGGCTTCCTGCCTAACAGGTACTATATTGCGATCTCGCAAAGAATCAGTCCAAAGAACTAGATAAACTCAAGAAAGATTTCTGAAAAGAAAACTTTTATTGATGCACTCAAAGTTATTACATATCATTTGCTGAAGTTAGGATCAACGGCCAAAGGCCTAAAACTCCGAAGAGTTTACTCACAAAGCATGAAAGAAACAAACGGAGGCAAATGAACGGTAAGCGATCGATGCCTCAACAATCCAAACTATCCCACTTATATAAACGCGGATCGCAAACTACATTATTGCTATTAACGTTAGGGATGACGCTACATCCTTAGTGGATGATTAAAGAAGAGGAATCTTCTTTAATTATTGGCGCTGCCTTTGCCATCTTCTGTTGTCCAAGGATTAGTGGAAGATGACGTGTCTGAACAAGTTTCTGAACTTTGTCGTGAAGCATCAACGTCATTTGTTGGATTCTGTCGGCAGAGAAGACTGGTATGATCCTTTATAATCTAGCAAAATATTTTGCAAACTTTTGATTTAGTGGAGGGGTCCACTAATAATTCTCCTTTGCTAAATGTCTTCTCAAAGTTGCTAATGCGGCTGATGTGGATTATTCAATGTCAAATAAATATCTACTGAACCACATTTGCCATCTAACAAGCCACCCATGCTTGTTATCACCTTTTAAATTGATATTTAAAAAGTGAGTGAAATTTTTGTTATCAGTCTTGACAAAAAAAAAACAGTGGTTAGATAAGCAGAGAATTTATTAATAATTCGCATAACAGCTAAAATTTCATTTTCGTTGCTGTGATAGTTCTTTTCAGCATTTTTGAAGGATGTAGAGGTGTATTTGATAATTAATTCTTGACCAAAAGTGGTCTTTGCTTTGAGGATTCCTCTCCAAAACTCATCTGAAGCATCTTCAATAATTAAAAATTCTGAGGGTTCAGGATGGTATAATTTTGGACATGAAGTTAAGTTCTTTTTTACTTTCGATACGTAACCAGTATTCTGGTCAGTCCAATTCCAAAGAGTGTCAGTTTTTAGTTTAACCTGAAGGGGTTTTCTAATTTCTGCAAGTTTTAGAATATAACTTTAAGCGTAGGTTAGAATTCCTAAACACCTTTGCAATTGTTTTTTATCTTCAAACCTATCAGGAAACTTATGGGTGTGTTCAAGAATATGGAGTTGAGGACAATGATTTCCTTGATCTATTTCTATACCTACGAAATTTATCTTGACTTTGAAGAATTGAGCTTTCTTCTTACTCAAGATAATACCGAAAGATTCACATCTCTTTAATATGCTTGCAACATGAATATAATGTTCATGTTCTGAATTACTGAAGACGAGGATATCGTCAACATAAACATAGCTAAAATTTTCAAAATCACGAAGAGCATTTTGCATATGATGTTGAAAAATACTAGGTGCCTACTTTAAACCGAATGGAACGACTGTCCATTGGTAATGTCCTTGAGGACATGTGAATGCAGTTAGTAATTGTGACTCTTTGTCTAGTAAAATCTGCCAAAAATTGGATTTACAATCAAAAGAGCTAACTATTTTCTTTCGCCTGATTAGGGTTAATAGTTCATCTTTGTTAGGTAGATTATGAGAATCTCCTATTGTGGTATTGCTAATTGCTTTGTAATTAACTACCATTCTTTTCTTTCCTCTATGTTTTTCAGCTTCATTTTCAACAGGGCTGGAGACATGTGAGGGCTTTTACTTGGTTTGATAATTTTCAAATCCAATAACTCTTGCTTTTGTTTTCTAAATTCTTCACGATCTATAGGACTATAGATCATTGGTTTGACCTTGATTTTAGTTTTTGGGTCAATTAGTTTGATGGATGCCTTCATCCATTTCTTAGACTTCTGTGGGTCAATGGGATTTTCACCACAATCTTTTTCTAAGAGTTTTTCTATTTCTATAAATTTGCGATTTTTAGATTCGAAGTTTTTCAAATATTTTTTATCTTCTACTTGTACTTTCCCCCTCTCTGAAAATATAATTTTCTCTTTAGAAATATTCACGGGTGGTGGAGGAGTGAGTTTAGAATGCTTTTTCATGGATTTTAAATAATCCGAGTGAGCAAGGGATGAAGCTTTCATTAACTTCGAAACAATGACTCCTTCATATGTTTCTTTGTGTAGAATAATCCTATCAGTGAATTGAACGAAGGATTCATATAACTATAGGAAGTTGTTTCCTAGGATAAAATTTAGGTTACTTTGTTCTTGATAGACGGTGGGGATATGAAATATCTCACCAGCAATCATCATATTAAAGTTTGTATAAACCTTATCTCAGGTGATTGTTTCACCATTCGCTATTGTAGCACGAATAGGATTGGGAGCATTTTCCCAAAATTCTGGAGGAATGATGTAGTGCTCTTGTATCAACATATACACTCATTCTATATCCTTTGAATTTTAATCTACCACGAATGTAGATACTATTCGGGTTTGTCTTGTTAGCAGATAACAAATTGTTTTCTTCATCATCCCAAGGGCTGATTTCTTCTGTTAGATTATGTTGAATTCTCTGAATAAGATTCTTCCTCATAATCAGATTCTTCAGAAGAGTTTATTTCAAGAATTTTTAAAGTGTAGACATCTCTTTCAAGGGTGAAAGGATCTTCTATTGGTTCATATTATGAACCTATTTTTTCTAAATGGATCTTCTATTGGTTCATATTCTTAACCTATTTTTTCAAAACGTTTTACCTTATTTGGAAACTTTTGTCTATTGGGACATTCATTTGCATAGTGACCTTCTTCACTACGAATCCAACATCTACATTTTTTCTTTCCTTTAGGACAGAATTTAGCCTTGTCTTCATTAGGCTTTTTCTTCTTAAAATATTTGCTTGGTTTAAATCTCCTAGGTTTCTTTTTCCAGAAAAATTTTCTTTTCTTGGATTTTTTAGTGTTCTCTTTCTTAGAAATCTTTTTCCTTGTGCTTCTACCGCATCTGTAGTGAGTTCTAGTTTCTGTTGGACAACCAAAGAAATTGAATTTCTTCATTTTCTTTTGTTCTTTTGTGCGAGTGTAAATCTTTTTGATTTCTTCTCTCACGAGTTTTTGTGCGAAACCTTGAGAAAACTTAGTGCTGCCATCAGCTTTTGATCTAAATCTTTTCTCAGCTGTTTCTCCTACCGCAGGTATTTTGGATAAATACTAGTAGATTAAGTCACCAAATTCAGATTGAGGTAACTGGTACATGTGAGTTTCACCGTCACAGGTGAATTCATCGAGATAACAGATATTGCATAATTGTAATCTGATAAGTCTTTTTCAAGCCTTTTCTCTTTCTTCTAGAATTTCAGTTTCCTTCTGCCAAAGGAAATTGATTCCTAAGAACATAGTATAGAGAGCGTCCATCACGTAGGTGAATATAATGAAGCTATTTATATTTGCTAAATCAGAGCAGGAAGTGTTTTTGATAAAGCTCTTCGAAATACCTTCAGATTTATGTTCCATTACCAATAGGACGGAGCGAGGATCAGCATATGATTATCTACTAGTTTGAATAATTAAACTAATCTGGGTTGCCCATCTTTCGAGTAGCAGTTTCCTGTTCGGTGAACAGAGCAATAGGCTCCCCCAACCTTGGTATTAGAGCCATTAAGATGCTTCTGGCCGAAGAATTTAAGACTATCATCAAAGGATGTCAAACTACATCCTCTTTGTTGAAAAGTACTCTTCTTGTTTTAGAACAAGCAGATGAAGAACAACAAAGATTTTTCGAATCTCGCTATAACTTAAGCTTTGGTTAAATATACCAAAGAATATACAATATGAATAGAGATTATAACTCTACTATTGTATACTTTAAAGAAAAACTAAAAGATTTATCTTGTTAGTTTAAAAAATGATTTACCTAACTCACCTTAGGAAATTACTTAAAGCACTCCAAGATAGTAAAAACTCTCATGAAAAAACTCATAGAGTTTTGGACTTCTTAGGTGAAGATTTTTATAGATGATATGAACTTCAAAGTAATCAAAGTATTAATGAATTTTACTAAACAATTCATGACTTGCTTAGGAAAAACAAGGCAAACACTGAATATTTCAGTGAAAAACTAAAAATCTTAACTATTTAGTTAACAGAAATGATTTCTTTATTAGAAATTGATTATTCTTTGAGAAAAAAGAATAAATGGTATATCAATGCCTGGAAACCATTATGGGATGCCCTCTCGTATTATTGATATTCAAATATCAGGGAGTCCGGGAATGCCTGTCTTCACAGACAAGCCCCCTATTGGACACAACGTCCTGTACCGAAAAAAACTCTATCTTAAGAAATGTCTTCTGAGTCCTTTGGAGATAAAGAAATCCTGGAATCAGTTCCAGAAATGTCCAAAGTAACTTTCATTGAAAGTGAAGTAGGATTTGAGGCGTCAATCTTCATAAAGCAAGATCAGATAACAAAAATTGCATCTTCCAGATTAAAATTATCTAAAGATTCAATTTTTAAAATACCTAATGTGTTAGATAAATCCTTTAGCCATCTTACACGTAGGAAAAATGAGATCTACTGCGGTATCTCAACAAATGAAATGCATATTGACGTTAAGCACACCGCTGGTCAAGTGTATTTACCATTATTCACCCGTCAGGAGATTAATAAAAAACTGAGTAGTATACCAAGTGAAATTAGAAAGAAGATTAGCACCCTACATGTAGGAGCTGTAAAACATTTTTTAAAAGCAAAGTTTAAAGAAGGTATAAACTCTCTTTTAAAAATGGCATTAATTGACAATAGAATTAATGATAGAAAAGACTGTATCTTAGAGCAGCACAAGGAAGCCTAATGTATGGTAGGTTTATGTTTAGTGTATATCCAAAATTCGGATTAGCTCTACACTCAAAGAACTTAGATCAAGTTCTTTCATTCATTCATAATTTTGAAAGGTTAAATCTTATGAATGAAGGAGATAAGATATTTAGTATAACCTACTTGGTAGGACATGCTCTCACTTCTAGTCATCATTCGATAGACTATAAGAAGAAAGAATACATAGAGATAGACGATGTCTTCTCAGAAGTAGGAAAAGTTCAAGAAATTCCTTTTGTTGAACTTTCACCAATTCAAGACTCTTGGAGCTTTGATATTTATCAAAAACCTAGGCTAAGTGAAAAAAACAACCACTTAATGTTTTAGGAAATAACCTATTAATCGGATCTACCTCAAGACCTCAGATTACCGAACATTTGGATATCCCCATCTAATGAAGTTCATTATCTCTTACTCAAGATGAAAGAGATAATATGCTAGTATCTGTCTCTCGGAGGATAGATGATGGATTTAAGAATTGGTTGGATAATCATAGAACAAACAACTCTTAATGAAATTAAAGAGTTAGTTAAAAACTTATCTGATAGTGTTAGTATCTTGACTGACAAAATAGGTTAAAAGAAACATCTCATCAGAATAATGATAATTTAGAAGCCATTGGGGAGTTTGGGGGGGAGGGGAGGTTGCGGGACTGGGGGACTGGGGGACTGGGGTATTATAAAAATGTTGTAATATTATTTTAATATTACTAAAAATAATTTATTATCTAGATTGAGTTTTTTTAATCCTAAACAAGCTTCATTGTGTTGAGTAAATGTTAACTAAGAAATATTTTGTAGCATAGAAAATTATATATAGTCATCCGTAAAAGTTGAAGTTAGGTTTATTGTAGCCAATGAACACTCTTAACAAAGCAATCTTTCAACAAAAGATGGGGCATGGCCATGCCATATACAGAAAGAGTAATGCTAGCTGCACTGAGGCCGCAAAACCTATGTGACGTACCAACCAACTGAAAAGTTTTAATTTATAAAATCCTAAAGTCTAATGGATAAACCCTAGGCAGTTGTGTTTCGGATTGGCTGGTAGGTCAGATAGGTATTGCACATAGGTGTAACTAACATTTACCATGCAAAAAATATGTGAACCCTGAGTAGCCTGTGTGGATCCATGTTTGGCTAGTCTGTCACCGACAATGTTGGCTTCGTGATGTCGTTCATGTAGATGCGCTTGAGGATGATCTCGTAGCTTGGTTAGCTAAGACGCCACCAATTGCCTCAGTCTCCATTGGCAAATATCTGTCCCTGTAGGGAATCTCCCTCTATTAGTGTTGGGTAAAGTGAAAAAAATAGTGGAAAAAATAAAGTCCAAGAGTGAGGCCTAAGAATTCAGCTTCATTATTTGTAAAACTAGGAAAGGTCCAAGGGACAGAAAGCAGTGGTTGTCCAGTGTGGTCCCAAACTATTACTCTAGCGCCCATGTGTAAGTTATGTGACAATGAAGAGACATCAAAGTTTATTTTGAGATAGGTGAAGAGTTAATAAATGAAGGAACAGAGGGTCAATAATTGTGAGGTGAGAGAGATTGTAGGTTGCAGAAGGCTCCAGACGTGTGCATAGTAAAGGAAAATGAAGGAAGAGTTGGGGATGAGATTTAGGATTGGAATGACATAACATGCAAAAGGGTTTGTCTAGAATATGGTTTTTTAATGTCGGTCAGTAGTAGGAAGTTTGTCAAGCATTGGAAGAGAGAGGAAGAGTTTGAGTTTTGGGAGGGTCTTGGAGTGTTGGATGTATTTCTAGAGATGGTCAGTGGGTCCAAAGTGGAGTTGGTGAGTTTGGATTGTATTAGTGGTGTGAAGATGATGATATGTTTGGAGAATTGAGAAGCCATCTAATGATAAAGACCAAATGGGACTGTTGGGACATTCGAGACGTGTGAAAGTTTGAAGGATGGTTTCAACATCTGGGGGTCAAGTACCCCGGATGCGAGATTCATCCTGAAAAGAAGTTGTGTAAACTAGGGAGGCTACATGAACCAATTGACGTTGTGGGCCTTCGGTGTTACGAGGGCGAGAGATTAGTGTAGATCGTATCAGACCTAGCTAGGAAAAGCTTCCTTATTTCGGTTTTTGTTTTTGTCTTTTCATAATTCATGTATTCTGGCTGCCGACCGTGGGGTTCCCTTCAACTGCTGCTGCCTTTATTGCTTTATACCATTGTAGGTTCAGATTTCAATAATCATTTGACCTCTTTGTTTCCTGCTTTTCACTCTTTGAGTGAGTCAATTGATATTTGTTTCATTTTCAAGTTTGAAGCGCGGATAAATAAAAAAACAGAAATAAGAAAAGTTTGAAGATTGCACCAATTCTTTACAGGGTTTCTATCCAGTTAGATCTTCATCAGGAACCAAAGACTATTGAGCACAGATTGAGAATATGATCATCTAAAATCTGTGAGAACAGATTGAGGATATGTATCATTTGGATTAATTACCATCAGATAACGTGATGTACTTGTCGTAAGCAACCAAATATAAAATATTTACTCTAAAAAATGTAGTTAGGTGAGTAAGGTTCGTTCCCACAGAGAGTATCTAGTGCAGTGAATAAGAATTGAGGTAATGAGGATTAGAGAAAGAAAAATTGAAGAAAAACTTAATAACTAAGGAATTATTCAGATTGAGATATGAAAAACAATCATCAACAAACATTGGTCTTAGACAACATCCACCATCAGAAGTACACAACTAATCATTGATGCATGCATATATAAATTCACACTTTGAATATTCACCACTAGAACAACTTCTCCTTGTTCATAGCTAATTATAAAATAAATGATCTAAATAACTCTTCCCACTAAGCATCCCAAGACAAGTGCTAGGGATTCAATATAGCAGCAACATTAAGAATTAGAGTGTCGATGAAGCTAAACAACACAAGCACATGCGGTTGCATTTAATTTAGTTGGAAATTTTCTCTAAGATTTAACAACATCAGATGCTGCAAATCATTAAATCTTAGTTGTTTCACAAGTTAAAGGGAACAAACAATTACGGGTTTGATATCTAACGTAGCAACAGATTGTCACGATCAATAAATTAGTAGGCCTCCTAGTAATTTGACTAAACACATGAAAATAAGTGCAAAAGAACATTCAACACTCAAAGTATAAATTAAATAATGAAAAAAAAATTATATCTCACAAATTTTGCTCACTCTGGAGCTACAGTTTCCTTCGACCAATGGTAGAACTCTATCCACGCAGGGCCATGATGAAAATTACAGAAGGAAAAGAAATTAGATCAGAAGGAAGAGTGAAAGGAAAGATGCCCCAAGTCTGATAGCTTCTTCCCATATTACATCATATTTAGATATTAAAAACAGTTGGAGAACAATTTGACAGCTTCCATAAAGAACCAAATTATCTAATCCATACATAGATTGGGAGGATTTTAATGTACACTCAAAAGATACTAAGGGTGAAATTTTGGTCTAGACAGAAGCAAAAAGAAGACTTAGTAACAAGATCTTGACAGTCGTGAGAGAAAGAGAGAGAAGGATGGTTATGGAAATTTGTATACATTAAAACTTTCAGACTTTAATAATTCCTTTCACCAGAAAAGTTCAATTTGTAAGAAAACCAAAGCGAAGGGAAAACCTACTCTCAACGGAAAAGGCCTAAAACAAACCGATTAATGATGTCACACCCACCACGCTATTGTTAATTCTCATGATAAAGCAGGAGAAGAAATGCAACAGTTTGCATCGAAGGTGATAAATAAATGAATCAAAAAATATGAAAATAACAAATATATAGATGTTAATTATTTGGGAGATCCCCAAGTTCGTATTTAATTTGATATCCATGTCCTCAATAGCTCGCCTACCTGCTGCTGTGGTCTTCATTTTATAAATCCCCATCCCCCAGACTTTGTTCCATATTCTATTTTCTCTCTATTCTTGCCCCTCCTGCCACTCCTTCCCCCTCGTTTCCCTCCCTTTGTCCCCTCGTTTCCTAACCTTTATCCCCTCGTTTCCTAACCTTTATCCCCTCGTTTCCCTCCCTTCTTCCCTTTGTTACCCTCCCAACTTCCCCTTGTTAACCTCCCATCTTTCCCTCGTTACCCTCGTTTCCCAATCTCTTCTTCTGCTTCGTTCTCCTACCTCCCTCCCATCTTCCTCCTCCCCCTCCTCCCTTAAACCATGGTTCGTGGTTTCTTCAAAGAAATGGCCTGTGCAGATCCATATGTTTGCTAGTCTATCACCGACTGCATTGGCTTCTTGATGATGATGACATAGAAGCACTTGAGGATGATCTCGTTGCCTGCTTTGGCAGGATGTCACCTGTTGCCTCCAGTGGGAGAGGAGGGGGCGGAGGGGGGGTGTTCCAATATTTGTAGAGATGTGAAGGGGAAACAAATTTGTGCGAAAAGATGAGTTTAGCTTTTATAATATGGGAAATATTATGAGGATATAAGTGAAACAGTGTAATAGTGTAGGTGAGATGCTTTCAAAATAGGGCTTATGATGGGTATACCATATTTCCTAAAGAGCCGATATGGTAATAGTATACAAGTGAAGCAAGTTTTTAGTGGGGTTTGAAGTGAAGAGTTAATAAAGGAAAGAATTTGTAGTTTTCCACTTTATATAAAGGGTGGGCCCCATGGTAATAAGTGGGTTTCCCACCCACTATTACTTAAAGGTAGAGGCGGGCGACACCTCCTTTGTTTAATGCGGCACAGCCGCACCAAAGGAAGGCCGCACCACACCGAGTCGGAAGGCAGGGGCCGAATTGGAATCTGGAGCTACCAACGCTGAAAGTTTTTGAAAGATGATGAATAAAATATTAGAATATAATATTTTATTCAAATGGCCTCCTATAAAAAGGGGCATTCGGTTTCAGAAGAATATAACCGATCCATCTCCTTAAGCTTAGATTTCTTTGCTCTGGAAATTCCTTTCTCGTGAGAGTAGGGTGTGAGTTGAAGAAAACTGAGAAAGCTTTGTAAGAGTGAAGGGATTGGGGACCAGGAGAGAAAATTGTGTGATTGCAACAATTTTTCATATAATGGATTTCTTTTTTAGGGCCGTGGTTTTTTCTTCGATTTGAGGTTTCCACGTAAATTATTGTGTTTTGTTGATTGTTTCTTTTTCTTTTTATTTCTTGGTTATCTGTTCGATCGTAGTGGTGGAAGTGGGAGGCTAATTTCCCAACATGGAGGGTAAAAAATTGTGAGGTGAGAGATGTTGTAGGTTGCAAGAGGCTCCAGACTTGTGTAGTAAAGGGACAATGAAGGAAGAGGTGGGGATGAAATTCAGGTTCAGAATGACATATCATACAAATGGGATTGAATAGAATATGATGTTTTTGGATTTGGATAGTAGGAGAGAGTTTGTCAAGAATGGGAAGCCAGAGGAAGAGTTTGTGTTTAAGGATGTGAATCCAAAGTGTATTTAGTAAGTTTGAATTGTATTAGTGGTGTGAAGATGATGATATGTATGGCGAATGGATAATGAACCATCTAGTGATAAAGACCAAATGGGATTGTTAGGACATTCGAGATATATGAAAGTATGAAGGATGGTTTCAACAACATATGAGGGCCAAGTACCCTGGATGCGAGGTTCATCCCCAGAAGAGGTTGTGTTAAATAGGGAGGCCACATGAACCAACGGATGTTATGGCCCTTCTATGTTATGAGGGCGGGAGATGAGTGTGGAGGATAGCGAGGTCGTTTGTCCATTAGCTAAACTATATCAAAAGTTTTTTCTATATAGATGATGGAAAGGTGAGATTTGTTCCATGATGAGGAAAATACTCTGTTTAGGCTTAAGGGAAGTGAAATATGGTGAGGAGCGGTAGTGGACAAGCATGTACGTGGCTTAAAGGCAGTTGGGGTCAGTATATATACGTGATAAGAGTTTTATTCAAAATACTTTACTGATGGAGCATTATGAAACCCCAATGCCCTTATGCGAAGGGGGAGGCAGTTTGTTTGCCAATTGACTTGGTGAACATTTTTAGAACTTTTGAATGACTATAAAAAATTGCGAAAGAGATGTCCAATATGAGAAAGGATTTTGATAGGTAGGTTAAAACACGTGAGTACATGAAATGCCAAGATGGAAAGGATGTTTTTATGAGAGTCATCCGGCAAGGGAAAGTGTTTAATGCATCTAGCTTTGGAGTTTAGAAAAAGTGCATTGAGGATAGGGGAGTACAAGTATTGAGTGAGTTTTGTTGTGGGCACTTGAATGCTACTGTATTTACCAAGATAGGTGGAGAGTGTGAGACAAACATGATATTTAAGGTTAATGTATTAATCAACGTAGAATATAATTCCCTGAAAGATGATATTTAGGGCGGTAGTTGTAAGAAGTAATGTAATGCCAAAGAGGAGAATGTCACCTGCATAGTGAAGGTAACAGACTGGTGGAGTTTTAGGGTATCGTTTCCACAGTTGGATGTGTGTAGGATAATATTAGTTTCTATTTTAGTAGAGAGAAGTTATGTGGGACGGATATATATAGGAGGGTGAGTGTGGTCACCTTGGTGGAGTCCACAATTTGGGGTGATTGGGTCAGAAGGTATGCCATTGAGTTAGATGGAGGTGAGGATATCATGGGCTTGTAAAACATGATCTGTGAAGTGCCTATCTTTAAAGAAAACAACTTATGTGTTTCATATACGACTGGAAGCACCTAGCTAACCTTACTGAGAAGAAAGACAAATACAAAGGGTTCGGGTTGGTGTGGAATACAAACTGGTTTTGGAGTGTTGCAACAATAGTAGAAGCGGAATCAGGAGTACATCCCGTAAACAAGGCAACTAGAGTGTTTTACAATTGCATGCGTAAATCCATAGTTGATTCCTATTGGTTAAAAAACTTGCAATATTTCTATTTAAAGGCTTTACTTTTAATGATACAAACAAAACCTCTAAAACTCTTATTTTCTACAAATGCATGCATAAATACTCACTTTTGCTTATGTTCTATGGACACAAGAATATTTCAAACTCTTGGGTCATCATGAGATTAATAAGCGTGATGTGCATGGGAAATCAACAATTTATGTTACTGGAGATTGAAGAAATCCAGGCATACAACAAAGGATTCTTCATGACAGCAACGGACTCTTCATTGCAGCAGAAAAAAGTCTTCAACATTGCAATCTCAACATTCAATGGTGGTCTGTCCCCATCAATGACATGTAGTACAAACATAAGGTCTGTCATTTAACATGAAAAGGGTCCGATGTATCCACAACCACTACTAAAAACAAGCTTCCACCGGCAAGAGAAAATTTTTTCGTCGGCGAAAAACCATTCCGCCGGAGGTTGTGATCGTTGCGTCGGCGGAATATCGCTGATCTGACCCAACCGCTGGCAGAATGAAATCTGGCAGTTCGCTCGGATTTGTATCAGGTTCATATGGGCCATATAAGCCCAAATGAAATTATTAAGTCCCAATTTGAATCGGGACCTAAGTTCACGCACACCGTTATCCGCATAACGCGAGCAAGCGTAATGGATGAACACCTTCTCTCTTCTTTCTCCCGCCCTGGAAATCGTTCGATGATTTCGTGGAAGAGAACCAGCGCGCGAAACCGTACATCTGGCGTCCCCCGGAAAACTTTGCATTTTCCTCTTCTCTGCGTCGCACATACTTCTCTGGCCGAAGACCCAGCTTCCACAACGCTCTTGGGTTCAAAAATCCAATTCTTTTGAAGATTCTCGGGATGATTTCCAGCGGTCTCCTCTGCGTTCCAGCAGCCCTGCCGACGTCAAACTCCTCCGACTTTGTCGCCGTTGACGGAAGGCTGTTCCCCTTCGCTGCAGGTAATTTGTTTACGATTCAATTTATTTCTGTCCCTTACCCTTTTCTCCTTATTCTCAAAACACTACATTTTAATCTTTGCCTCCCTCCGAGCTGCAGTTTCTCCTTCCTCATACCCTCTGTTGACCACCGGCAAGAGAAGGCGACCATCCAAGACCATCGGAAACCAATTACGACCACCAGAAGCCACTGGCAGATAGTAGCGAGAACCTTCGCCATTACAGTAAGTACCATATTTCATTACTGAGTAGCATCTGTTAGAAATAATTCATCATTAAGGTTTTTATGTTCTGTTTTTGATTTATAGTAGTTGATTGTATAGTTGCAGTTTTGTTATTGTTGAATGAATTTTCCATGGTGTTTAATTATGTGTTGAATGATTCTTATAATTCAGTTACTGGTGTGTTTCTCTCAATATCGATAGTGTGTAATTATGTGTAGAATCATATTCGATCGTGGAAGTGTTTATAATTCAGTTACTGTTTATCCTATTCGATGTTGAACAATGATATTAGTTGGTGTATGTGTTTATAATTCAGAATTTAATTTTCTCTCCCTCTCTCTCTCTCTCTCTCTCTCTCTCACTCACTCTCTCTCTCTCTCTCTCTCTCTCTCTCTCTCTCTCTCTCTCTCTCTCTCTCTCTCTCTCTCTCTCTCTCTCTCTCTCTCTCTCTCTCTCTCTCTCTCTCTCTCTCTCTCTCTCTCTCTCTCTCTCTCTCTCTCTCTCTCTCTCTCTCTCTCTCTCTCTCTCTCTCTCTCTCTCTCTCTCTCTCTCTCTCTCTCTCTCTCTCCTCTCTCTCTCTCTCTCTCTCTCTCTCTCTCTCTCTCTCTCTCTCTCTCTCTCTCTCTCTCTCTCTTTCTGTTTTCTCCCTCATTTCTCTCTAGTTAAAGTTCTATCTCCCTCGGGTTTCTCTTAATTTCTGTTTCAGAATTTAATTAGGTTTTATTTTTTATGTAGGAGGAGATTGTCCGCATCGCAACTGAGCTAAAGGTCCACAACTCGGCGAACCCCGCGGATTTGACACTTATCGTAGATAAGGTATTTGGGGGCCATCACAGGGGTTATGAGAGAGGACTTAGGACTGGTGCCCCACCGCGTAGGGGTGTGGTTACAAGAGCGCCAGAGCACTTAGCTCTAGAGAAACAACTACAAAAGGAAAGACAAGACCAGGAATAATGAAGGACCAGATGCACTTGATGCAGTCTCAGTTGCAGGAACTGACCCAGTCGCGAGCCTCTCTCCAGTCGCCTTTAGTATTATTTTGAATACAAATTCATTACGAATTTTATATATTTCATTACACTTTTATAAACTCATGTTCATTTCCAGGGACTTCTAACCAACAAGGCAGAAATCAATCACAGAACTGATTGCACTGATTGTATATTTCTTTTTGGTTTCAATAGGGCAGTTGAAACACATTGTAAAATTTTCAGTTATGTAATGGTCTGATTGTATATTATGTAAAGTAAATATTTTGAAATGTAAAGATTTTTTTATGTAAAGGTCTAATTGAATGACAGATAACAAGAACAAAACGAAATTTCTAAAAACAATTTTTAAAAAAAAAACTCTGCCGGCGGTTGAACCCGTCGCCATAATAGGCCGTTATAACGGTCAATTCCGGCGACGGGTAAGTTCTTCGTAAGCGGAAAGGTTATGCCAACACATTACTCAGCCGATGAAAACAATTCGTCTGCGATGAGTGATTCCGCCAACGAATAGTTTTCGTCGGAGGAATGATTCCGTTCGCCGACAATTTTCCGTTCGCCGGCGGAAGGCCATTCCACCGACGAAATCTGGATTCGTACACCAGCGGAATCAGATAACTCCATCGACTGTTCAATTCATCGGCGGTACAGTCCACTGACTCCTCCACCGTCGACAAACTCTCACCCGCCGCCAGAGCTTCCACTGGCGGGTTTGGCCATCTCCACCAGTGAAATCAACCGCAGGCAGAGATTGTTTTTCTAGTAGTTAACAATACACGAAAGTTTTGGGGTCATGAGATTGAAATGCTAACGGTACACTACTGTTGTTATACAGTTGTGTACCATCTGACATGGAAGGCTTATGTGGCATCCACGTCAGAAGCCTTTGAGGAAAAGCAAAAACTGGAACTTTAGGTTTACGGTTTTCCATTCCCTTCGTGTCTCGCTCTCCCCACTCATGCCTTCCCCTCTCTCACACTCCCCTCTCTTGCCTTCCCTCTCTCGACTCCCCTCTATTGCCTTCCCCTCTCTCGCCCACCCTTCTCTGACCTTCCCTCTCTCGCCCTCCCTCCTCGCCGCCCTCGCTCGCTCACCCCACCCCCTCACCCGCGCCCCCCTCTCTCTCAGCCGCACCTTTTCTTGCCCTGCCTTCTCTCGTCCCGCCCACTCTCACCCCGCCCTCTCTCGCCCCGCCCTCTCTCGCCCTACCCTCTCTCGCCCTCCCACCTCTCTCGTCGTCCCCTCTCCTAACTGTCCCGCCTCTCTCGTGTCCCCCTCTCTCTCTGCCGTCCTCTCTCGTCCCCCCTCTCGCCGTCCCCCTCTCGTTGTCCCCCCCTCGTCATCGTCCCCCCCTCTCTAGTGGTGGGTCCCCCTCTCGTCCCCCCCTCTTGTCGTCCCCCCTCTCGTGGTCCCCCCTCTCTTTGTCCCCCTCTCGCCGCCCCTCTCGTCGTCCCCCCTCTGGTTGTCCCCCGCTCTTGTGGCCGTCCCCCTCTCCGTCCCCCCTCTCGTCGCCCCCCCTCTTGTCGCCCCCCCTCTGTCGTCCCCCTCTCTCGTCGTCCCCCTCTCTGCCGTCCCCCCTCTTGTGGTCCCCCTCTCTGCGTGTCCCCTCTCTCGCCGTCCCCCCTCTCGCGCCCCCCTCTCGCCATCCCCTCTCGCCCCCCCCTCGCCGCCCCCTCCTCCCCCCCCCCTCGCCCCCTCGCAGTCCCCCCGAGCCACCCCCCCGCCCCTCTAAGCCCCTCTCGCTGGCCGCCCTCTCTTGCCTCCCCCCTCTGGCCGGCCCCTCTCACCACCACCCCTCAAGCCGCCACCCCCCCTCCCTCCTCCCCCTCTCTCCGTCCCCCTCTCGCGGCCCCCCCCTCTGGCCGGCCCCCTCGGCCTCCCCTCTAGGCCTCCCCTCAGGCCTCCCCTCTAGGCCTCCCCTCTCGGCCTCCCCACTCTCGGCCTCCCCATTCTCGGCCTCCCCACTCTTGGCCTCCCTACTCTCGGCCTCCCCACTCTCGGCCTCCCTTCTCTCGGCCTCCCCACTCTCGGCCTCCTACTCTCGGCCTCCCTTCTCTCAGCCTCCCACTCTCGGCGCCCCACTCTCGGCCTCCCCTCTCTCCCACGATTGAGAAGTGTTTCTCAGGTAAGAAGTAAGAAGAAGAGAGGGGATTTTCTTGTGTTATTGTTTTTTTTTTGTTTTTTGAATTTTTTTGTAATTACTTGATCCCCTATAATTACTAAATCTTTTTTCTCTGTAGATGATTATTAAAACCTTTACTGCTCTTTCAGCCTTAGTGTAACAAGCCATTGGTGTGTACTGTGAAGGAGAATTTAAACTGCAGTGCGGGTATGCTTGATGATCAACAACCCTAAGTTTATGAATATATGTATGGTGGCTGTTTGATTTTTTGACTTGCATGTTTTTAGAACAGTTGTATATTTGTAAATTGACTCCTCTTTCTTCAAATTGCCTAAATTGCTATAAGGATCTTTTTCAAAACAGTTATAGTTTTTCATGATAGACGATTATGGAGAAACGGATTGTTATTATTAAAATTGTCAAATTGCCTCCCCTCTCACTCTCTCTCAAAAGTCTTTGAGCTCAAAATGCATCTATTTTATACTTTCATAAGTTTTGCAGTGGATCTTTAAGCTCGAAATGGTAAGAGGGCACAAAAGTTTCTTTTCAGAGGATGGTGGTTCGAATCCATCAAGATCCAATTGTTTTTTAATTCAATATTTTTTTCTAATGGCAATAAGGATCTTGAATGTGCATAAGAGGCAAATCATGCTGTCAAATACGTTGAAATACTGTTTTCTTTCATCAAATATGTTCATCAAGAATACATTGAAATACTGTTTTTCTTTGTAATGTGAGTTTTATGAAAGTAGTTCTCTTGTTTTCCATTGAACAAAAACTAAAATGGATGCAACAATAGGTAAAAGAAGAAGACTTAGTGCCTTCAGAGTTGAGCTTGATAATCAATTATGAATTGCTCATAAGTATATGAATTTAATGCCACCTTTCTATGAGATGAGAATCATGGGAGATGAGATGCTTGTACAAGCTGATCATTAACAAGTGATCACACTGAATTCCTATTTGAAGACTGAGATCAGCAAGGTACAACCTGCAAACTTTCATCAAGATGAACATGGTCCAGATGGTACAACCCATCTTTATGCAACCTTGCAATAATTTTGGCCCGACAATTTGTTTTTGTTTATGGTTTTGAAGGATAAAGATTTTGACATCTATTTCCTGGCTTCCCTTCTTTATCACATGCAAAAGTGCACATGTCACAGGTTCCATCTTCTCTATGGGAAGAACTCCTTCTAATTATACCAAATCCAATGAGTTGACCATGTAGACTATAGAAATTTCTTACATCTTCACAAGTACTGAAAACCAACCCGAATTGAGGGGTTTCCTCTTCTTGTTCAGAACTTCAGATACATTTGATGATGAGCTACTTCCTCACATTTTTTTTTTTCATGAATAATCAATTCGTCAACAATCATTACTTCTTCACTCTCATCCAAAATACCTTCCTTTGGGCACCCACTAGCCATTCCCTACAGTTAACCACAAATTTGTATGAAAAGAATAAAAAGGGTATACTTCAAAAAGAAAAGAAAAGGAAAAATAAACTTTACAATATCAACGAAAATCTCTACATCCCTCACAAGACTATCAGCACTAATACTGGCCTCTCCAAACACATTAACCCACTACACATCTAACTCCTCAACAATATCAATCGTATCTATTGCGTACTAGTAGCTTGCGGGTTGGCTGTTGGTGTGGCATTGTATGCAGCAGCTGCTACTGCATCTGAGTAAGGGCTTGCTGCTGCATCTGAGTAAAGGCTAGCTGCTGCACCAGAGTAAAGGCTTGCTGCTGCACCTGAGTAAAGGCTTGTTGCTGCTGCTGTGCTTGTTGAGATGGTGGTATTGATTGAAAGCTTGACTATAAAACATGTGCATGCTGTGGCAGCCAAACCTGAGAGGATAATTGTTGGAGTGGTTGAAGTTGTTGCAGTTGCTGGTTTGAAGAAGGGGCAATGTTGTAAGGCAGATAAAATTGTTTCGGGGGCCCAATCATTGGCATTTGTTGTTCCACAGTTAGCTGAACTAAAGGCTGCGAAGTTGGTGGTTGACAACTGAACTAAAGGCTGGGCCCAATCATTGGCATGGCTTGGCCACCAAAAGGAGGCTGCCAAATCAAATGAGGCAGTGTGTCACGCCGCTAGATTATGCAAAGCACAATCTTGATCTTTAGTAGCATACGGCCTAGCCTCCAAGTCCGTCTGGATGCTAGTCAGCCTCTCGGAAGAAGTTTAGCACAAGAACACTCCGTTCTTAGTGCTAGAATTCTCTCTAAACACAAGCACAAAAGTGGATTCCGAATTTGGGATGAAAGAAAACTTCTATTGATAGAATGAATGATCTACAAGCCTTTGTACATGGTTATTATAGATTACAAAACCTCCCTTGGTTGGTGACACCTTGCAAGCACTTATCTACGCCAACCAATGGCAACTCATGCCAACCCATAGATTCCCACTAACTCTATTAATTGTTGCCAACTAGCTAGCACTCCCTCCTAGTGCTTTGCCAACTCACAGCCAACTCATTCATGCCACCTCACTTGCCTAGTCACGAGCCACCTCATGTGCCACATCATACAAGTGCCATGTCATCTGCCTCGTGAGCGGATGATTGTTGGTCTCGCACCTCTTTGTCGGTTGGTTGTCCATGCACATTTGTATGTGCATCCGCCCTTATCGCATGTCCGTATTCCATGCACATCACACATTTTGGTATAGGGAAGTCGCGCCTTGTTTCATGCTCCCACCGCTATAAGGTAGACGTCTTCATCTACATACGCTCCTAATATGCCTCGACCTTTGTCTCGAATCGCCAAAGTTCTGCTGCTTCATGCCAAGTAGCCTCGCTTTCTGGTTCTCTCTTCCACTTGATCAAGAATTTAGTGGAACATGGCTTGCCTCTTTGACATACCTCTCTATGAAAGTAGTGGATACATCAAGGGGTGCTCTGGGCTTTACAATTCTTTGAGGGTCTGAGTCGGAAAAATAAGTTTTGATATTACTTACATGGAATACGTCGTGAATACGCATTCTCTTTGGTAGTTGCACTTTGTACGCTGGCTTCCCAAAGGGTCCTTCATACCTTTTTATCAAACCTTTATTCTTAGTCCTCAACAACCTGATTTGTTTCATCCTCATCTTTATGAAAACAAGGTCTCCCACCTTGAACTCAACATCTCGCCACTTCAAATCCGCAAATTTCTTCATGCGCTTGCTGGCTTGTTGCAAATATGATCAGGCAAGTTCTGTCATTTCTTTCCAAAGCTTAAGTAAGAGGTGGGCTGCTGGACACTTACATGGTTTCTCTGGAATGATGCTTGCTGGTACTAACGGTTGTTGGCCAGTTGCAAGTTCAAAGGGGCTATGCCCTGTTGCTTCACTTTTTTGCATGTAATATGAAAATTGAGCCACATCAAGAAGCTCAGGCCAATTCTTCTAATTTGTACTGACGAAATGCCTAAGATATTCCTCAAGTAAGGCATTTATCCGCTCCTTTTGCCGATCAATTAGCGGATGAAAGCTGGTGGAAAGGTTAAGGGTAGAACCAAGCAACTTAAAAAGTTCAGACCAAAACTTACCCATAAATCTTGGACCTCTATCGCTTATAATCGTCTCTGGCACACCCCAAAGCTTCACCACATGTGACAAAAATGCTTTGGCTGTCTCTTCGGCTGTGCAATCATTTGAGACGGCTATGAAAGTTCCATACTTGGAGAATCTTTCCACCACCACCAAAATGGAACCCAGGCCTTCAGCTGCGTCTTAAGCCAGAAATTAAGTCCATGCACACGGACTCCCATGGGCGCTTGGGAATGGGAAGAGGGTCCGACAGGCCGGCAGGTCTTCGCCTCTCTACTTTGTCTTGTTGGCATACCAAACAGGTGCGCATGTACTCCTCAACATTAGCATCAAGTCCTAGCCAATAGTAGTGCCTAGACAAGACTGCAATAGTCCTTCTTTGGCCAGGATATCCAGCCCACAAGGTATCATGGAACTCGCGTAGGAGCTCCTTGCGCAGACCCTCATATTTTGATACAAATAAATGCTTCCCTTTTGTGTACATCAATCTGTCGCTGACCCAAAAGTGTCTTGTTTCACCCATTATTACGGCTTGTTCCCAGTGACATGTTGTAGCATCACTCCGCAACCCCGCATGGATTCGATCAAGTATAGAGGTACTAACTTGAGTCATGGCGGCAACACTTGTGAAGTCGGCTTTGCAGCTGAGCGCATCGGCAACATTGTTGGTCTTTCCATATTTGTACTCGATTTCAAAGTCGAATTTTGCTAGGAAGTCTTGCCAACGTGCTTGCTTCGGGCTCGAGCTCAACTTCTTTTGTGTTAGGAAGTAGCTTGAGGCAATGTTGTCCATCTTTACCATGAACTTGGACCCCAATAAGTAGTGCCTCCAGGTACGTAAGCAATGTACAATTGCTGTCATTTCCCTCTATTGAACAGTGTACCGCTGTTCGGTTTTGTTTAGTTTCCGACTTTCGAATGCAATAGGGTGCCCATCCTGTTCAAGAACACCCCCAATAGCAAAGTTAGAGGCATATGTAATTACCTCAAATGGCTTGTTTAAGTCGGCTAGCTTTAGTACGGGTTCCACCATCACAACTTGCTTCAATTTCTTAAATGAAATTTGGCATTTATCCATCCAATGCCATTGTTGTTTCTTCTTCAAGAGGTCCGTTAGGGAAGTCGCGCCCTGTTTCACAGTGGCATTGATGATTGCAAGCACCACCCAACTACACCGGCATTGATGATTGCAACCACCAAGACCAAGTAAGACACTATAGAAGTAAAAAATCGTAAATTAAAAGAAAACAAAGTCAATAATATAATAGAATTGAAGTCGGATCAACATCTTTCCCTCTAGACCATGTTTAAAAAAAGACCACAATTCATTTAGAAAATAATGCTATGGAATCGCTTTAACAACAAATCATTGATTAGTGAAGCAATAAAGTTTTCAATAAACAACAGCTCACCTCACCAATCATTAGCAATAGATTATTCCAAAAAGTCTACATAGACAATCATTAACAACAACTCACCGATCATTAGCAATTGATTATTCCAAAAATTATAGGTTATCATTAACAACAACTCACCGATCATTAGCAATTGATTATTCCAAAAATTATAGGTTATCATTAACAACAACTCACCAATCACCCGAAACGTGAAGCAAAAGAATTTTCTATAGGCAAAGCACAAATTACTCACCAATCAAATCACTTTCCATACATGAAGCTAATAAAACATGAAGTAGAGAACAAAACAAACCAAAGAGGATGCCTAAACTATTCACGGAAAAAAAATCAAAATAGGCGAAATTATAAGCAGAAACACGAGAAAATGAATCGTTTGTGTTTTCGATGCCTGAAGAAGAATTATTTATGACCAGAGAACCATTTGTATTCTCTACCTCAGTGTCGGAGTATTTCTGAGAAGCCATCTCTCATCGTCAGCCAAGAAAGGAACAGCGAGAGGGGGACGGCGAGAGGGGGGATGGCGAGAGGGGGGACGGCGAGAGGGGGGACGGCGAGAGGGGGGACAATGAGAGGCAGGAGGGCGAGAGAGGGGAAGGCAAAAGAGGGGAGGGCGAGAGACAAAGGAAATGGAAAACCAGAAAGCTAAAGTTCCAGTTTTCCTTTTCCCCAATAGGCTTCTGATGTGGATGCCACATAAGCCTTCCATATCAGACGGTACTCAACTGTACAGCTATAGTAACGTCCCATTAGCATTGCTCTTACTTTAAATCTTGCAAATGGTATGCTTATGAATTGTTAAAGAGTATCTGAGTCCATCCCAATGTAGGTGCCAAAAGGACTGGAGAAAGCTGTCTTCATCAAGAAAGCGCATATGGGGAAGGTGTATGAGATGAACTCGAAGTGGTGCTTCAGTGAAAAAACACGTGACAACATGAAAATCTCTATGCAATGGAAATGGGTGAAGGTGGGCATCTCGGAGTTTGATTGGGTTGAGGGTGAGGATATTTTGGCAGTGATTCGGAGTAGGGAAATGGAAAGAGAAAGGTTTTGGAGTGTTGCAGCAGGAGTACATCCTACAAACAGGTCAACTAGGGTTTTTTGCAATTGCGTAAGTCCATAGTCGATGTATTCGCAGGAAAGTGTGACTCAATGGACTGTTTCATGAGATTGTTCACTGAGTCAGGTCGTGCTATTGGGGAACTAATGGTAAGGAAGAAAAGGCAGGAGGGTGGCGGAGCAAGGGGGAAGGTTGCACCGAGGAGAGTGGAGGCGAGTTTGGAGGCCGGAAGAGGAAGAGTATGGGGACTGGTGGGCCGTAAGGGAGGTGGAGGAGGAGGGCGAGGTAGGGTCCATGGGTGTTGTCTTGGAACATTTGGCAGGGCACGAAGAGTGAAAAAGATAGGATTATATACAAGGATGGTTAAGACAGAGGGAATGTCGTATGGAGAGTTACAGGGAGACAATTTATTAAGATCGACCAGAAATAAGAAGATTAGGACGGGAGTTGTGGTGATGTCAGCTGGAATAATAGACAAGAATAGAATGTTGTTGTATATTATATGGGGGACTGTGCATAGTCAAGTGAAGAAGGCGAAGAGTGGGCGTAGAGAAAACGAGGGGAGCCTCGGGATAGAGGAAATAGGGAGCATTGATGAAGGGGGAGAACATGAAGCAGCAAGGTATGATGGTGAAGGTGGCAAAGGAGGCAATTAGCTTAGGAGCGAGGAGAGAGGAGGTCCCAATAGGCCTGTCGTGCATAGGGGTAGGAATAGTACGTGCCTAGGAGAGTGAGGAAAATTGACATACTTGCAGCAAGAGGAGGTGGCTGAATTTATAGCAGTTGTGTGTGATTTGACATACTTAGCAATGGCGGAGAGAAGAATTCTTGGGAGACAATAGTCGTGGCATGTAGGGGTGTAAATGGAACAAAAAATTAATGAAAATATTTCGCCCAACTCTTCCATTTTTGTCCGATTAGTTTCGTCTCTTCCATTTATTACAGCATTTTTTTTTTGGTTTCGTTCCATTTTGCAAGATTATTTCGTTACTGTTTTCGATTATGTTCAATTACAAACTTAGACTTTAACACTTCAGAAACTAGGCATATGTTCCAAACGCAAATATCCAAAACCACCAAGCAAAGAGATGAGGAGAAAGAAGCCCTAGAGTATAAGGTCACAGATGGGTTTGCTTCTTTTGAAAGGAAGATCTTTAAAAACAATTTTCACAAGGGAAAGGAAAAATCAAGTAAGGCTGTTAGACTTTAGGTCTAATAAACAACAAAATACATCATGAAAATAGACATATAATATTTTCCATAAGATCTCTATTGCATAAACATTGTACAATTATTATCGAATTGAAACAAGAAAGATAACGGGAGCGTACCTTTCATCTTGGAGTAGTAATTTAATTGAAGTAGTGCACAACTAAACCTTGTCGAATATTTTTTACAAGTGATAAACTTGCTTCCCTTCAGCCAGACTGGGTGCGCATTAAGCCTTAGCCTCACTTGTAGGACCATGGAGGATTTTATAGATTCCAATGGGTACTTCAGAGATATGCAACTCTTGGGACAGACACAACCCTTGGGAGAGACGCAACCCTTGAGAGAGATGCAACTCTTGGGAGAGATGTAACCCTTGGGAGAGACGCAACCCTTGGGAGAGACGCAACCCTTCAATGTACCCCATAATATCAACCTCTACAGGGGGATGCGCTGGCCATTATTCCCTGTACTGAACGTCCAATGACAAAGTATCTAGAAGTGGGCCCCACACCCATAAGTCATGGTAATATTTATAAATCAATATTTGAAACCATATTTCCAAAAAGTTCCACTTGGTTTCAAATCTACTTTTAAAAAATCAATTTTCAAAAATTTGAAAAATCAATTTTGACACTTAAAACCATACCATGACCATAGGCATTACCTCAAATACTTTAACATACAAGTGTAGTTAACCCGGGCCTACACAATGTACATCTTAGAAATCTAAGGATGGGGAATAAACCAAATCCATATTTGTCATGTTCAATGGTCTCCATTCATAGCATACTCAAACCTGAACTCGAGGGTAAAGTTTTGTACCAGTTCAAGTATTAGCCACTAAGGTAATTGTGCCTAAGCAGTACCATAGGCCTGAAACAATTTAGACATCCAACCCAATCTTCCTATTGAGACCCTTCCGTATATACGTACAAGTATATACCTAATAGGAAAGCTGGACATCAAGGCATTCCACCATCCACAACATACTTAGTACCTGAGGAGCTCAAGGTAAAGCTCTATACTAGCATTAGTATTAGCCGTAAAGGAAACTGTGCCTACGCAGTCCCATTGGCCTGGACAATTTAGAGACTCAACAATCACTACCTATTGAGACCCTCACATATACACGTACAAGTCCATACCTAATAGGGAAGCTAAATCTCAAGGCACACCATGAGTACTCATATAATGAAACAAAAGCATATTCATTCATTCAAATTTGTCATTTCATTCCATGGAATATAAAATACAATGTCATGACATTACAAATCAATGAGACCACAATTCATACAAAACAATGTTCTCCCACTTGGTCTCATAATTACAAACAAATTAAACCCATGTTCCCCACATGGACAGTGAAACTAATCACGGGAAGACACTTAGTTAGTGGATCGGTTAAGTTGTTCTGAGAGACTATTTTGAGAACAACAACTTCCCCCTTCCTCAGCATTTCTCTAATATAGTGGTATTTCCCTTCAATATGCTTAGCATTGGAGTGATTCTTAGGATCTTTTGTGATAGCAATAGCAGATGTGTTGTCACAAATGAGTGGGATAGGTCGCTCCACACAGTCTACCACTGGAAGACTCCACAAAAATTTACGAAGATAGATAGCCTCCCATGTAGCCATGTTCATAGCTACATATTCTACTTCCATGGTTGATTGTGCTACATAGTCTTGCTTTTGCTTTTCCAAGAAATGGCACCTCGTCAAACATAAAGATAAACTAGAAGTAGGCTTGTGGGTATCATTGCATCCTTGATAATCTGAGTCAGAATAACCAATTAATTCCAATTTGTCTACTTGATACGTCAAACCATATGACTTAGTTCCTGCAGATAGTGCATTACCCATTTAATTCCTTCCCAATGCGTGAAACCTGGATTAGCCTGAAACAGGCTAAGAACCCCAACAGCATAAGCAAGATCAAGTCTTGTACACATAAGAGCAAACATAAAACTCCCCACAATAGAAGCATATGGATATTTCGATTCGTCCAATTTATCTTTGAGTTGAGAAAGACAATCCACCTGACTCATTTTTTTTGGTGCTATCCTAAGGTACTTTACCTTGAATAAAGTTGGACATATGAAACCGATCCAGAAGAGTGTCTATATACTTCTCTTGAGATAAACTCAATTTTCGCAAAGCCCTATCCCATAGAATTTTAATACCGAGAATATAAGAAGCTTCCCCAAGGTCTTTCATATCAAACGTCTGAAATAACCATGTTTTTATACCTTTGAGTTTTTGAATATCATCCTTAGCTAACAAAATACCATCTACATATGAAGTAAGAAAAACAATGCGATCTCCCACTATTTTTATATAAACACAATGATCTTTTAAATTCTGAGCAAATCCATACGCCTTGACCGCTTTATTGAACTTAATATTCCACTATCTTGAGGCTTTTTTCAAATAGTAAATGGATTTTTCCAACTTACACACCTTCGATTTAGTTCCTGTGCTAATAAATCCATGAGGTTGTTCTATATAAATCACCTCATCTAAATCTCCATTAAGGAAAACAGATTTAACATCCATCTGGAACAACTTGTAGTCATAATATGCGACTAAGGACAAGAGAGTTCGTATAGACTATATACGTGCAATAGGAGATAACGTTTCATCATAATCAATCCCATACTGTTGAGAAAAAACACTTGGCAACAAGACAAGCCATGAATCTTTCAACTTTACCTTCAAATTTTCTTTCTTGTAAAAATCCATTTTCACTTAATGGGCTTAACATATGCAGGATGATCAACAAGTTTCCAAACTTTATTTTTATACATGGAGTCCATCTTTCTTCCATTGCCAATTGTCATTCATCGGAGTCCACATCAATGAGTGCTTGCTCATAAGTGGCAGGATTAGTAGCATCTTCAATCATCCTTATTCTTTCAAAAGTTCTCTAGCATATGTATAAAAATCAGAAGATAATATAAGTTGACTAGGTTTTCTATCTCTAATACTTCTTTGAATATCCATTTGAGTGGAAACCTCTTCATTAGTAGGAGATTCAGAGGAAGACATTTCCACAATTTCTTCCAAGTGAGACTTTGTACCTAGATCTTCATCACAATCAAATCTTTCCTCAATGAATTTTACATGTCTACTTTCAATAATTACTTTCTCCTTGGGATCATATAACCTATATCCTTTTGAATTTTCAAAATACCCAACAAAATAAACACCTTCTTGTCTTAGCCTTCAATTTATCCATAGGATCAAGATTCAAAACATGACCAACACATCCCCATACTTTAAAATGGTTAAGACTATGAGTTTCTCCTGACTATACCTCATATGGTGTTGTCTCAACCGACTTTGAAGGCACTCAGTATTTCGTCCCAAAAAGATGTTGGCAATTTTCCAAGTGCCATCATAGATTGAACCATCTCTAATAAAGTTTGGTTTCTCCTTTCAACTACACCATTTAGTTCAGGTGTTTAAGGAATGCTAAACATATGGATAATCCTATTTGACTTGCAAAATTTTGAGAATTAGTCTGAACAATATTCTCCACCTCTGTCAGAGTGCAAAGTTTTGATATTCACTCTATCGTATTTTTTACTTCCAATTTGAATGTTTTGAAATAATATAAGGTTTAATTTCCTACAAACAATAGACTTTTCCTCATGGAAGGAACATTAAAATAATCTATTAAACAAAAATTTATTGTTAGTAAGCATTAGTTGGTATATTCATACGCTTTCCACCACGACTTTTTCATCATTACCTATGTAAATAAAGTTTGCACCTTCATCAATCTTTCTTAGATCTTTGAAACCTTGCAACTCATTTGATACATGAACAATTGCACCAGAATCAGCTCACCAACTAAAAGGTTGTATATAAATAGTGCAAGTTACAAAATATAAGGACTTACTCATTTTCCCTTGTTGTCCTTCCTGCATCGTTTTCAAGACTCTGCAATATTTCCAAATATGCCATGCCTTATTGCAAAAAAAACACATACACGTTGATTTATGTGTACTTCAATTTTTGTTCATTGACCTTCCAGTCCTTGATGTTTTGAAACAGAAAATTCCTTCCCTTCTTCTTAAAATTCTTTTTCTTCGGTTTCAAAACTGTATTAGCACTAGGTGAAGTTTATCCAGATCAATACCTGAATTGTGTCTCTCAGACTGGTTATCGATATTATTCACTAATTCAGAAATTGTCCACTTCGTCTTGGACAAAGAGTAAAAATCTTGAATTTATTTTAAAGATTCTGGTAAAGAGTTCACAATGGTGACCACCTTAGTTTCTTCATCCATTGGTCTACCATTAAACTGCAACTAATCTGCCATAGCAAGCATGTCATTTACATAATTTCTCACATCAGCGTTTTCCTCACACTTGGCACGAGTAAATTTTAACCATAAATTATTGATGTAAGTAGACGATTTATTCCCATATTTAGCCTCAAGCTGGTCCAGAATCTCTTTTACAGTAGGGACATGAAAATAAGTCATCAAAAGACTTTCACTAAGAGAATCAAGAATATGTGACCTAGAAATTTTGTTTGCATCATCCATTGCTTGAATTTCCTAAGGCCCTTCTTATATTGTTTTATATTGTAGGGGTAGTTCACTCGGGAAGGTCCTAAAGAGGAGTATCCATTTTGATAATTCTATCGAATCTATAGCCTCGTAACATCAATTTAACCCTTTGTGACTGTTCACATAATTTGTTTCCATCAAGTACGTTTTTCTTTAAGGACTTAGCAAACAAATGTCTACTACTTGATGTTCCTATTATTCAGGAAATATTTCAATATTTTTGGAGAACAAACATAATTATACAATCACCTCAATCATCTAGTACTCCCACTTACCCTTTGGGAATTCATGAGAGATACTGAGCAAATCATTCAATCATCTAACAATCCCACTTACCCTTTGAGGATTCATGAGAGATACTAGGTAAATCATTCAATTATCTAGCACTCCCACTTACCCTTTGGGGATTCATGAGAGATACTAGGTAAATCATTCAATTATCTAGCACTCCCACTTACCCTTTGGGGATTCATGAGAGATATTCGACAAATCATTCAATCATCAACCACTCCCACTTACCCTTTTGGGATTCATGAGAGATACTAGGCAAATCATTCAATCATCTAGCACTCTCACTTACCCTTTGGGCATGCATGAAGACACTAGGCAAATCATTCAATCATCTAGCACTCTCACTTACCCTTTAGGGATTCATGAGAGATACTAGGCAAATCATTTAATCATCTAGCACTCTCACTTACCCTTTGGGGATTCATGAGAGATAATAAGCAAAATCATTCAACAGATAATGAACAAACAGTAACATCACACATAAACAAACAAATTAATTTATACTTACCCTTTGGGGATTCATATAAATTAATTTGTAATATACTAATTTAATTATATAACTTGCATTACCCTTTGGGAATTTTGCTCATTATATAATAAAATCATTATAACAATTAATGCAAAATTATCACAAATAAACACACAAAATTAATTTAATTAATACAATTCGCATTACCCTTTGGGGATTTTGCAAATCATATAATTAAATTAATTCTCACATTAAAATACATAACTACAATTAAATTAATGCAATAAAATAACTAATAAAGCATTACAAAAAATTAAATAAAATTCAGAATAAAAAAACACTTGAAAACACATTCTGGCCCAATATATATATAAAACCTTGTCAAGTTCATATTTCTGGGTCATTATTGGCCTGGACCGCACAAAACCTTGCGGTCCTCTGCGGCTCACAATCCAGCCCGCATCCTGCAGCCCACAGACTGCAGCATTTCACACCAGAAAGCCCGCGTGAAAATTGGCCCGCGAGAAAGTTGGCCGTCGCAAAAGGAGGCTCGCGTGAAAATTGGCCCGCGAGAAAGTTGGCCGTCGCAAAAGGAGGCTCGCGCGAAGGCAGGCCCACGCAAAAGGCAGGCTCGCCAGAAATACTGGCCCGCATGAAAGGAAGGCCCGCACGATGGCTGGCCTGTTCTAAGGCAGGCCCGCTTTTAGAAAGGCCCGCACTAAGACAAGCTCGCACTAAGGCAGGCCTGCACGATAGCTGGCTTGCGCACCAAATCCACGAGCGGCATTAAGCCCACGCGCATTAGGATTTAGCCCGTTTGCAACTGCAGAAAACACTTCCAAAAATAATAGCTAATTTATATTCAAATAAATAGCTAATAAATCCGGAAAAATCCAAAAAATCCAGAAAAATATAAACACTAAGAATCTATCTTCAATATACGATCAGAGGCGGAATGACAAGTATTTTTAAGACTTTAGGTCTAATAAATAACAAAATACATCATGAAAATAGACATATAATATTTTTTATAGGATCTCTATTGCATAAACATTGTACAATTATGATCAAATTGAAACAAGAACGATAACGGGAGTATACCTTTCATCTTGGAGTAGTGACTGAATTGAAGTAGTGCACAACCAAACCTTTTCGAATATATTTTTACAAGTGATAAGCTTGCTTCCCTTCAGCTAGTCTGGGTGTGCATTAAGCCTTAGCCTCACTTGTAAGACCATGGAGGATTTTATAGATTCCAATTGGTACTTCAGAGAGATACAACTCTTGGATCTTAAATTGTAAACCGCAGCTTCCGACTCTAGTCCCACATGAGCACGCCATTAATTTACTCTGTTACTTGCATCTTGTGACATGATTGGACGCGAATGGCAACTTCAGTGGTGTTCGACTGCTGCGACTGTGAAGACTTGCAAGTAATAGTTCAGCTTATGGCTTTAATCGAGGGAAGCAAGGCTGAGCGACAGCTGGGAACGATCATGGCCCCTGATAAGTGCATATTTTTGCAGATTTTTATCACTTCAACTTAATTACTTTGGTTACATTTTGGGCACTATTTGACTTTATTTGCAAAGATTTATCAATTTTGAGTTTTGAATGGGCAATTTCTATTTTTAATTGATAAAGGTGTGGAAAGGTAACAAAGAAACCAACAACATTTGTCTTTGGCGTTTTCTCAGAATCGGGACGAGTTGTGGTCGAAATTGAGCTCAAAATTCCTACTTGTTCAAGTGAAAGGCCAAAGAAGAAAGCATGAAACATTTAGAAGCCCACACCCAAGAAAGTGCAGCCCAATAATCACCAAGTTGAAATGACTACCAGGACGAATTAATCCCAGAAAGACAGCCCCAATCAAGTAGAAACAAGGCAGAAAATCGAATGACAAAAATGCCCCCTAACTTAAATTGTATTTTGACTCAACTACCCTTATTCCATTCAACCAGGAAAGAGAAAAAAAAAGTGATCAGTTGCAGAAAATATGGGGCAAACGTGAAAGGCACTTGGAGATCATGTAGATGATAAAGAGATGGTAGTTTTTGGGCCATTAATTTGGAGATTAAAGCAAAGAAGTGGCTGATTAATTCAGTAACTGTTGTATTGAAGAAGGAAAAGAAAAACAGTCTGAAAATCACCTATAAATAGGGGTTTTGTAATCTGTTTGAAGCAGAGACTTGGAGCACGAAATTTTCTTTGGAGAGAGAAAGATGGAGATTTATCTTGCCCTTATCACTCCCTAACAAGAGAGTAAGAAAGTCAATAGAGACAATGTTGGGATATGCTGTAGAAGTGGAAGAACCCATTGGAAGCAAGTTGGTTTGTTGTCTGTGGAGGTGAAACAATTCTCTTTGGGGGATGTGTCACAGCAAACTCTCAAAAAGGGAAACTTCCTGATCTTAATATAATTTCCAACTTCTTATGCTTTGTTCCAACTTTGTTCTTTATTTGTCTTTCGAAAATCTCTTGTACCTTGGTTTTTGTAATGGTTTGGCTATTATTTAGATTGTTTGGACTTCATTAAATTTAGTGTTGATACTTTTGATAATTTAAATCATACTGAATTGTAGTTCATAAAATTTTTATCTGCATGAAATTGATCATTTCATGTGTGTTGATTAAATTTACACTTTTTCGTTTTGTTATGCACAAGGTAAACAAAACGGTTAAAAGAAGCAAATAGTTGGGTTTGGAGAGGTCACACCTATCTTAATTTCAACTAAAGAATGATTTAAACAAACTATTTTGAACATGCTGGTATGTTTAGTTTAGTTTGGGTTGATTAAATTCGTGCTTATGAATTAACTAGAACCTTTGCTCAATTGGTTTTAGTTATATGAAATTAAGGGGGAGTCCAGCTAATGAACTTTTCTTTGTCAACCTATCAAGAGTATAACACCAGATCTAAATTTTAGTTATTACATTTTTAGCCAAGGGATTCGGAGTGAAAAGCGGCAAATAAATTGTATATAGTAGATAAATAGTTCTTTGTTTTATTTTTCGAGTTTTTACCAATCCCCCATAAACCATGTAAGATTTATGTATTCTTATTAAAATAAATCTTAAATGTTATACACAAAACTCCTCGCGGGATCGAATCTTTCTTACCTATACTTTGTTGTGAATTATTTTAGGGGTTAAAAATTGATTTAATTTTGTGGCAGCAACGACATGTCATCAATATTTTGTCGCCGTTGCCGGGGAGAATTGTTTACTTAACTTTTAGAATACATATTTTAGTAGTAAACCTATTTTTTGTTGTTTGATTAAAATATTTTCTTCTCTTCTACAGTGAATGAGACTGCGAAGTGGGAGAATAGTTGGTGAAGTATTTGAAGTTGAAGGCTTCCGAGGTATAGAAGAACTTTTTGAACTGGAAGAGGAGCATCGACATGTCATCAGCCCCACTCCTTTATTTTCCCTCTCCAAATTCCCCTCTTGTCTATGCATGTCTTTTCTTCCTCAGACCTCTTCCGAATGCAAATCTAGTGACGGAAATGGGAACTGGAAAGAACAGAATCAAGGATTATAGAAATCGAACGAAAAGAGAGAGAGGAATCAGAGGGAAGAACAAGAGGGAGGAATCAGAGGGAAGAATAAGAGGGAGTCTGGATTTAGGGTTTGAAGTTTGGAACGAATTTAGGGTTTGACCAAGTCTAGTCACTATTTATACTAGACCTTGCTCTTTAGGCCTTAGACTTTTAGAATTTTGGGTAATGGAATGATGGTAAATTTTTGAAATAAATTTGGTAAAAAATCATAAAATTTTAAAATTTTTGAAGGCTTTACTTTATTTAATATGTGGTTCTTGATAATTGACTCATGGGAAGGAAAGAATGATATGTATTTTAATAAATGAATCAATGATAAAGAATTGGTATATAATATTTGTAATTTTATTTTGGTTTATGTACAACTGTGGAATATCACTTATTAAATATTTATTTGATTTAGTTAGGGATATATATTAGCTATTGTTTAATGAGGTAATTGTATAATTAATAATAAGTTTATGAGTTTCTTTCAATTATAGTAATATTCAGTAAATTTACGACATTTAGTCGATTTAATAAATATTCATATACTCAATATGTTACAGAATAGAATTAATTATTGTATAATAAAAAACATAGTTGAAGTTTAACTCATGTTACAAATATATTATTTTGGCAATTTTTATGTATAAAACTAAAGTCTCTAAGCCAATGAGTCATTATAGTCAAAAACTCATAAAAGATGTGGTTCATAAGAAATTAAGACTCTAAGCCAACTAATCATTATATTGAATCACTCATATAAGATATAACTCATTAAAAAATTAAGACTCTAAGCCAATGAGTCATTATACTCAATAATGTATCTCATATAAGATATAGGTATCTATCCTTGTTATGTATAAAACTTTAAGCCAATTAGTCATTATACTCAAATGTTATGACAAAAGATTATACATTTAAAATAACTATACACATATAATAGGAGGGGAATTATTTTTTTTTACTTTTAAATAATCATTATTAAAATTTTTTATTAATTTTACCAATTTAAATTATCAAAATAAATAACTGAATAAGTAAAGTATTATTTTTTGTTATAATATTTATATGATATCACATTGTGTGGAAAGTATACTGGTCATAAAATTGAATTTGTAAATTAATCAATTAATAAAAATAGAAAATAAGAAAATAAAATAGATTTGGTAAATTTAGAACTCTTATTTAAATGGTAGAATGAATTCAAAAGAGCTATTTCCGTTTCCGTTCCAGTTATTAAACGGTAGATCGGTAATTGATAGAATAATAAATAGATAATATTATTTTATTCCTTGAAACGGTAGAACTGTAATTGGTAGAACGATAGAGTGGATAATTGGATACCGTATACACCCCTAGTGGCATGCTTTGGGAGCTGATATAGCGGAGCGGAAAAGAGCATGGCACGACTATTGTAGAAACATCTCTAATCGGATTCTGCACAAAAATCCCTAATTGGATTCTGCAAAAAAATTCCTAATCTGCAGAAAAATCCCTACTCAGAAGAAAAATCCTTAATCGGATTCTGCAGAAAAATCTTTAATTGGATTCTGCAAAAAAATCCCTCATCAGATTGTGCAGAAAAATCCCTCATCGGATTGTGCAGAAAAATCCCTAATCGGAAGCCCTTAGTCACCTTGCTCGCTTAGTCTTCCTCGATGTTAATATTCTGGATAAATCTTCTCGAAGTATGTTATTAGTCAAGCTTAGTTTTTGTATTGTCTTTTCTCCTGATTTCCTTATTTATATTTTATCCGTTCTCCTCATTCTGGTTAGTTTGTTTTCTCTTCTCGGTTCATGTTTCAAATTGTTTTCTCAACAATTGTTAGTGGACGTCTTTGATTGATAGCTCTAATGTTAATCCTCCATATTCATTCAACTTCTTTATGTTTTCGATGCCACTTCTAAAGATCTTTTGCACTTTCTCTTTGAAGGTATAATAAATAGCCAGTGCAACCAATAATTGTTTTTAGTAGTAGAATTTTGTATTAGTAAATAATAAGCATAATTTAAGATTAATTACACTTTATAATATTATTAAATCGTAAAATTTTTTATACTAAACATTATATGTAAATATACATGAAAACAAAAAGAAAAGATATGTACGTATGAATCTTTTATACAATTTGCAAATTATGTTATACTACATTACACAAAAATAAATATAAGGGTTGTTCCCTCCGATATGAAATTTACTTCCATCTTCCTTTGACATTGTTTTCCTGTTCTGCAATTAACTTCATTCAACTCTGTTGCTTTTCCTGAGAGAGCAAGCCTTTTCTTTTTTCTGTTTTCCTTTTGTTTTTTGGCCAAACTCCTGATAATACTAGTCAGAAGAAATGTAAAGAACATAACGTAAATTTGCCATCTCTCTGGCTTCCCGCGACCTCCCATCCCTCTGGTTTTCCTGCGACCTACCCATTTCTCTGATTTTCCCCCAATCGAACGGCTTTTTCGGCGACGAGCTTTGAGGCGACAAGTTTTCAGATGACGACCTTCTCAGCTTCTCCGTATCTCCAGGCGAAGAGCTTCTCCGGCTATGAGTTTCTTCAGCTATGAGTTTCTCCGGCAACGAGCTTCTTCAGCGACGAGCGTTGAGGCATTCCCGCGCCGCGCCCAAGGTTAGGCATTTTTCTTGCGAGTGAATATTTACTTTTACATAGGTATAAATTCCAACTAACAGTGCGTAATAGAACATAATTGCTTTGTTCGGGCGTGTTTTGATGAGAGAATAAGTGGCTTGCTTCCTTAGTAGTGCCTCGGTAAGGGCACGTATTATGAATATCTTTTCTGAATAGAATTTAACTATTCATTGTCCTCAACTAGGTACATTATTTTTCAGATGAACTATTATGATAGATTGGAAGGTTTCTCATATTATGGAAAGGTTGCGTGATTCTTCTTCTAGGGTCTTTTAAACTTCCTACTGGTTGCAGCTTCCTAACTTTAACTGCTCCAATCTGCTTCACAGGAAAAACTGTCCTCTCATCCTAGATAAATTTAATATATTGCAAGCCTTAATAATGGATACTGAGGACTACCACCAACAGGAGGAAGATTTTGCAGTTTCATGCCCCCGAGGTGGTCCCATTTATGGGCCTGGTTTTGTGGGTCCTGTGACCTGCACTGCTGACTTTGAGGTTTCCATATTGGAGGAGCTCCAGGTACCTTTCTCCATGCAGTTCTTTAATGTCATTTTTTTTGTATTTGAAAACAATAACTAGGGGTGTTTTGGTTATCACTTTATGGCTAGCTGTAGTTAAGAGCATGGTTAGTCCAGGAGCAGAGTAGAGCATCTATGATTTTGGTTAACTTCTGACGTATCAGGAGTTCATTTAAATATAGAGATGCGTTTCTTTCCTTTTAGTCATCCTTAACTGGACTTAAGACAGATTTAGTGTTTGCATTCCCTCTTGCAGCAGCTTTATCTTTTTCGTTCCTCTAACTCTCTCTTAATCTCTTTCTTGTAGTATGAATGGTTGTGCTTTGCCATATTATTCTCATTAGAGGAAGATTAGTTTTTTTTTTTTTTGGAAACAGATAGATTATTAGTGAAACTACTAATAATTGTGCTGGAACTCTCCCTTGCTCCTATGCAATTTTGGTAATTGTTTCCTTAGCTTGAGGAAATTTACGCTGTGTTCTTACATAGTTTTTTACCCTTTGCTTTACCTCTTTTCAACGTGCAGAATTTGGAAGCAGAATTATGTTTGGATTCTGAAACATTCGAGGAAGAACTATCGTAAGTCAGCTGTTCAGACGTTTTAGCATTCTGTTGCTGAAGTGCACATGTTTTGGATTAATTTCTTACTAAATGAACTTTATTATTTGTTTTTTATATAAAAATCTTGTTATACTTGAATGACATATATTAAATGATGCTTTTTGAGCATGAAGTAGTGGAGAGAATGAAGTGGTGAAGAATAAAGTTGAACTTGCATTGTATATGAGCCTGTCTATACATGTGATAGACATTTTAAATGGCTTCTTCTTTTGTAATATGCAGTTATTTTGCTTGCTAATATGTTTTGTATTTCTTAATTAAAGACATGGATGTATTCAAGGTAACTTGTAGCTGACTGCCACATTGTCAAAAATTAAGTTGTGTACTAATACATGTAGTTCAAAGCTCCAGACTCTATCTTAATCTTAGGTTTACAACAACATACCCTGTGCCTGTAATTCTTTTGGTTCCATTTGTTACAGGAGAGGTGCAATGAGCCTTGGCTAATGTCTTTGAGAACTATTTTTAAGTATCATGCAAGGTTAAATTATAAAAAGAATCGTGTGATGTAGATTATCATTTTATCTATAATCATTATCATTGAGGGAGTTATCTTTCTCAAATTACTTATCTGACATGTTATTCCTTTATAGGGTTGATGAACTTAAGGTTTTTACGGAGGAAGAATTGGTCGAGAAGGCTTTGAAAGAAGCATTCAAAGTAGACTCTCTCAACATTCCGGAGCACTTTCAAATGCTTAAGATTTCCTTTATAGTGACTTCTTATGTGGCATGCTGCAGGATGGTGACAGTGAAGAAGCAGGAAACACAGAGATTTCTGAAGAGCAGTCTAATAATGATGTGTAGGCTGAATTTCCATTTCATGCTTCTTTAATTTTGGTGTCCTTTTTGATGTGTGAGATAGTAACTGTTGAGATTAAGATTTTGAACTATAATCTGTTTCTCCGCAGGAATTTCGGAAGTTCTGATAGAGTTTGCAGCACTTCTGAGCTTGTTGGTGTAGGATCTTGTGACAAAGAAAGTTGTAGAGAATATGGCCAGGTCTTTAAGAGGAGGAAGAAAAAGGGAAGAGCTTTTGACAGGAATACACGTGCTGCAGAACTTGAAGTATGTGAATTTATTGCCAGTTCTTAATTAGTTTCTCTGCATTGAAAATTGATATTAGAAGATTTTAGTTTTCTATTACTCTCCTTTAGTTGTATGTTGTGTAGACTGTTATTTTATTGTGTGAAGATTGAGCCCAAGTCCGTTCCAAGAATGACTACCCTATAGGAGGATTGTTGCTCAAACATATAGCCTCTCAACTTTTTTAACACTTTTCAGTGTGGGATTTTTTGCCAGCCAATACTTCCCTCCATATGTAGGTTTACACATAATGGCCTTATGATGTGAGCACAAACTTCTAACAAAGTATACAACATACAAATGAAGTAGGAGCCCATAGTGCAACCAAAACTTGGGGAGCACATATTGGGTACTTGCCGTTGTGCATAACCCACTGTGCTACTGTGTGAACATTGAGCCCAATTCCATCTCAAAAAGCTACCCACTTATGAAGCATATTGGTGAACATTGTAAAGCATGAACTCTTTTTAAAATTATTTTATATTGACCTGTTCTCACTCTGCAACATGCAATTATAGAAAAAAATGATTTCGATTATATGATGCTCAACCATTGGCTTGGTCGATTTTCCCTTGATTGTTGTTTTTCATGATGTCAAAAGATCTAGTGCTGAAAAATCCAGAAAATTTAAAAACAGCCCAATTATGAAAAAGCAAGATGGAAGCCTATTGTAGAGTAGAGGAGTTCTCAAAGTAAGGAACTGTCAGAGGAGTTTCCCACATTGAGCCACTGTCATAGGAGTTCCCCTCGATAAGAGCACTGTTAGAGGAGTTCCCCTCAATAAGAGCCTCTGTTAGAGGAGTTCCCCTCAATAAGAGCACTGCAAGAGGAGTTCCCCACTAGGAGGCACTGCTGACTGGGTTCCCCAAAGGTGCTGTCAGAGGAGTTCTCCTCACTGAGGTACTGTTGAGAGAGTTCCTCACTGAGGAGTCCTTACAACGAGGCACTGTCAGAGGAGTTCCTCACAATGCGGTACTGTCAGAGGAGTCACTACAATGGGGCACTATCAGAGGAGTCACTACAATGGGGCACTGTCAGAGGAGTCACTACAATGGGGCACTGTCAGAGGAGTCACTACAATGGGGCACTGTCAGAGGAGGTCCTAACAACGGGGCACTGTTAGAGGAGGTCCTAACAACGGGGCACTGTTAGAGGAGTTCTCACCTATCCCGTTGGTACTGATCAAGCAACATAGAGGAATTTTATTATATAAGACCAATTGAAGTGATTTTCTGAATCACCATTTCAGCTTCAAATGATATTGGTGCTGAGTTTGCTTCTCAGTTTTCATTTGAGCTACCATTAAATGTGAATTGCAGTCCATCAAATGGAAGTTTCTGGGAGTTTCTGCCTTAGTATCCCATGAGGGAGTGGTAAGCTGCTTGCAAGATGCTAGATTTTGGGACACTATTGGACTGTAAAGGTTAAAATGCTTCATTTGATTTTCACTGAAATTAATATTAAATGGTTCAATTTTAGCTAAAAGGTTGCTAAATATCAGGCTTGCCTCTTTTTTGTGGCTTATTTTCTTTTCTATACCTTACATATAACATAATAAAAAGAGCTCACTGAAATTAATGTTAAGTAGTTCAATTTGAGCCCGTAGTGCCAAAAAGACAATGTGTTGAATGCATAAGTGATTTTAGATCGATCAGCCTAGCTAGCAGCACATACAAAATCATTGCTAGACTTCTTGCCACAAAATGCAGAAAGTACTTGGACATTTTATTAGCCTTGAGCAACACACTTTCATCAATGGGAGAAACATTAGGGATGCTGCCAGCTCATGAGATTGTGCATATATGTCAGAAATCAAATGACCTGATGGATATCTCCGAGTTACTTGAGATCTGTAATGGAGCAGCTTGGGATTGGCAGAAGATGGAGGAAATGGATCATGTTTTGTGTCTCATATGCCAAACACTCTATCATGATCAATGGGAGTGCCCATGGATATATTCAGCATTCAAGAGGACTCAGACGGGAAGGCCCACTATCTCCATTGTTGTTTAACATTGTTGATGAAGGGTGGATTGGTGCAGTGATTGATAGTAATTATCTCCATCTGCCACTTGTGCAATTTGCAATTGATACTATCTCCTTTTGCAAAGATACAATGCAGCAACTTAGATCCATCAAGTGCATATGACTTCTTTTTGAAATTGCTTTTGGGCTGACATTGAATTGGGGACTTTTTAGTTATGCTATTGAGTATAACATATTAGACTCAATGGCAAGTATGCTATTGAGTATAACTTATTAGTTATTGGTTGGGCTAAGAAAAGGGGATCAGCTCCATGGGCATTAAAGAACTTGTTTGATGAGGTGGCTGATTTAACCAAGGATTGGAGGATAGCTTGGAATGCAGTACCGCGGTCAGCTAATTCTTTAGCAGATAAACTAGCAAAAGCAGGTGTCAGCAATGTGGCCCTGTTTTTGGGTCACTCATTACCAGTTTTACAGTAGAAGTAGTCTTCTAAAAATACACTGTATATTTATTATAACAAAAGTAATTACTATTAATAAAAGTTTCAACATTTTAAAAAAAAAGTATGCTTGGATGCAAAGTTGACACTCTTCCGACATGCTATCTTGGTCTTCCATTATTTATTAAGAAGGTATTGAAGAACTTATGGGACCCCTGTCAGGCTCACTCTGATGAAAACATATTTATGGGTATCTCGACATATTATCTCTTTTTTCTGCGTAGTTTACTTTCGATTGCAAAACATATTGCCTCCCATTTCCAAATCGCACGTTAGCAATGGAACGTGTTGATGAACCTGCCCTTGAGGGCGATTCTGAAATTGTCGCTATTACTCCCATGGAGGATCATGACTATGACAATGACTTGATGATGATCCTCCCATCGATCCACACCATGCTTTCGCCATCATGAGATGCATCTTATCTCGCCCTGACTCCACACGACACTTGGAAGCGCACTAGCATATTTCACACTATTATTCCACTCGAAACAAACTCAGTAAAATTGTTATTGATGGGGTAGTACCATGAATGTAGTTTCTAGGACAGCTCTAGCTCGGTTCAACCTTCATATGGAACCCCACCCACATCCTTTCCGAAAGTTGCTGGGTAGATAAAACTTTTCTCCCCATTACGGAACGTTGTCTAGTATCCCTTCGGATGGGGCCTTATTCGGAAGATCTCATTGTGATGTTTTACCTATGGATGTTGCTCACATTTTGCTAGGTCGACCTTGGTCATGACGACCATGATGTTAAGCACTTTGGTAGAGAAAACACCTACTCATTTATTCATGGTACAAAACTGTTTTACTTCACCCCGCCAAACCTACCCCCGCACAAAAGTCTGTTCCCCTTCTCCTACCATTGTCCTCGCTAAACGCCCGCAAATATTATCTCCTAAACAATTTTGCAGCGGGAACCGAATCTGGTCTAATCTTTGCACTAGTACACAAGGACAGTTTTCGGCTCGGACAGATGCTCCCATCCACACCGTGTTCACCCACTATTGATGAGAGTTTCAGGATGTCATGCCAGCCGAACTCCCGAACGAGTTACCCCCATGAGAGACATCCAACATGCCATTGACCTCACCCTGTGTGCCCAATTGCCTAACCTTCCACATTACGTAATGAACCCCACCGAGCGAGCGAGCTGAGTTGAATAGGCAAATAGAGGATTTGCTGCGTAAAGGTTTTATCCGTCATAGCCTCGATCCTTGTGCCGTTGCCTGTTTTGTTAACCCCCAAGAAAGATGGGTCATGGCGTATGTGTGTGGACAATGAGCTATAAATAAGATCATCGTGATATATCGATTTCCCATCCCACGGTTAGACGATATGCTCGATGATGTAGCCGACGCTCAGGTGTTCTCCAAGATAGATCTACGGAGTCGATACCATCAAATTAGAATTCGTCGAGGAGATGAGTGGAAAACTGCCTTTAAAACTCAGGATGGGTTGTATGAATGGGTGGTAATGCCTTTTGGTATGTCTAATGCCCTAAGTACCTTCATGAGAGTCATGACCAACATTTTTCGACCTTTCATTGGCAAATTCCTTGTGGTCTACTTTGATGACATTCTGATTTACAACACATCTGAGGGGCAACATTTAGACCATCTTCGTCAAGTCTTGACTACTTTACGAGCTGCAAAATTATATGCCAACCTCGAGAAATGCGCCTTCGTGCAAAATCAGGTCCTCTTTCTTGGCTACATTGTCTCGTCTCAAGGGATTGCGGCTGACCCTGATAAACTCAAGGCTATTCGCGAGTGGCCCGAACCAACTACTCTGACGGACGCTCGTAGCTTTCATGGGCTGGCCTCTTTTTATCGTCGATTCATTAGAGGGTTTAGCTCTATCACTGCCCCAATCACAGAGTGCCAGAGTGCCTAAAAAAGGGTGAATTCATATGGACACCTGCTGCCCATAAGATTTTTCTTACTATTAAGGACAAACTCACTCATCGCTCCATTATTGCGCCCACTCGGATTTATCTAAAGTTTTGAAGTTGCTTGTGATGATGTCGGGTTTGGGAATCGGTATGCGTTCTCAATCAAGAGGGTCATCCACAGTAGCATACTTGGTGAGAAACTTAATGATGCCAAACAAAACTACTCTACTTACGATAAAGAATTTTATGCGGTAGTTCAATCTCTCCGTCACTAGCGCTACTATCTTTTGCCCAAAGAATTTGTATCAGATCTCACCATCAAGCCTCCGATACTTGAACTCCCAACATAATTTAAGTGCAAGACATGCCAAGTGGGTTGAGTTTCTTCAAGATTTTACCTTTGTCCTTAAGCATTGTGCGGGTCAGGATAATAAAGTTGCTGATGCTCTTAGTCGCACATCCCTTGTTCTCCATTCCATGACCACTCATGTGACCGGGTTTGACCGTATCCGTGATGAATACCCTAGTTGTCCTGACTTTGGTTTGATTTTTAGTGACCTTAGTGATGCTCCCTCCAGCCGGCATGTGGGCTTCCTATTACGTGATAGTTACCTCTTTAAGGGTACCCGTTTGTGTATTCCTCGTTCATCCCTCCGAGATTTTTTGGTGTGGGAGTTACATGTCCGAGGCCTGGCTGGCCACTTTGGATGAGATAAGACCATTGCCTTAGTCAAGGATCGTTTTTACTGGCCTTCTCTGAAAAAGGATGTTGTTCGAATTGTCTCTCAGTGTCGTACCTGTCAATTAAGCAAAACTTGCAAACAAAACACTGGTTTATATACTCTTCCTCTTCCACACTCACCCTGGCGTGATCTTAGCATGGATTTTGTCTTAGGCTTGCCAAAGACTGTTACAAAGCATGATGCTATTTTTGTAGTGGTGGATCGATTTTCTAAAATGGCTCACTTCATTCCCTGTTCTAGGACTACTGATGCATCCTATATAGCTAAACTGTTCTTTAAGGAAATTGTGCGCTTACATGGCCTGCCTTCTTCTATAGTGTCTGACCGTGATGTTAAGTTTGTCAGTTACTTTTGAAAGACCCTTTGGAAGTTATTTGGTACCACATTAAAGTTTTTCTCTGCTTTCATCCATAGATCGATGGTCAAACGGAGGTGGTTAATCGTAGTTTAGGGATTTGCTTATTTGTTTGGTTGAGGACAAACCTAGGACATGGGATGTCATTTTACCCATTGCTGAATTTGCTTACAATAACTCTGTTAATCGCACCACTGGTAAAAGCCCTTTTGAAATTGTGTATGGCTTCTCACCCCAACAACCTCTTGACCTTATTCCCCTACCCACTACCTATCGGCCTTCTGAATCTGCCCACACTTTTGCGGAACACATCCATAACCTACATGCTGAGATAAGACGAAAAATTGCTATGAGTAATGAAAATTATAAGCTTTCTGCTGACGCACATCGTAGGTTTAAGGAATTTCAGATTGGTGAGTATGTTATGGCCCGTTTTAACGCTGCCTGTTTTCCACCAAATGCCATAAAGAAACTTCATGCCCGATCTATTGGTCCTTTTGTAGTTACTCGTCGTCTCGGATCCAATGCATATGCCCTTGATTTACCTCTTGATTTGTCTATCAGTCCTATATTCAATGAGGCAGATTTATTTGCTTACCGAGACACATTTGAGCCTCCTGTGTTGCCTTCTTCTATGGTTGCAGGTCCATCTTCAGTTGTCGTTCCTCGCTTGCCTACACAGCCTCTTGCTCCGCGAGATGTGATTGTGGATGTCCTTGATGATAAGTATGTTACATCGGTGGTTGGAGGTGATCGCGAATTCCTTGTGCGTTGGAAAAATCGTCCTTCTTCTGATGATACTTGGATTTCTGAAAACAAACTGAGCCAGCTCGCCCCTGCCTTGTTGGATTCTTATTTGCACTTTAACTCCCCGGAGTTGAGTTATTCTCCACTGGGAGGGAATGACGTAGCACAAGGTCTTAAGACCTATGCTAGGCGCAGAAATAGGACTCTACAGTCCTAATCAGAGTAGAATTAGGAGAGTATTTTCTTATTTATTTTTGAGACAGTGTTTTAGTAGGAGTCAAAGTACTATTAGGGTTTCATTAGCCTATAAATAGGCCATGTATTTTGTAAAACGGGAGAACTTGATTTTGATTGAATAGAGAAACCTATTTCTCCTTCCTCTCCTCCTCTTCTCACCCTATTTCTTCTCTCATATTCTCTCCCTTCATCTCTGCCCTATTCTGTTCTACATCACTTATGAGGAGTTTTTTTATGTTCTGGGTCAATCTGACAGATAAAAAATTCATCTTATCAAATGGGATGATGTGTGTCAAGCCAAAGAAAATGGTACTTGAAAAATCTAGAGCATGAATAAGGCACTGCTTGTTAAGTGGCTATGGAAATTAAATATGGCTGGGGACATGACTTGGAAAAGCGTGGTTGCTCTTGCTCTTGAGAGAGGACATGGGATTTGGAGACTTGAGGTTGTAGGAACTTGGAGACTCTTTCCACTTTGGAGAGGAATAGTGAAGTTATTACCCTTCTTCAAGCAGAATGTATATATTCAGCCTGGTAGGGGGTCAAAACACTTTTCTGGAATGATAGATGGCAAGGAAAAGGGCATTGGTGGACAGATTTCATGCTTATACGTATTAGCAAGAAATAAGAGCTGTTCTATTTATGATTTGGGCCCCAATGGGCAATTAAATGAAGTAATTTGGACATCTCTGTTTAAAGATGGTTGAATGATGAAGAAGTACTTAATATCTCCACTTTATTGGAAGAGCTGGCCAAAACCTATTCGAGGAGAAGCCAGCCCAATGAATTACTTTTTGAAGCCCCACCCAAAAGGGATGTACTTTGTTAGCTTAGGTTATTTCTACTTGGCTAACCAGAGAATCCCTGCTGCCTGGGCCCTATCCTTTCCCAGGAAAAAAATATTTTTTCGCTGGTGTTACATGAGGGAAAAGTTGCCGACCAGAGATTTTCTGATAGGAAGGAGCATCCAGCTACAGTTCAGCATGTGTCCTTTCTACAATGAAGAACCAGAATGTATTAACCACCTCTTATTACAGTGCACATGTAGCTGGAAAATATGGATGCTTTTTCTTGGTAAGTTTAATGTTGATCTTGTCATGCCACCGAATTTTCTGGGCCTTACCAAACTTGTTGGCTCCCTTGGGCTTTCTACTAAAGGAAGGCTGATGTATAGATGCTGTTTGGGCTTCATACCATTGTTGCTTTGAAAGGAAAGAAACAATAGCGCTTCAGAAAGCATTCAGAAATGTAGATTGCTGCACAATGTGGGCCTCTTGGTCTATACATGCCAGAGAAGGTGAAAAATCCCCAGCCAAAATCCAACATCAGTTCTTCCACCAATTTACTCTTATAAGTTGAACTTTGATAGTTCTTCTTTGGGCAATCCGGGCTCTATTGGAGTGGGTGGCCTGATTAAGAGAGAAAGAGGTCGTCAGGTCTTTATGACCTACAACCCTAAAACATGTATTAATAGAATCCGAAAATACAAAATTACAATGATGCCATTCATGGCTTGAGGAGCAAGTAAACTAAACAATAAACAAATAATAACTAACTAAAGTTTAGTAAAATTACTAAACTACCCTTGATTCTTAACACTCCCCCTCAAACTGGAGCGTAGATATCATGAAGGCCCAGCTTGGAGAGAAGATACTCAAATTCCTTTCTTCGAAGACCTTTAGTGAGCAGATCAGTCAGTTGGTCCTTAGAGTTAACATATGGATTAACTACCGTGCTTTGTTAGAACACATCTCAAATAAAGTGACAATCTACCTTTATATGCGTCGTCTCTCAGAAAACATATTCATAACATATTAGACCTTTAGTGAGCAGATTAGTCAGTTGGTCCTCATAGTTAACATATGGATTGACTACCGTGCCTTGTTAGAACACATCTCAAATAAAGTGACAATCTACCTTTATATGCGTCGCCTCTCAAAAAACATATTCATAATATATTTTCTCTGCAATAGAACCATTGATCCCCCTTACTTTGGGCAACTTCAATGCCCAAGAAGTACTGAAAGAGACCAAGACCTTGCATTTTTCTTTTTGCCCTCAAATATTCTTAATTGAGGAAGTCCACAAAAAATAATATTCACCATTCAATTTGGATGCAACGAACTGAATGGACTCAGCAAATATGGTAACACCGGTAGAGGCATTAGAGTCGACAATCTCACCAGTAGACATGATAGCAAACCACCAAAGAATAACTCACAAGTCCATAATAGATATCCAGTTGGCACTAAACAACTTTCAACAAATAGAATCCAACAACTAAAAACACTTCAGGATCACCAAATCAAAGTGCAGTAGACCAAAAATCTCAATTTGAGCATTATAACCGATGACGTCAACACACCACAAATTTACACCCAGAAACCTAAATTCGTGCACAAATCACACATAATATGCCTTGAAAAATACCAGCTAACCAATCACTACATAATTTTCTTAAAGCTTGCTGACATTGCTGATGTCAGCGTGAGCAATGATGATGTCAGCACGGAAAAATAAGGGATTTGCATACCTAGCTGTCCTGAAAAAGTTCAGAACTACATGGATTTTTTAGAATAGTGATTTTTGGAAGCTTAGGTAATATGTGGAGAAAGTGCACGAATCCCGAGGCAAACAGTGAAACAGAGGCTAATACTTAGCAGTAGCAATAGCAGAAAGGGTTTACAAACCCAACAGCAGTAGAAAAAGGGTTTTACGAACCCAACAATAACAGTAGCAAAAAGTGGATTTTACGAACCCAACAATAGCAAAATAATTCCTTTTCAAAGCAGCACTAAGTGTGTAAAACACAACAGCAGTATTAGAGATCACCGTTGCATTCGTAACAACTTGACATCCAAATCTTTCTCTAGAAAATGAAATTCAAACCAGAAATTTTTAGACATTAGCGCCAAGTATGATGATGTCAGCACAACACAAAGTCAGAAAGAACACACCTTTATACTTCTAAAACCCTAGAGAAGCCTCTAACGCCTAGAAAACACCTTTTGGCAGCCTTTGGTGGGCTAAAACAATCTGGCACAATGATCGAGGCAGTAAAAATTGAGTCTTTCCACGCAGCAATGCGGCAATGATGCTAGCAGTACGAGTCCAAGGACTCAGCAGTATGAGTCCAAGGACTCAGCAGTACGAGTCCAATGACTCAGTAGTACGAGTCCAATGACTCAGTAGTACGAGTCCAACGACTCAGTAGTACGAGTCCAACGACACAGCAATAGCAGAAAACCCTTTTTAAGGGTAGTAGGTTGTGCATCTAGCACTTACACATGAATTTAGACCTTTAGCCTTCCGACAATGGCAGAAGAAAGAGAAATATTGAATCTTTAGCTTTTGACCATACAACAGATAACGTCAGCAGCAGCAGCACGAGCTAGAGCTCAGAAACACCAGAAAACCTTTTTTAATTTGAAAAAAACCTCCGGCACAGTTCCCGAGGCAGTGTAAAAACACGAGTTTAAGTACTGGAAGCTCTAAAACCTGTTCAGAACTACCTGTGATTAGAAGTGGCAGATTTTCGCAGCTCAAAGACATGTTTTTTGGTTTGCTACGAATCCCGAGGCAGTGTAAAAATTCAATTTTTTACCAACAGCAGTAGTAGCAGCTGCAGGTACAGGTTCCTACAAAACCAGTAGCAGCAAAGGAACTCCCTTTAGGAATAAACCCATACGCACAAACTTTACGGATCACTCAAAATCTAAAATCTATCTTGAACTTCTAACTTGTACAATGTGCTTCAAGGAAGAAGATCCCATGACCTCTGTAAGTGATGAGTTGTCACATACAGACCCGCTCTGATACCAAGTTAGATTTAGTGAAGGGAGATAGAAGATGAGAGAAAAGTGAAAAGATAGGAAGAAGGGGAAGAGAGGAGAGAAAGAGGTTGTAAAGTCTTAATGACCTACAACCCTTAAACATGTATTAATAGAATCCGAAAATAAAAAATTACAATGATGTCATTCATGGCTTGAGGAGCAAGTAAACTAAACAATAAACAAATAATAACTAACTAAAGTTTTGTAAAATTACTAAACTACCCCTGACTCTTAACAGTTATTTATGGAATGAAATGAAATTTCAACTTTCAAAAAAAGAGGTACTTCAATTTTAGGTAAAACGGCTATCAATTTGTAAATTTTCAGGGGATTAAATAAATATGTAATATTGGTTTGAGAACTCTTATAAAAGAAAATGTCTTGGTGTTTCTAAAAGAAAATGTCTTGTTGTTTCTAAAAAAAAAAAAAAAAAAAATTGGGTTGTCCTCTATTTTGCTGAAGATGAACATAGCCATAAGCTTTTCCTATGCATTCCATTTGTTTAAAACTATTTCTCTAGTGAAGCTGAGCATAGCTCAGTGGTAACACCAGAGGGATGTGTTGGATCGAGTCATGTTTCTGCCACAGTATTGATCTGGTATTTGTATATCAATCTCTTCAAAAAAAAAAACTATTTCTCTGTAAGAAACAGAATCGTCATGTTTCTGGATTTTGCCTTTTGGCTATTTTTGTTCTTTGGCTCTTTTGTAATGTGTGATTCATAGCTTCCTTGTTATCCTTGTGTTCCTCTGTTGTACCCGTTGTTCCTCATAATGAATCTTACTTCTTGTTGCTCGTTGCTTTTGGTTGTGTCAGGGTGGTTATTTGACAAAGGTTAGAGAGCTTGCGGAAATCAAGAGAAAACAGGATGAAGACAAAGCAGCTGCCCAGTTACATTCACTCGTGTATTGGTTTTCATCCGTTTACTATGAATTTCTTGAGATAATCTTGCATGTTGCTGGACTATATATTTTTTACAAAGTTTTTTGAATTTTTTTCCAGTGGCAGTACAGCTATTGTTAAAGCACCACTTCCTACTTCGGAAAAAAATGAACAGATTAGATCTCTCAGGTTCATTGCTTCTGAAACAAAGGTTTGCATAGTTTATCTTTGGCTCTAGTCAGTCATATAATTTGCCAATATGCATCATCTTGTTGGAGTATCCCTCTGTAATAGTATTTTATATGTAGATAGGGGACGTGAACTTCAGCATAGCACAGTGGAGGTCTCTTGGATTCAAGTCGCCTAAGGGGCATGGGCATGTACCAACTTTTAGAGAAAAAAAAATGTGGATAGGGGGACCAACTTTCAGAGAAAAAAATGTGCATAGGCAACCCAAAATGTGTGTTCATTTGTTTTTGGCATATTAAACCAAGAGAGGAAGTGACATTTATCTTGTACTTCTAGATGCTTGAGAAGTTACTTATTAGTTTCCGTTTGTTATGATTGTATTTATTTTTTTGGTTTAAGAATGGCTTCTTCTTAGCAGGAATCAAGTTTTTTGATGACCTAAAGGATCCACTTCTTCTCTAGGTTATTAGTTTGCTCCAGCTAGTTAAAATGTGTAAAAATTTGAACTATAGCGCATCAAATAGGAGTTTCTTGATAACAACATACTTTTTTTTGCTTGGTTAATTTTAAGTTATCTTGAATCCAAATTGAATGGTCTAGCTTTTTCTTGGATCTGGTCAATCCGAGGTCACATGCCTGGGATGTGATTCAACTTCGGTGAGACTGGTAACTTGAAACTCATGTCAGATTGATGCACCAGGCATGTCTGTCTCTGTTTTGAAACAAATGGACCAGATTTCTTTGAGTAGTCATTGGGCTTCCCAAAAAATCAATTAGAGTTTGGGTATAAAATAAACATTTTTTGTATGCAAATTGTAGTGAGTTTCTAAGAATGGCTTTTTGATGCATATTTGATGCTCCTTGCAGCTTAAATCATATTGTACTCATGAATATGAACCAGTGCGTTATCCAGATGTTGTTCTCACGATAGAGATTTACCATAATAGAAGAAAAAATGTGAAGGTATTATTGTGCAAACTGTTTTATTTATATTTACAATGTTTTCCAACTACAAAAGACATCTTGACATAATTTTGCAGTAGCCTTTCAGTGGGGCTAAAATGATCTATTCGGTCATTTATAGAATTTAAGTTTTTTTTATTGTCTTTTACTGGATATGACATGGGCAATTTGACATTCAATGTAATTTTTGTAGACCCAAGAATTATTTGTATTAGGAAAGCAGACTCTTACACAATTGAAGGATAATATCTCATGTGTGGCAGATGAGTTGTTGCTTAAAGCCGGGCAGTATGATCCTTCTGGCTATTTCCTGATTGAAGTATGTTTCTGATTCATATATGTTTTCTTCGATCATTTAACTGATGCTGATCTGATGTTCTCACCGAGATGTGATAATTGCTTTGTAACCAGGATGTATTTTACAATGATCTCAGAGATCCTTCTGCTATTAATTATAGTGAACCCATATTCAATTGGCTCCGAAACTGCAAGGAAGAGGCACTGGAAAAATGGGAATCTGCTATGACATCTACTAGCTTGCAAAAAAAGCAAAAATCTGTGCTGGGATCTGGATATGCATCCCACTTGCCCAATCTTAAAGTAGCTGATATGCATAAAGCAAGATTTTGTGACTTGCGCTTCAAATTGGGATGTGGCTATCTCTATTGCCACCAGGTACTATTTTGCGTTTTCTATTAATATATTAATCTATCATTGAATGGCAGATCTACTGTGCCTGGTTGGTAGTGATGCTTGTATGCATGTATAGTCACCATTGTTCTGCCTGTGATGTGGATTCTACTGTATGTTTGATTTTTAGGCTAAAAAATGTAACTTTTTACAACCTGATGTTACTTAGATAAAGATATACCAAATATACTTGTTTGTGGTTGAGATCTGGACTGAAATCACCTTTTGCCAAGGTTTGGCCGTCTGATGCCCCCTTAAAGGTTAAGCATTTTATCTGGTTCTGCAAAGGAATATCCTCACTGTTGCCTTTGCAAAAGACTTACCAAACCTGAAAACTCTATGGATGACAATCTAGAAGTGTAAACCATCTCTTTCCTAACTGTCTTTTCTCCCTTTAGGTTTGGAACGCTTTTACCTTCAATTTTGGCCTTCAATTTTGGCTTTCAATTTTGTTACCCAGCCTCCTTGGCTCCTCAGCATTCTCGATCAATCAACTTCGGTCTATAGGGAAATTCTGAACTTATATCTAGATGGTCTTTTGCACCGCCATTTTGAACACCTGGAAGAAATTCAATAGGTGAATCTTTTGGAGGCAAGAACGGCACCATTGGGTACTCATCAGAAAGACATGCATTGCAGGCTGGACGCTGCATGGAACCTCCTTCAAATTATTAGGATATACTGGAGGACAATTGAGCAAGATATTGACCATGCCATTCCTATTGTTGCCGAGCGGGTGCCTTTTTCGTGGATAACTTGAAGTTGAATTTTGATGACCTTTAGTAGGGCAATTCATGGCTGTTAGCATGGGAGACGTCATCAGTAACACTAGTAGGAACCCCCAGGACTTTCTCTGCTCCCTCCAGTCCATATGACGCTATGGCTGTAGACTTGAGGGTTCTCCTCCTGGGCTTTAAGACTATTCCAGCCACTTCTTTTCTCCTCTCACTGCTAAAGGGGCTCTTTAGTTGTTTTCAGCAGGACGAATGAGTTGTTTGTTTTACTGCCTTAGCTAGTAAGGGTCTGCTATGCCCCGTGTGATACTATTGTACTCTTATTGTACACTATGATGTGTGCTATGAATATGAACCAGTATCACTTCTGAAAGCTAAGAAAGATGTCAATTCAAAAAACAAGATCAGCAGGGCCAATGAGAAAAAAACAAACACTCAAAGAATCTTATTTTACATAAAAGTGTAGATGAACTTATAGCGCCTTTGCATCTCTTGCATTTGCAGGCCTAGATATCGATGGCGATGCCAATGTTTTGGCGGAGGTGGCCACCTGGCAAACCCTCGCCTTTTGGTTTTCCCTTTTTATATGATTTTCATAATTTTTTTTCAACCTTCTTTCTTTAATCCCTTCTTTCATTAACACTTTTTTGTTGGGAAAATGACTCCCAGAGTTGGGTCCGGGTTCGGGTCCGGATCCGGATCCGTAATAGGATCTGATCGTGTCTTTTGGACACGACTCATTCTCGTCTAGAGTAATGATAGATTTTTGGGGGAAAAAATTAGGGGTGGAGCTGACAGGGAGAGAGAGGAAGGAGGATCCCGTTCGGCAACAGCTGCTTCGGCAATATGATTCTTCGGCGAGGCGTTTCTTCGACAAGAGATTTATTCATCCCAGCCGTTAAAGCCTTGGCAACCGTTGAAGCTAGAGGGGAAGATATAAATAGGGTTCTCCAGAGATCTAAAGTTTCAGTTTTTTTGTTTGTGTGAATTGCTAAACTCTGTTCTGGGCCATCTCCGCGACTCCAAATCTCTGGTGACGAGTGAATGTTGAGGGAGATTGGTTGCGTTACCTTTGGAGATGCTCGGCAGTAGGACTCTGCACCGGTGGTCGCCGAATCCGTCTTTACGGTAGTGGGTTCTCCACGCCGCAACCTCTTCTCTTCAAAATCGATCTTTTCTTCAAAATAGATAAGTTCTTCTCTGAGTTTTTTATATTTTGATTTGGGTTTATCATTCATTTGATAATTTCTGGCTGTGATTATATTTTGTGACTTATATGATATTTTAACATGTGTTTTATGGTTATAATTTCCAACAATTTAAAGAAGGATTTGTTCTTCTTATAACCGTATTAAGATGTTAAAATTTTTTGTTGATAATGATTCCTTAATTTGGATAGAGAAGATTTGTAGCGATCCAATAAGTTTCTTTCTTCTGCATAGAATATTCGTTGTTGTTTATTTGTTTGCATAAACAGATAAAATCTGAAGAAACTTTCGATCTGTTTCTTCTTCACAATGTGTCACGCCGCTAGATTATGCAAGGCACAATCGTGATTTTTAGTAGCGTGCGGCCTAGCCTCCAAGTCCGTCTGAATGCTAGTCAACCTCTCGAAGAAGTTTGGCACAAGAACACTCTGTTCTTGGTGCTAGAACACTCTCTAAACACAAGCACAAAAGAGGACTCCGAATTTGGGAGGAAAGAATGCTTCTATTGAATGAATGACTTTGTAGCCTTTGTACATGGCTATTTATAGATTACAAAACCTCCCTTGGTTGGTGACACCTTGCAAGTACTTCTCTAGTTGCTTGCCAACCAATGCCAACTCATGCCAACCCATAGATTCCCACTAACTCTATGAGTTGTTGCCAACTAGCAAACACTCCCTCCTAGTGCTTGCCAACTCATTGCCAACTCATGCATGCCACCTCACTTGCCTAGTCACGTGCCACCTCATGTGCCACATCATACCAATGCCATGTCATCCGCCTCGTCATCAGATGATAGTTGGTCTTGCGCCTCTTCGTCGGTTGGTTGTACATGCGCATTTGTGTGCGCGTCCGCCCTTGTCGCAAGTTCGAGTTCCATGCATATCGCACATTTTGGTATAGGGAAGTCGCGCCCCGTTTCACGATGTCTGGTACATGGATTATAACTCGGAACAGCACTACTTCGGAAAAACAAGAAGACGACGAAGATTGGAGCCATATTGAATCACTTTGCTGATAGGTTTTATAATCCGAAAATATTATTTTAAGCAATGTGTTTCTCAATTTTGGTTGGAAACAATTATTGGTTAAATAAGTTAATTTAGATTGCCGAAGTTTGGAGGCGATGGAAAATGCTCTTCCCTGCGCACATGCATGGTCTACCATTGATAATATATTATAATTGGACACAAGAGTTCTTGCCTCTGAGATGCTAAATTAATGGAGACGAGGCGGAACCAGATTTTCCCACGGAAATGTGGAGGGAGCTTATGAGTTTCTAATACTCTACTCTGTTTCTGCATCTGACCTTACATCAGGAAATACACTTTGACTGGGACATAGAGCAACGCCTATTGAGTGGAGCTCTTTCTGCATTTGCAATGGCGTTGCATCCCTTCTTTTTCTTTTATAGAAATCAATGGTCAAACAGGAAAGCGTCGTCGCGCGAAGCAAGTCTGAAACTCACGGTGGAGACTACTTTCGTTTTTCCTCCACTATTATGGTGTTTATTTTCATTGCGTCCAGTTCCGGTGTCATAGAGCATCACGGCGACGCTCTATCAAGGTGCAATGTAGCATGAAAGATGCTGGGTCTCGGATTTTCTCCATTATCCTAGATCTCATGGTTTTTGGGTTTCTTTTGAGTGAAGAAAACACTTTGCTTTAAAACATCGATGATGCTGTTGAACAGAAACACATGGTTGGGTTTCCAAGCTGCTGGTTTAACGGTGGAGCGTCATTAAGCGAGACAGATTTGTTCCTCTCTTGAACAGGGTCAAACAGGGTGTCTGCGATAGAGGTCGGTACCAAGGACATTAGAGAATCAGAGAGTAAGAGGCATAAAGTCCTTCTCTGCGATAAATATCCGATGGTGGTGAAATCGGTTGACCTCTTGAGTTCTCTCTGGATTATTTTCTTCTTCAGAATATTATAATCAGCAATTGTTGTGTTTATTTTCTTTTGAGTTAGCAAAATGAGAATTTGGTTGAGAAAAACCAATACTGGCATATGTGCCATTGTGGGAGGGGATGTTTAAATGTTACAATCTCCCATTATTGTGATTTCCACGTAGATGTATGATTTTTTTCAGTTGTGAGAAATCTAAAAGAAAATGAAGTGTATTCAACTAGGGTCTGACAGAAATTTATTTCTGAATACGTCGAGGGGGATTGACCTAAAGCCCAGTGATTGAGAAGAAAGTGGTGGACACCCCTCTCGAGGTCAAACGAAGCCCATTTCTTTCTTAATATTATTAATCCATCCCTATGGCGTGATTCTGAGCTTTGGCTCTATGAAAAACTGTAGCCCTTTCTTTGGGTGGTCCTATAGAGACTGCCTTGGCGGTTTCATGATGTGATATTGAGCTTTAGGCTCTTAAATGAGAAATTGTAGCCCTTCTGTTGGGTGGTCTTATAGACAGACTTGACAGTTTCATCATTTGTGTGAGGTTGAGCATATAGTTGCTCTTAATGGGTCCATATCCCTATGTGTGGTGGTCTGGAGATACGCACTTGATGGATCCACCTACGTGAGTGTGGGGGTGTGGCCGCCTCCAATGAAAGATTTGGGTTTGTCTTTCTAGAGCACTCATGAGAATCTTGAGGTTTGCGCATGGCCTTATAAAAGCGCAACGCTATATTGGGGAGTTTGCTCGAGAGTAAGAGTTCGATGCGTGTTGTGAGGGTCTCAAATAAGATCTACTAAATTCAAGAGTACATCACTTGGTGGATCCATTTGTTGCCTCATTTCACTACGTATCAACTTAAATCGGAAGATATTGATACTAAGTGTTCGGCTCACGTTGTGCTCAGAATAGAAATCATTCCTGTGTCATTTTGTGGGGGATTGTTGGGAAAATGACTCTCATGAGTCGGATCCAGGTTCGGGTCCGAATCTGGTAATAGGATTTGATCGTGTCTTTTGGACACGACTCATTCTCCTCTGGAGTCATGATAGATTTTGGGGGAAAAAATTAGGGTAGGAGCGGACAGGGAGAGAGAGGAAGGAGGATCCCATTCGGCAATGGCTCTTCACCCAACTGCTTCGGCAAGACGATTCTTTGAAGAGGCGTTTCTTCGCCAAGAGATTTATTCTTCCTTGCCGCTAAAGCCTTGGCAACCCTTGAAGCTAAAGGGGAGGATATAAATAGAATTCTCCAGAGATCTAAAGTTTCAATTTTTTTTTGCGTGAATTCTTAAACTCTGTTCTGGGCCATCTCATGCGACTCCAAATCTCCGGCAACGAGTGCACATCGAGGGAGATTGGCAGTGTTACCTTGGGAGGCGCTCGGCAGTTGGACTCTGCACCGGTGGTCACCGAATCCGTATTTAAGGCAGTGGGTTCTCCATGTTGCAGCCTCTTCTTTTCAAAATCGATCTTTTCTTCAAAATAGATAAGTTATCTGAATTTTTTATATTTTGATTTGGGTTTATCATTCATTCGATAATTTCTGGTTGTGATTATATTTTGTGAGTTATATGATATTTTAACATGTGTTTTACGTTTATAATTTCCAACATTTTTTACATGAGAAATATGCTAACATGGGTGGAACATGACTTTAGCTTTCAGTCGATAAACTTTTCTAAGCTCACAAAAATCTCTCTTTGAAATACACTTGTAGTGTGCTTGCTGTGCAGTAGGTGGTTCTGTGCCTGCTTTGAGTAACGTTGTATTTCGGAGTCAGGACTGACTTTGGTCATGTGTTTTTCAGGGCGATTGCAAGCACATTATTGTTATCAGAGACATGCGATTGCTCCACTCCGACGATGAGTATAACCGTGCCACATATCCTATCCGAATTTTTCAACCAAGACAGCGGCACCAGAAATGCTCTGTCTGCAAAATTTATTTTGCTACAAAGGTGACAGCTGATGATAAGTGGGCTTTGGAAAACCCTTCATACTTCTGTGATGACTGCTATTTCCTTCTCCACTATGGACAGGATGGATCTTTGATTTATAACGAGTTTAATGTATACGACTACCAAAATGTATGAGATTATCATCATGATTGAAACAGCTTAGAATGTCTGCTCCGACTTACATAAAAAAACCAAAATTGCATCAGTGGGGTAGAAGCTTAGAGTGGTTTGTCTAAGGAGAGGCAAGTAGAGAAAAAAGAAAGGACTTGAAACCTGTGCACCCCAAATCTTGATTATATTACTTCAGTGACAAAACTGGAAAACTACACTTGGGCTCTTTTATGAAATAATGAGATTTTACTCATTATTTTTTATCAAAATGGGTATTTCTTCCTTGAAATAATGAGACTCAACACAATTTCTTATCAAAATGAGACTTCTGCAAACTATTTCTTATCAAAATGAGACTTCTGCACTCTATTTCTTATCAAAATGAGACTTCTGCAAACTATTTCTTATCAAAATGAGACTTCTGCAAACTATCTTTTATCAAAATGAGACTTCTGCAAATTATTTCTTATCAAAATGAGACTTCTGCAAACTATTTCTTATCAAAATGAGACTTTGCAAACTATTTCTTATCAAAATAATATTACATACTCCGCATAACTATTAGAACTTATTAATCTGCCTTCGGTATACTTTTAATGCCCTTTCTCAAGTTGGAGTGATATTTGAAGCTACCAATAGTTCAAAATCATTTTTTTGTCCAATGAGTTAGGTAATAATGGCACACCAAAGTTAGAAAAACACAACTTCCCAAACGCCAATTAATAGCACCAAATTCTATATATCCCTAAACAATATGGCACATACAAGTGGCTATGTACTAGCTTTAATTTGGAAACCTACTAGGATAAGTATAGCATCCAACAATATTATTCATAACACTAGGCTTGATATCGAAATTTGCATAATCAATGATAAGTCGTGTTAAAATTGAGCATGGTTCCATCCCAAAATATCTAGTCAATTTAGGAAGTCTATTGCCCAGCCTTATAATCCAATATTATTGTATAAACTTTTACAATGTTGGACTTTTTTCTTATTTTAACACTCTCTCTCACGTCCAGGCCAGGCTTACACATAACAGGCTTGAGAAGTGAAGAAATTGAGTCTAAAGCCCACAAACAAATTGAGCCTCACCTTCTAAAGCCCACAAACAATTGGGTCTAGCTAACAAACAATTGGGTTAGCCAACAAACAATTAGGTCTAGCAAACAAACAATTGGGGGTAGCTAACAAACAAACAAGAGAGATAATTAGGTCTGGTTATGCACACAACGTGGTTCTGATACCATGTTTGATTTAGTGAAGTTAGATAGATGACGAGAGAAAAGAGTGGATAAGGGAAGAAGAAAAAAAGAGAAAACACCAAGGTCTTTTTACCAGAAAATAATGATTCGAATACAATTTATCCTTAGTCATACCTGCCAAATCATCACCTATTAGTACAATACCATTAAAATATACAGTTAGGACAATCAGACCCGAAGAATGCCTCAAAATAAAAAGAGAATGGTCCCAATGACTTCTCTAAAATCCCACATTACCAAACCACCTTACTGAATTTATCAAACTAGGCTCGATGACTGTTTTAACCCATAAATACATTTATGGAGAAGACAAACCTTAGACTCTTTCCCCTATTGAACATAACTAGGCGGTTGCTGTGTATAAACTTCCTCTTTTAGATCTCCATAAAGAAAAACATTTTTAATGTCAAGCTCAAACAATGGCCAGGATTTATTAGTAGCGACTGAAATTAAAACTTGTCCACCCCAAACCCAAATATCTAAGTGTACTCTTTGCAACCAATCGAGCCTTATCTATCCAATGTCCCATCCGACTTATACTTCAATGTGTATACCCATCTAAAACCAATGACCGAATCATCCGGAGGTGGATCAATCAAGGTCCATGTTCCCCTCTCCTGAAGAGCTTGTATTTCCTCATCTATAGCTAACTTCCACTTAGGTTTAGCAAGAGCATTAGATTTTACGAGATGGAATGGAAACTAGAAATAAAGACAATGTAAACTGATGATAAGAATGAGAAACTAAAGACAATGAAACAAAATGAGAAATACAATGTTGAGTACCAGAATGCTTACCCTTCCAAAGAGCAAAAAGAATATGTTGTCATCAACTGGAAGACTTGTAGATTCAGAGGAAGAAGATTCGACCAGAGGATGCTAGTCTTCGAAGATTGCTTCGGGCGCCTGGAGTATACCTACAAGGGAGGATTAGATGGGGACACTGGTGGACTTGACACAAGAGGTGAAACATGCAAATCATTGCTTACAGGACAAGGGGATGGAAGTGGAGAAGAAGACTCGTGAGATGGAACAAGATGAGTAGAAGATGAAGAATAATAATAATAAAAAAAAGATAAGCCCTCAATGAAGGTGACATCTACAGAATAATATACATCTTTCGACCAGCCAAATTATAGCACAAGAAACACACACTTAACTGCGTGGAGATTGAGTTTATCCTGCAGATGACCTAGATTATGCACAAAACACATACAACCAAACACACGAGGTGGAAATGGGAACAAGGTGACTTAATTATCCAGCACTGTATAGGTACTTTCCCTAGAAGAACAGAAGAAGACATACGATTAATCAAAAGAAAGAAGTAAGAATGGCAACACCCCCAAAAATGTTTAGGAACACTGATGAAGGAGTAGTGTTATAACAATCTCTATTTAGAATACAGTTTTTTCTTTTAGCCACACCGTTTTGTTGTGGTCTGTAAACACAAGTAGTTTGCTGAACAATTCCCAACCAAGCACATATATCAGAAAAACCTCTATTCACAAATTCTAGCTCATTATTAGAATGAAAGACATGAATTGAAGCATTAAATTGGGTCTTCATTTCTTGAATAAAAGTCTGAAATACATTAACAACTTCAGATTTCAAAGAAGAAGATACACTCAAGTGACTCTGCGAAATCATCAATAAAGGTAAGAAAAAACCTATGACCGGAACTATTGAAAATTTGATATGGCCCCTAAACATCAGATGGAACTAAATCAATTAAGCGAATACTCTGACTTGTACTAGGCAAATAAACGGATCTGCGATGTTGGCCTAATTGATATGTCAGTATATTGTAATTTTGTTGGTCTTGGAATAAATGGAAAAAATTGACACAGTTTCTTCAATGAAGGGTGTCCAACCCGAAGATGATGTAGATAAGAAGACTGTGCAATGCATTGCAATATCATTGGGAGGGATCTCCATCAGACCAGCACTCTCATGGCCATAACCAATCTCCCTTTTCGTCTACAAGTCTTGAAACACACAACAAGATGGAGAAAGGTTATGGAAAAAGATAAATCTTTAGTTAACTCACTCATAAAAAGAAGATTAATGGGAAACTTTGGAACAAATAGAACAAACCGTAGAGAGAGTAGAGGTGACAGAAATTGTTCCTTCACTAAGATCATAGGTGGTAGAACCATCAACAACTGTAACAAACCTTTGAGTAGTAAGTGGACGAAAGTAAGAAAACATTGAAGAGTTACCTGACTGGATGCCCCAAAATCAATAATCCACTGGGGAGAAGAAACCTGAAGTGAAAAATTACTTGGCGTAGTAGTAGAGGTCATCATTGAGGAAGGAGATGGCGCAACAGAGAGAGAGAAGAGGAGCCTGATTTGCCATAAAGTCCAGGCTGCTTGGAAATTTTAGATAAAAGTCTTACATTTCTACCATTGGATCTTGAAAATCAATCATTGAATCAACTCGGCCTGCAATGTTGGCCCAAGCTGGTTTGCCAAACTTGTCCCAACACCTTTCAGAATCATGATTATTTATGCTATAATGTACACATTTTCAGACTCCTTTTTTGCCATTACCTTTACCTTTACCTTCGTGATTGCTACCTTTACTTTTGGGGAAAGAATTGTTGCACTTAAAAGTAACTACACTCTTAAGTGCATAATTATTTTCTGAGGAACTCCTTGATGATGAGAGACAAGTAGACTCAACATTAATAACTTTATTATACACATCCTCTAGAGTAATATTATCTTCCCCGATTGCCAAAATTTGAGCCCGAACACTATCAAACTCAGATCCCAGGCCATCAAACACCCAACCATATTTACCTAATTTCTGTATCGCCTTGTAACTCTAACATCCAAATCTAGGGGATGATAGTTATGTATGTCCTGCAGAAGACCTCTCATCTGAATGAAATATTTAGTTATTGATTTTTCACCTTTAGACAGACTAAAAAGAATTGTTTATACATATTATAAATACGATCAAAATTCTTTTTTTGAGAAAACATATCAGCAAGAGTGTCCCATAGATCTTTAGCCATACCACTACTCATAACTTGTTTAGCTATATCGTCCTCTATACTTCCGGTGATCCAAGTCTGAACTTGCAAATCCTCAACCCTCCAAATCATGGTTGTTTGAGAACATAGTTCTCGTCCTTAGGTCCCAAGTATTTTTTTTAATAGAACATGCCTACAACAAATAATTTTCTCCATTCAGTTTTGATGTAGTAATCTAAATAGTATCTTTAGCAAGTATAGTAACTCCACCCGACATACCAGAATCACAAATTTCACTAGTTGACATGATAGGAGTGAAGCAAACACTGAATATGCTGCAAGTAGCTAACAACCAACTGAAAGATAGAATCAGCTGAATAGAGAGAATCACACTAATATTTTTAACACAACACAAGAAAGGGAAAAAACAGTCCTCTTGAGTAAAAACAAGGAAAGGGAAAAAAAAATTCAATCTAACCACCAAAAAACCCAGAGAATACAAGCGGAAGAGATAACCAAAGTTTAAGGAAGAAATAACCAATAGAAGAACACTTGCTGATGTCAGTCCTAGAATGATAACATCAGCCCTAATTAGATGATGTCAGCCCTAAAATTGGAAATAACACACCTGAGTATTTCTTATCACTCTTCAATCCCTTTCTGAGACCGATTTCCACTTAAACTGCATCGGAACAATTCCCGAAGTACTTCCAAAAACAATTTTGAACAATCTGATGAGAGCAGCAGTAGTAGCAGCATCAATAGGAGCTTACAACCGAACAACAGTAGATAATCCTTCTTTTGGGACGTTTTTCCCACTTTAACTATTCCAATACATGAAATCAAATCAAGAAATTGTAGTCTTTTCTATATTGCATATTGGCATCTGGTACAGAGCCTATTTGAATTATCCAAAGATTAAAAAATAATAAATTGGACCTTCTAAGAGAGTGAATTAATATAAATATATATAGACATTACCATCCAAGAGTAGGGATCATGTACCCAAGCGTAATGGCAGTAGGAAGAGAAGGATCATTGTGCTACGAAATAAGGTAGTAGTAGTGAAGAGTGTTGGGTACAGTCAATGTGAAGGATCACTGTGCTACTAAATAAGGTAGACTAGCTTAGTTTACTTAGATCTTCAAATATGGACCTTATACGAGCTTGTACAAGAATGTGAAAACTTAAAATACAAAGGCAAGAGAGAGAAAAAGAAATAAAAGAACTAATTGGATCAAAGTACAGTTATACACATAACAGCTAATAACTCACTCCCTTGAGCTAGAACATTATGATCAAACCAAAATAGAAACAAAATAAATTAACCACACTCATAAAATGGTGAGACTGTAAAAAATACCATAGTCATAGAACATAACTTTTAATGAGAAAATTGAACTCACCACATGATTTATTTTTTCTCTACTTCGATACAGGAATTTGCAGATTTTAGATCAATTGACTCTTACAGTGTGAGATGACTTCAACATCCAGAAAAATAAGTTTATTCTTCTGACTTTGATGTGTAATATCCTTCAAATCCAAAAAGGACTAGTGATCAGAGAGGTCATTAATTCATAAGCTGATCAAGTCTCCACACTAGATAAGTAAATCATTCACAACTTTCTGACTTCCAACCACTTCTCTAACGTTTGAGTAGATCAGTCACTGAATTTTAAGTATCAAGTCAAAAGACTAATATTCCTCTTCCCCATTGAGATCCTATACATCAAACCATAATGCCAGAAGTTGTACTCATGGTACAGTCTCAGGTCATGCTTAGTAAGTGACAAAAGAAAAGAAAATCTGCTTGGAATCAAACTCCAATAGACCAGTTCCTACTTTGTTTGTCATATGATGTTGTGAGACCTCCAACCTAGCAATATTTATTGTTTTATCCTTGGTTTGCTAGAGGGGATTTACCCCACAAGCCATGTTTGTAAGTTTTGTTTCTTTCTGTATGGTATCGCTACGATGAATTAGTCTCATGAATGAGTCTTATTCATGTAACTAATTTAACAATAAATTTGAAAACATGTGGAGTTCTGGTTTCAACTTTCAATATATGACAATTATAGACCATTAATTAGCTTTCAATTTTTGTTAATTGTTGCCATTGTTTTTTTATCGTGTACTCCTTTTTCACATGAAAAATAAATTGCTTCAAGTGCTTTTTTTTCCTCTACTTTTCATCACTTTAAAATTAGTAAAGCAATGAAGGAAAAAGATCCACTTGAACAATGCAAATCTGCAACTTATTGTGATTGTCAAAGTCAAGACGGCAAATAGGACAAAAGTAATTGACCTAGCTTTGAGATCTCTAACATCCACTTGACCTACCTTCACTAAGATATTATCCAGTATAGGCTCCTTTAAATTATTAGGACCTATCTATACCGACTATAAACATAAAAGAAATTTTTATATAAAATAATATTATTTTTGGAGACTGCTTTTTGTAGGAATATTTTATTTTGATTATGTGCCACACATGCCTTATACTACCCCAAATCCTATTGGCTTTAGGAAACCCACTTTGATGGAAAGTGGTAATTAGGGTTTTAAAGACCTATTTAAGTTGGTCCTCTCTCCAACCTGGCATACATGCACGTACCTCTCCATTAGGAAGTCGCTCACGGGTTTAGGAAAGAGAGAAACACAACTTGAGGAATTTCATCGATTCAATGGAATCAGGTACACATTAATTATTTCCACATTATCGTTTTAATATTTAAATTTTGATGTATATTGAAAATCTTTCAGTGGTATCAGAGTAAGAGTTTGATCTTGTCCATGATCGACAAACGTAAGAAATTTTTTTCCTATATGTATTTATGTTTTTATTTAATGTATGTATTTTAATTTTTTGTTTGTATTTATGTTTCACGTACGTATTCTATTTTCCAGTTGAATTTCATCTCAAGTATTTTGATTTTTCAACCGTTTTGACTCCTCCCCTGGCCGTGGAGATGACCGGAAGGCCATAAATCACACCGGCAAAGGGATGGGAATCACCCCTGTTTTATGTTTATTTTTTTACCATGATAATTTTCAATTTCTTGCAACTTTTCTGCCGCAATCCGGCATTGAGACGCCACCAAAATGGTCGCCTACACGCCGCCAAACATTTGGTGATAGCCTCTGCCCTTAATGATTGGCCGGAACAGCGACATAGAGAAACCCTAATTCTCTGCGTCTGGCGGCAGGAGGAAGGGGATAACCTCCTGCGGTCCGGTCCGAGTACCGGACCAATAGTGGTTTGGTTTGGCTACAATTAATTTCGAATAAAGAAATGAATCGAACCCATTTGTTCCGGTTCAATCGTGGTTCAATAAAAATACAGGTTTTTCATTTTTAAACCCGGTTCAGGGCCTTTCGAATATCCCTTTTGAAAGAAATTTGGACCATGGAAACAATAAATTGTTTACTATTTTATGATAAATATTTCAGAATAATTTTTTATAAATCTTCTATTGATAATAATGTTCCAATAGATATGTTTGGTCTAATGAATTCGGATTATTTTGGAATACTATATTTGATACATGTTTTGGATTGTTAATGTTTTATTTAATGCATGAATGTTTATTGAACCATTAAAATTTTTAAATTTAAATTTTGGCATATTTAATATTTGAGTAACATAGAATTGAAAAATGGGCATGCTAGTAAAAGATGACTCGACCCAAATATTACTCATTCACTTCATGGATAGTTCAATGATTGAACAATAAATTCCCCTTGGGTTATCGATTGATTGCAATTTTAAATAAAAAATTAATATTTAAAACTTATAATTCGTTAGTCACCAAAGTGGCCAAATTAGAAAGTTTTAGATTACATTAAAAAATTGCTTTCAGTTTCAATTACTCATAATTATTGTGATACTTATGATTGAATGAAATGATTTTTTCTCCAGTATGAGTATATTGAAATTCATGGATTATGAAAATATTTAAGAATCACCCAAAGGTTGATTAACTAGTTTTATAATCCATGATATAATTGTTGAGTAATCAATACCTTTTATAAGAAATGCCTAGTATATCCAAAGATAGCAGGTATATCATATTAGAGTGTATTTGATTACTAATTATGTTCAGTTAATGTAAAGCATCAATTATTTGACTTATAGTGTATTGTTGTATTGCCCAAAGGTGAACTTCAATATGTTTTTAACGTTTATGTGACTGTATCTGAATCTTTATTATGCATTTAAGTTTTTAAAGCATTTATGTGTTAGATTCTATTTATTTTGCAACATTTGTGCCCATTGCTCTGTGTTCGTTAGCTTCGTCTGTTGTTAAGTTTATTGGCCTTAATGATGCAAATTGGTCTGAGCAAGTTCAGTTTCACCTTTGTGTACTGGATCTTGACTCAACATTACTGTCTAAAAGGCCAGCTGCTATTTCTGATCAAAACAGCGCACAACAAAGATCTTTTCATAAAGTTTGGGAAAGATCAAACAGATTGAGTTTGATGTTTATGCGAATGACAGTTGTGAGCAACATCAAGTCCACTATTCCAAGTACAGAAAGTGATAAGGAATATATGAAATTTGTGAAAGAGTGCTCTCAGTTTGAATAAGCTGATAAGTCCCACACGGGGCATTAATGGGTGTGTTAACCATAAGTGAGTTTGATGGCACACGTATCATACATCAGCACGTGACTGAGGTGATTGATATAGCAGCAAAATTAAAGACCATGGGGATGGAAGTGAATGATAGTTTCCTTGTGCAATTTATTATCAACTCCTTGCCTCCTGAGTATGACCCTTTGCAAATAAATTATAACACAATCAAAGAGAAACGGAGTGCAAATGAACTCCATGCCAAGCTCATTCAGGAAGAGGCAAGAATTAAGAAACAAGGAATTCACTCGGCTAGCCTCATCAGTCATAAGGGAGCTGATAAAAGGAAGCCTTAAAGGAAAGGTTACCACAAGGGCATGAAATAAGCATTAAAGCTTAAAGGACAACCTAACCAAGTCTACTCAAAAGACATTAAGAAAGAAAAGTGTCCTTTCTGCAATAAACCAGGACACTTTGCAAAAGAATGTCAAAACCGTAAAGTTTGGTTCAAAAAGAAAGGTAAGCCATGTGCTTTAGTATGTTTTGAATCAAACTTTACTAAAGTTCCATATAATACATGGTGGATTGAATCTGGTTGTACTACTCATGTTTCTAATACGATGCAAGGATTCCTTACAATCTGAACCACAAATACAAGTGAAAAGTTTATCCTTATGGGAAACTGTAACAAAGCACCAGTTCAGGGCATCAGAACCAATCGTTTGATTTTAGATACCAGACATCATTTCCACCTTTTTGGCACTCTTTATGTTCCTTCAGTTTCTCGTAATTTGATTTCATTATCTAAACTTGATTCTATTGGATATACTTTCAATTTTAGGATTGGATGTTGGTTTCGAGACAAGGCCATTATTGGTTCTAGATTTATTTCTGATGGTCTATATAAATTGAAGCTTGATGGTCTTTTCGCTGAATCTTTGTTTACCTTGCATCGCAATGTTGGTATTAAACATAATTTTGTAAATGAAAGTCCGCTTACTTGTGGCATAAGCGTTTGGATCACATCTCCAAACCATGAAAGAAGAGATTAGTAAAGAATGATATCCTTCAAAATTTGGATTTTACTGCTCTTGACATTTGTGTGGATTGTATTAAGGGAAAACAAACAAGACACAAATAAGAAAGGAGCCACAACAAGCACAAAGCGTCTTGAAATTATACACACTGATATATGTGAGCCTTTTGATGTTCCATTTTTGGTGGAGAAAAATATTTCATTACCTTTATTGATGATATTTCATGTTATGTTACATCTATTTGTTGCGTGAAAAATCTCAGCTAGTGGATGCCCTAGAGGTATTTACTAATAAGGTTGAAAGACAACTGGATAGAAAAGTGAAAATCATTAGATTTGACAAAGGTGGTGAATATTATGGAAAATATACTGAGAGTGGACAATGCCCTGGTCCATTTGCTAAATTCCTGTAAAATGAGGCATATGTGCTCAATACACAATGCCAGACACACCAGAGAAGAATGGTGTTGCAGAAAGGTGTAACCGTACTATAATGGATATGGTTAGGAGTATGTTAAGTAATTCCTTTCTACCCTTGATGGAAGCATAAAACATTGTTGCCTATTTGTTAAACGGAGTTCCTAGTAAGGCAGTTCTAAGACTCCTTTTGCATTGTGGACTGGTAGGAAACCCAGTTTAAGACACCTCCATGTTTGGGGATGTCAGGCAAAAGTAAAACTGTATAATCCACATGAAAAGAAATTTGATTCAAGAACAACCAGTGGATATTTCATTGGGTATCTAGAAAAGTCTAAAATGTATAGATTTTATTGTCCTAACTATATTACAAGAATTATTGAAGTTGGAAATGCTAGGTTTATTGAAAATGGTGAAACCAGTGGGAGTACAGAACCACAGAAAAGTGGAGATTCAAGAAGTTAGAGTGTAGGTTCCTTTACCTGTACTTCTAATGTGCTCTTGCAGTTGTTGAACATAATGATAATTTACAAGAGCAACAAATTAATGATTAAGTACCTTATAATGATGTCATCGATAATGAACCTATAGCGGTAGTACCACAAGAAGTAGCTTTAAGAAGATCTCAAAGATAGAGAAGATCTGCTATTTTTATGATTTTGTGGTCTACTTGAAAGAGTTTGATTTTGACTTCGGAATTGATGAAGTCCAGTTTCTTTTTCACAAGCCACACACAATGTTAATTATACTTTATGGTTTGATGACATTAAAGAAGATTTGAAATCAATGGAACATAATGATGTTTGGGATCTTGTCGAATTGCCTGAAGGTTGTAAAAGAGTCGGGTGTAAATGGGTCTATAAGACCAAACACGACTCATATGGCAATATTGAACGATACAAGGCCAGACTTGTTGTCAAAGGTTTCACTCAGAAAGATGATGTTGACTATAAAGAGACCTTTTCACCTATCTCTAAAAAGGATTCTTTTAGAATTATTATGGCTTTAGTAGCTCATTATGATTTAGAGTTACACCAAATCGATGAGAAAACTGCCTTTCTGAATGGAAATTTAGAGGAAGATGTGTACATGGCTCAACCTGAAGGCTTTTTAGCAGAAGGAAAGGAGCACCTAGTGTGCAAATTTAAAAAAAAAATCGATATACGGAGATAAGTAAGCCTCCCGACAGTGGTATATTAGGTTTAATGATACCATCACTTTCTTTGGATTTTAGGAAATCATCATTGATAGGTGTATATATCTCAAGGTCAGTGGGAGCAAAATTATTTTTTGATTCTATATGTTGATGACATTCCGCTTGCTTGCGAATGATCTTGGTCTGCTTCATGAGACCAAAGAATTTCTCTCTAAGAACTTCAAAAAGAAAGATATGGGTGAGGCATCCTATGTAATTGGAATTGAAATATTCCGTGAGAGATCACAAGGAATATTAAGGTTGTCTCAGAAAGCATAGATTAATAAAGTTCTAGAGAAAATTTGAATGGAAAAATTCTTTGCAAGTGTTGTTCCAATTCAGAAAGGAGATAAGCTCAGCCTTATGTTGTGCCCAAAGAATGAATTGGAATGCACACAAATGCAAAACATACCTTATGCATCTGTTGTGGGAAGCTTGATGTATGCTCAGACTTGTAGAAGGCCATACATTAGTTTTGTTGTGGGACTGCCGGACATATGTCAAAACATCCCTGGAATGTAACATTGGAAAGCTGCAAAGAAAGTACTGAGATGCCTCCAAGGAACAAAGGATCGTATGCTCACTTACAGGAGATCTGATCATCTCGAAGTGATTGGATACTTGGACTCAGATTATGCAGGATGTGTGGACACCAGAAAATCCACATTTGGTTATTTGTTCATGATGGCTAGAGGAGCTATCTCAGGAAAGTAGTGTTAAATAGTCTATCATTGCTACTAGCACAATGGAAGCTGAGTTTGTGGCATGAGCACTATTTATGGTTTATGGCTGTGAAACTGTATTTCAAGGCTTGAAATTGTCAACAGTATTGACAAGCCGCTGAAAATTTATAGTGATAATGTCGTAACGATCTTCTTCTCAAAAAACGACAAGTATTCTAAAGGTGTTAAACATATGGAATTGAAATACCTTGTTGTTAAAGAAGAAGTTCAGAAATAAAGAGTGCCAATAGAGCACATTAGCACTAATCATATGGTTGTTGATCCTTTAACAAAAGGATTAAACTCAACAGCTTTCTGTGAACCTGTTGAAAGGATGGGTATTACTGAATCTTATAATTGACTCTTTATGTATTTGACACTTTGAACTCTTTTAAGTATTGTTTCTAACTCCTGTTTATCATATGATATATACATGAATGATGATGTGATTGACAACAGGACTTGTCTTTAGATAAGATATTATTGTTGGACCATTATGGTTTATTTTCTATTTCAGATCATGTTAAGTATAAAACTAGTATTGTGATACATGGAAGGAACTATGTCATAATTAATGATGTGGAATCGCTATGATCTGTCTTAGTTTTCTTGCTTAATAATGATTTTTTGATAGACCAATGGAAGTAAGGATTTGGCATTATCTATGTATTTTATGTTTAAAGTAACACAAGGGCCAAGTGGAAGAATGTTGGAATATTTTATTGCATTATGTGTCCCACGTGTCCTATACTATTACTGGGCCCCACAAATCCTATTGGCTTTAGGAAACCCACTTTGATGGAAAGTGGTAATTAGGGTTTTAAACACCTATTTAAGTTGGTCCTCTCTACTTCCGCACGCATGTTCCTCTCCATCAGGCAGTCTCATTGGTTCAGGCAAAGAGAAACACAACTTGAGGAATTTCATCGATTCAATAGAATCAGGAACACAATAATTATTTCTGAATTATCGTTTTAATATTTAGATTTTCATGTACATTGAAAATCTGTAACTTTTAACCCTTTTGGGTAAGCCCAAGCTGTTATTTAATATTATTTCAATAATTTTAAAATTTATTCCTGTCTTCAGACTCTTGACAATTATTAAATGTCAAGATGTTTTATAATCTATTGGAAGGGCATATCTTATTCAAGCCCTTCCACTTGAACAGGTTTCTATATTTGGATCAAATCAATTTTCGAATATTATATTGATACTTTTTAGAATTTGACAGGATATGTCGACCAGCTTGTATAGCTACGCCCACCTTGCATCGCTGAAAATGTTAAAATTCGATACATAATAATATTTGGTTCTTGTTCTCAGAACCAAGATTGGCATCCACGCATCATCACTTGTTGGAAAATGGAAACAATATTCTTTTTTCCTTTTTTAGAATTAAATAAAATAGAAGAGGGAAAGGCAAGCTATCAAAATTTATTAAGGATATAATATCTTTTATTTTATTTTATTTTATAATGACATCAGTGATCACAACTATTTTAAAATAAAAACATTAAGGGGAGGGGAGGCTTGGAATTTCCCCTAGTTGCGTCACATGCAAGGGAGGGGGCAGAACCAATGTTTTAAAAACCGAACAGGTGATCAAACCGGTGGAGCCTCCGATTCTGGTTCAACAGGATCAACCGGGTTCAACCAGTGGTTCAACCGGTATGAGGTTTTTCTAATTAAAAAATACATAATAAGATTTCTATATACAAAAATACAGAAAACTATTAAAATACTAAAAAGGTAAGTATACCGGTTCAACCGGTCCGGTCCGATTTACGGTTCAGCGGTTAAACCGCTCAAAACCGGTCTGTCAACCGGTTTTTTACCATTTCTAGGTCTTTGAGCGAACCGAACCTTTCAAAGTCCCAGTTCTGGTTGAACCCGGTCGAACCGGCCGGTTCGGTTCGGTTTTTAAAACACTAGGCAGAACCCACCTTTTATTTTTTTTAATTTACTAATTGTATTTTTACGTTTTTTTTTAACTCAGCTTAACCGACCTCTCTTCTTTTGTCCCTAAAAGAGAGTAAGAGGAAAGAGGGAGAGTGTTGCACATTTTCATTACTTCTAGGTTTACTCCCCTCTCAAAATTTTTATAAAGTCGAGGAATTGGCCGCCATTCAAGAGAAAAAACATCAGAAGCGTTGTTGCAGAATTGCAGTCAATATCACAGGAATTATGACTAAGAGTCGGCCTTCCATAGTTTGCAAAGAGAAACAGAACTCCATTAAAGAGAAACAGAACTCCATTAAAGAGAAAGAGAACTCCATTAAAGAGAAAGAGAACTCCATTAAAGAGAAACAGAACTCCGTTGAAGAGAAACCGTATGAAATTTTAAAAGTTTTCGGTCTTGGGGAAGACAAAGGTACATCTCCATAGAGAGTTTACTTCATAACTGATACTTGAGATTGTTATTCGGAAGAGCAAATGATAGTGGGTGGGTGGAAATATTGTTTATGAAAGAAGGTAAGTAATTGAATGATTTATTGATTGAAAGAGTGAGATATTTATACACGATTTACAGATCTGAATAACAGAAATAACAGAAATTATAGGAGAGAGAGTTGGGTGAGAAACAGAAATTAGGTGAGCTCTTGTTAGGGCATTGAGAGAATAACGGAATAGTTTTAACACCCTTCCGTAAGCTCAAGGTGGGGAAGAACGTTGAGCTTGGATCGTAAGAGTTCAAAACGAGGTTGATATAAATGTTTAGTAAGTATTTCTGCCGGTTGACTGGAACCTGAAATATGTTGTAACTGAAAAATGCCGGCAGATAATTTTTCTACAAATGAAATGAATATCGAGCTTGATGTGCTTACTGCGTGCATGAACTACTGTATTAGAGGCCAAGAAGATCGAACTGAAGTTGTCGCAATAAAGGCTCGGCATTTTTGGAACACGAACATGTAGGAAACTAAGAATATGAGGAGTCCATAACATTTCGGTCGTGAGAGAAGGCAGGGCCCAATATTCAGCTTCGCAGTTGGAGCGTGACGCAGTCTTTTGTTTTTGAGATACCCAAGAAATTATATTTTGGCTCGGATAAATAGCATAGCCGGTCGTGGATCGACGTGTCACAGGGCTACTGGCCCAGTCGGCATCACTATACTCACTAAGGGTAAAAGTAGAGTTGGAAAGGAGAAGACCATGAGTAGGAGTATGCTTTAAGTAGCGGAGGATTCGTTTGGCAGCTTGAAGATGAGCTAGTCATGGAGATTGCATGAATTGACGGTAGGAGGTTGGATCAGGAACAGGATCATGGTCGTTGATGGAAAGCTTATCACCAGAAAATGGAGTATTGACCGGTTTTGAATTTTCCATACCGTAATTAAGAAGCAAGTCGAATATGTACCGGTGCTGAGATAGAAATAGCCAATGGGACAATCGTGTGGTTTCAATGCCAAGAAAATATTTCAAGGTTCCAAGATCGGTCATTTCAAATGTGGTTTGCAGTCAGGTCAAAAACTTCTGAATAGCTTGTAAGGATGAAACAGTGATAATAATATCATCCACGTAGATAAGCATAATTAAGGTGGCACCACTGAGATGTCGAATGTATAAGGAAGAGTCATGTGGAGAACTAAGGAAGCCAGCTCGTTGGAGAAAGGTACTTAATTTAGAATACCAGGCACGAGGCGCCTGTTTGAGTCCATAGAGAGATTTGAATAATTGACACACATGGGTGGGGTGAGCGGGATCCACGAACCCCTCTGGCTGCTGCATAAATATTTCCTCAGTTAGATCGCCATGTAAAAACGTTCTTAACCCCTCTGGCCGCCGTGAGCCATCTCGAGTATGGGTTTTCATAGAATGAGCCCAATTATGTCCTGTACCAGAGGGAGACGTGGAAGACGAACTAAAAGTTTCGGCCAGAGATGGAGGAGAAGGATGTGTAGTGGAAGAATCGGGGCACGGGCAGGAACCAATCGGAGGAGGACTCGCACCTGGAGAGGGAGTAGCCTGAGCACATGAAGAAGAAGTATTAGTGGGGAGACACAGGTGCAAGGCGAGCGAGCGTGGCCGTCGCGTCTGGCAAATCCGAACCGAGAGGGGGGTTTTGAGTTTGCAACGATCTCAGGGAGGCAGGTGAAGCTCGCTCGGGCGGACTGGAAATTGGAGGCGCACGTGTTGTAGGCAAGTCTCCAGAAAGGTGCCGCAAGTCAGGCGGAATGGCAGGAAATTTTCTGCAAAAAATAGAAGGAGGAGGTTTGCCAGTAACCGGTTGTACACTGGGGAACACCACTTCGTTAAAAACGACATGGCAAGAGATATATATGCAAAGACTGGTAATGTCTAGGCATAAATAGCCCTTATGTCATGTACTGTATCCAAGGAAGATGCACCGAGTGCTTTTGTAGTCAAGTTTGGTGAGATGAAATGGACGGAGGCATGGGAAACAGAGACACCCAAAACAGCGAAGATGTGTATAAGTGGGTGATTTATTGAACAGACACAAATACGGAGTTTGAGATTGGATCATTGGATTCGGCAGAAGGTTAATGCAATGAACAGCCGTGAGAAAGGCATAGGTCTAGTAAGATTTTGGTACATTGGAGTCAGGAACTAGAGTAAGGCCGGTTTCTACCACATGGCGGTGTTTCCGTTCAGCAACACCATTTTGTTTTGGTGTGCCGGGACTGGAGAGACGGTGCTGGATTCCACATGAATAAAAAAAAGATTGGAGGGCAGTGCTAAGGAATTCCCAACCGCCATCACTCTGTATGCAACGAACACTTTGGTTACAGTTGTTTTCAATTAGGGGAATAAATATTTGAAAAATGGATAGAACATCAGATTTACGCTTAAGTGGAAAAAGCCAAGTAAATCGTGAAAAATCATCCACTATTATTAAATAAAACCTATAGCTGGAAACAGAAATAGTGGGAGCAGGACCCCAGACATCGCAGTGAAGCATTTGGAGTGGATTAGGAAGAAAAAGGCAAAAGACGACTCTTCCCAAGTTGACAGCTTGTGCAAGGTTGATTATTTGTAGACGGCACTGAAATATCTAATGCTGGGGAGAGTGAGCGAAGGACGTTATGAGAGGGATGGCCCAGCCGAAAGTGCCTGTTGATGGAGGATTTATTGGCTGACAGACAGATTGGTGAAGCAACTGAGAGAGGATACAACCTGTCGTTAATTGAGCCTTGATGAAGAATCTTGTTGGTGTACAAATCTCAAATGGAAAACCAGTAGGAATGAATAAAAAACTCCAATTATTCGAACGAGATAAATGAGATACTGATAATAACTTCTTGGAAATGTCAGGAACTAATAAAGTTGAAACATTAGTGGAGATACCAGAGGAAAGAAGTAAAGATGATTGACCAGCGTGGGAAATCGGAAGATGGCGACCATTGCCAATAAGAATGGAATTATGACCCATATAGGGTTGCTTACCAGTGAGATCACTAGGATTAGCAGTTAGATTATGAGTAGCGCCCGAGTCTAAAAACCAATCGTCAGAAGGTTGGACAGGCGGTGATGCGGCTGATAGTGCAACAGAAATAGGAAGAGCGGCATCAGGGGCCCAACAATGGTTGGCCTTATGATATGGGTGGCCGCACCGATAGCACACTACGGAAGAGGCGTCAGACGAATTGGAAGCAAAGGCACTAGGAGTGGTCTAAGTACGGCCATGGCCACGAGAGTTGGACGAACGACCGCGACCAGCGGGAGGCCGACTAGAGGAACCACAGCCAGGACGTGAGTTCTGTGGATGAGGCGAAGTAGAAGAAGCTGCGGCAGTGAGTGCGACTGTGGAGGAGTTTTGTCGATGTCGACTGTCATGGTCCAGCACAGGGCAGAAACATATGAAAAGGTTGGAGCAGCTTGAGAGTCAATCAAATTCGGATCCGAGACCGCGAATCGTACACAAGATCAAGTCATCATCATCCACAGGTTTGTCGGCACTAGCGAGTGCAAGAGAAAGGGATTTATCATGATTCAAATACTCATGGAGAGATTGGGTGCCACACTCCAAAGTGCGCAATTCAGTTTTCAATTGCTGAATCCGGGAGTGTGTGACAGTTCCATAGACCTCTTCTAGTGTCAACCAAGCCTCTCTGGTTGTTATAGCATCAACCACACGAGGAATGATTGAGTCAGAGAGAGTGTGCAGCAGCCAGCCGAGGGCTAATTGATCAAGTCGTCTCCAGCGGGAAAGATCAGCAGCGGAGCAATCGGGCGGAGGAAGACTCCCGTCAAGCAATCGGGCGGAGGAAGACTCCCGTCGAGCAATCCGAGAAGGCAGTGACTTCAGAGGATTGGAGTAATTTGAACTTTCCATATGAGAAAGTTTTCGGGAGTGAGTTTCGCCTGGACTTCCTGAGAAATAGATTTGACAATGGGAATGGTAGGGAGTTCGCCTAGATCAGTAGCAGAGGAGACATCATGAGACAAGTGAGCCATTGAATCTTGCAGGGAGAAGAGAAAAAAAAGGGCAGAGGCTGTGCAGAACAGGTCGTGAACAGAATTCGATTTAAACCTAGATCACCGATACCATGAAAGAAGGTAAGTAATTGAATGATTTATTGATTGTAAGAGTGAATGATTTTATACACGATTTACAGATCTGAATAACAACAATTATAGAGATTATAGGAGTGAGATTTGGGTTATAAACATAAATTAGGAGATCTCTTGTTAGGGCGTTGAGCGAATAACTGAAATAGTTTTAACAGATTATTAGTCAAGAAAAGACAGCCGCCTTTGACTCATAACGAAACAGACGCAGGGATACCCACTTCTGTTAAAGAGCGGGATAACAGGTTGGTTTGGTGGTTATGTTTCTGTGATACCGTTCCATTGGCAAATATTGAACTAACGCTGACATGGGATTCTCACCGCTGAGGTTCCTTCTCTGCGCTGCTGCTCTTCTTCTTGTTTGCTTTGCTGGGAGGTGCCGATCTCAGACAACAACTGACCCCGGAGAAGGTAACTAATTTACTACTGAATGAAGCGTCTAGTATGATAGTGTAAATGTAAAAGAAGTAAATCAAAACGTATCCTCACTGCAACTTCCAGCAAGAGATAAGATACATAATAACAACTTCAGCATCAGTTCAAACTCCTCCAGCTGTCCACATCCTCATCCATCACAATCTTTTCAATTCAAAATTCTTATCTGTGTAAACTACCGTATTGTACCATACTATCTGTAAGCAGTGTATAAAGACACAACCTTTATTAATGAAGTCATCGAGTTAATCAAGATATTATTTCTCTTACATGGTATCAGCCTACACACCTGGGAAATTATGGCAAGTCCCTCTTCTGCCTCTGTTGCTCCTATCTCTGCCAATATTTTTCACCTAGGCCCACCCCATGGCAGCTTTCATCAATCCGTCTCCAATATCAATAATCATGTTTAGCTCAAACTCGACTGCACAAATTTTCTCTTGTGGTGTTCGCAATACCTTCCTGTTATACTCAGTCAAGATGTCATGGGTATTTTAAATGGCAGGCATAGCATCACCTTCCAAGTAGCAAACAACAGCTGATTCTGCCCTTGCTCCTAACCTGGCATATGATGCTTGGATTCGACTCGACCAAACGATCCAGAGCTGGATCTTATCCACACTAACTCCAGCAGCACTCGGCCAAATGATTGGCCTTAAAATTTCTTGCGATATGGGGACCACTCTTAAGCAAACTTATTCATCCGATCTCCAGGCTCTTATTTTCCAATTACGATTGGAACTTCAGAAATTGAAGGAAGGGAATATCAATATCCCAGAATATCTAGACAAACCAAAAACAATTGTCGACAATCTCTCTGCAGCCGGTCGTCCACTCCACTCAGAGGATCTCTTCTCCTTTATATTAAATGGTCTCAGCTCAGATTATGAGCCGCTTCATCATGTCTATCACTGCACGTACAGACCCTCTTCAATTAGAAGAACTTCAAAATATGTTAATTACTCAAGAATATTGTCAGGCAGCTACAACACAAGCTGCCGGATTAACACTATCTGCTGCAGCACCCTCTGTCAACATGGCCACCACCACAACCAACAGAGGCCGTGGATCTGGTCGCTCAAACAGAGGAGGAAGTGGAAGAGGAGGTGGACGACAAAAATCTTCCAATTCGCCCCATCCAACAGACCACGCACAGAAAATCGTCCAGCTTGTCAAATCTGCAATCACAGAAATCATTCTGCACCCCAGTGCTATTATTGATTTGATCAAGCCTATCAGCCGCCCCTGCACCATCAATCAATGTGACAAAAAATGAGGGCTTGTGGTATCCAAATTCTGGAGCCACCCACCACTTCACTGGTGATCCAGCAGTCTTTCATGATGTTACTCCTGTTTCAAATGACGAACAAGTCACTCTAGGTAATGGCAGTCAGTCACGTATTCAGTATAAAGGTTTTGTGTTCCTTCAATCTTTCCTTCTAAAAAATGTGTATTTTCTTCCAGAACTCATTAAAAATTAGTGTCTGTTTCAGAGTTTACCAAACATACTGACACGTTTTTTGAATTCCATCCAAATACATTTTACATCAAGGATCGGCGAACGGGGGACCTACTTTATCAGGGGCGACTTAAGGATGGGCTCTACACATTTGGCGCAACTCCATTTTACTTCAGTGATAATCCAAAGTTGAGGCATGATAGTCTAGGCCACCCGTCTCTCTCCACCACAAATAATATTTTGCATTCTTTGTCCATTCCAATTATGTCAAATAAAACTGCGCATGTGTTCCTTTCCATGTTTCTAAATCCCATTGGCTTCCATTTTCGAATCATAAATTTCATGCTTCTAGTCCTCTAGAAATTCTATCAATCAATATGGGGTCCTGCGCCTCTTCTTTCAACAGCTGGTTTTAAATTTTACTTATTAATTTTCGATGTCTACAGAAATTTCACATTGATATATTTTCTAAAATCGAAATCCGATACTTATTCTATATGTTCTCAATTTGCCGTTTTCATCCAAAACCAGCTCCAATCTTCAATAAAACGTGTTCAAACAGACGGTGGCTCTGAATTTTTAAGTCAAAATTTTCAACGCATTCTCTCTGAACATGGCATTCACCATCAAATTTCATGCCCCCACACACCTCAACAATATGGCATTGTCGAGCGAAAGCACCAACATATAGTTGAAATAGGCTTAGCTCTTCTTTCATGCAGTCAAGTACCTTCACTGCTTTGGGATTGAGCATTTTACACTGCTTCATATTTGATCAATCGTATGCCCATTCTCTCGAAAAAGAAACCATTGCCATATGAACAATTGTTCCATCCAAAACCAGATTACAAATTCTTAAAAACCTTTGGTTGTCTGTGTTTCCCTCATCTCCTCCAATATTTCAAAATTAAATAATAGGACAGGAGCACAATGTGCATATTCTTGGGGTATCATCCGCATTATAAAGGCTATCGTTGGCTTGATCCAGAGACCGATCGCATATACATTTCACGGCATGCCCTATTTCACGAGTCTGTCTTTCCATTTCGATCCCATCCTGCAGTCGTGCCTCAAGGAAACCCGCTCACTGTGTCAACACAAAACCAGGTACGTATAAAATATTTCCTCCCCAATTTTCTGAATCTGGAGAAGTTATCTCTTCTTTACTACATGTGGGGTCCACTACCATTCAATCCTTTCCGAACTCTCCTACACAACCCACTTCTCCCCATTTAATTTTAAACGGACTCCCCCCTTCCATTTCTGCTGAAAATTCAATCACTCTTTCATTAAATGAGTCCTCATCCACTCCTCATCATGCGCAAGCAATTGCTGCTTCGTCTCTACCTGTTACAGAAAATCCCCCTTTGCCTCCAAGCACCATTGCCCCACTATCTACTAATCATAAGCAAACCAGATCCTGGGAATCTCAAATGAAAAATCCTTAATTCCGTCACTGCTGCTGCAATACCTGATCCACCTACATGCTATTCACAAGCAGTGAAAGCACCACACTGGTGTGCTGCAATGACTGATGAAATCAACACACTCTTAGCAAGTCAGACATGGACCTTGGTCCCTCTCCTCCTGGCCACACCCCTATAGGCTGCAAAGGGATTTTTCGTACAAAGCAAAAATCAGACGGCACATTAGAAAGGCATAAAGCACGGATTGTCGCAAAGGGTTTCAGCCAACATGAAGGGGTTGATTTTTCTGATACTTAGTCCAGTCGTTAAACCAACAACAATCAGACTTCTAATAAGCTTGGCGCTTACTCATAAATGGAACGTCGACCAACTAGACATTCAGAATGTCTTTTAACATGGTGAATTAAAGGAAGAAGTCTACATGAAACAACCTCGTGGGTTTATCGATCAGACCCGTCCCAACTTTTTCTGTTGCCTAAACCATTCATTATACGGCCTAAAGCAATCTCCAAGGGGAACATGTGATTTAAATCTATTCTAACAGACTTGGATTTTACAGGTTCAAAGGCAGACACTTCTCTATTTTATCGCTAAACTGGAACAACAATTATGTTCTTACTCATTTATGTGGACGACATCATCCTTATCTCTAACAACCGCACTTCAGCAGCTCAATTTATTGAACACCTTTGCAGCGTCGTCCTTGTTAAAACACTTGGTTGGTTGAATTATTTCTTGGGCATTCAAGCCCAATTTTTCACGGCAACACACGTCACCTCTCTCAACAAAATTTCGCCTACGAAATTCTTCAACGGCTTGATCTCAGCAACATAAAAGCTGTTAGCACACCTGTCTCTACCGGGAACAAGCTCTCCAAATTCTCTAGGGAACCTCTCAAAGACCCAACCACTTTCCGGTCTGTTGTAGGTGCCTTGCAGTACCTCACAATTACACGGCCAGATATTCAATATGCCGTAAACCAGGTCTGCCAATTTCAACAGCAGCCCACAGACGTTCACTGGGGAACAATTAAAAGAATTTTTCGATACATAAAGGGAACTATAAATCATGGTATTACTCTGTCTCCAATCGACTCTTTCGATATTAACATATATATTGATGCAGATTGGGCCAGAAACCCAGATGATCGCCATCCAACCACAGGTTTTTGTATTTTTCTAGGTAATAATTTATTATCTTGGAACTCCAAAAAACAACCAATGGTTTCTCGCTCCAGTGCCAAAGCAGAGTGCCGTGCCTTAGCCACTGCAGCCTCAGAAATTTCTTGGCTACTAGAACTTTTCAAGGAACTACAAATTCGGATACTACATAAACAAACAATCTGGTGTGACAACCTCTCTGCCACATACATTGTTGTAAATCCAGTATTCCACGCTTGTACCAAGCATATAGAGCTTGATTATTACTTTGTTCGCGAGAGAATTGCTGAAGGATATTTCCAAGTCAAATACATTCCAACAACTGATCAGATTGCCGACATATTTACAAAAGGATTGTCTCGCCAACAACATCATTGCTTTCAAACCAAATTAACTGTTTTACCAAATAGCTACATTTGAGGGGGAGTATAAATGTAAATGAAGTAAATCAAAACGTATCCTCACTGCAACTTCCAGCAAGAGATAAGATACAGAATAACAACTTTAGCATCAGTTCAAACTCCTCCAGCTGTCCACTTCCTCATCCATCACAATCTTTTCAATTCAAAATTCTTATAAGTGTAAACTACCGTATTGTAGCATACTCTCTGTAAGCAGTCTATAAAGACAGCAACCTTTCATTAATGAAGTCATCAAGTTAATATCCAGAGATTAATTCTCTTACAGATAGTCATCTGGAGTAAAGTTTACAGCATTTTTTAAAAATTTGTTTCGAGAAATGGGGAAAAGTTGAAAAATTAAACTGGTAATAGTGGCTGATGAAAGTAGTCTTCTTTCTTTTGATTTCTCAGTGGATAAATCAGTGGGTTTGGAAGAGGTTGTTCCTCTGTTCCTCTGTTATGTTCCTCTGTTTATGTTCTGCTATTTATGTTCCTCTGTTTATGTTCTGCTATTTATGTTCCTCTGTTTATGTTCTGCTATTTATGTTCCTCTGTTTATGTTCTGCTATTTATGTTCCTCTGTTTATGTTCTGCTATTTATGTTCCTCTGTTTATGTTCTGCTGTTCAAGTTCTGCTAAAAGGAAACTGAATTCGAGAATATGAGTGGGAGTTTCAGCTCGTGATTACCGACCTTTGTTTCCAAAATGTTTGGTTGCTTACCCAGTTGGACGTCGTTGAGGCCGGTTTCATGAGATGATCGTCTGTGCCATCTGGATAATTTGGATTGGAGAAGCAGTTTGTTTTGGAGGTTAATAAATAAATTTACTGACACGATGCATGTTGGTACGATTTTGCAGCGAGGGTTGTGAACTACGCGTTCCAAGTATGGGGACTTGCTCAATCTCCAAATACGTGGAACACCAGTGGCCATATCTGCACCGGCACCGCCGTCAACACTTCTGATATTCAGGATAACAGCATCAATACTGCCATCAAATGCGACTGTTCTTTCATTAACCAGACCAGATGCCGCGTCACCCGCATGTAAGATTTCGATCCAGTCCAAATATTTTGTTTCATAATCTTCAATTTTGATTACGGATAGTGTCACCAGCGGGTCTCAGAAAAGGTCGCTTGTTGTTGGTCCTGTCTCTGCATGACCTCTACATTTAGTTGGTCCGCTGGCCCTGATGGTTTACCATTTACATAACACTAACAGTCCAGCTTCAGAGTGTGGAGGATCTAAGACTGTAAGATTAGCTCTTACCTCTTTTACTCTGGAGTTTGATGTAACGTGTGATTAAGGTCTACGACCCAAATCCATCATCTTTTCAAAAAGGTCAAGTCATTTTTGTTTATTTTTTTTGCTGTGAAAACGATTGTCTCACGAAATCTGCTGAAGTGAGATTGTTCATACTTCAGAAACTGAATGCTGGGAATGACACAGTGATGGGAGCATTGGTTCCTTGAGTGAGAAAACACCTAATTAAAAACAATCAGAAAATAGACAACACTTTTATACAACTATAAGAGGAAATCAAACAAACCGACCAGAATTTTTAATGAAGTGGTTCTGCAAAACAAGGGTTTAAACAATAGAAATTTTCTATTTCAGATAACTTAAAAAAGGATTGCTAACACGTACAACTACAGAATAATATTAATCAACAAGTCAAGTAATTATTTCAGATACTAACAACATTGATAGACACAATCAATTCAGAAGCAAATATAATAATGCAAGAATGAAATTCACAATGAGAATTCAAATAGTAGAATACTAATGTACTTTTTCTATCTAATAAATCTAATTGAAACAAAACAACAGAACTTTAATCAAGGCTCTATAATTAAAACAACACAACAGAATTTTAATCAAAACTCTATAATTTAAATAACACAACAGAGTTTAATCAAATCTCTATAATAGAAATCATACAATATAATCTAGTGGGAGTACTACAATATAATAGTAAATTGAATAGATAACAGAATTTTAAATAAACAAAACAATAGAACTTTTAGATCACAACAATTACATCATCAACTATAGAACTAACTCAAAATTCCGGCAAGCTCAACGTGTAATATCAACCAATTATTTGACCTATACAAACAGAATTACAACAAGAAAATTGAATTCAAATTTCAGTTGATGAACACCAATATAATTGCATTCAAATTAAGTCTAGATAAAGATGAAATAAAATTATAGCAGCAAGCTAAATAATATTTCTAAACTTGAAACAATAAACATACAACAAGGAATAACAATTTCAAGATCAAGAACAATTCTGATTCAAAACAACTAACTATTAATCGATGCACAAACACATAGAAATAGATAGCAATCTAATAAAATTAAATTAAAATAAAAACTTATCAGTTTGAAGCTGCGGCGTGGAGAAATCCACTGCCTTAAAGTCGTTATCAGCGACCACTGTGCAGAGTCACGAGCCGAGCGTCTCCCAAGGTCACGCAGCACTCTCAGAAGGACGTGCACTCGTCGCTGAGAGGTTTGGAGTTCGTTCAAATCCCAGAACAAGAAGAACCAGGAAGAGAAACGTTTCTGAACCGAAGAGCAATCACACAGCAGAGAAGAAATGACGACAAAGGAGAGAATATGCACTGAGATAGAGAAAGCTTTTGAAGGATCTCTGAGAGCAAGCTTGAAATCGATCCAAGAAGAAGCCAAAACGTGAGATTTCTGTTGAGGGATTTCTGATTTTTTCCGTGGCTAGGGTTTCGGGGAAGCCCGTTTTTATCCCCAAAAGCATGAACGAACATATTATGAGATCCGAGTTAATCGGATCTCTGTAATACATTTAACTGTTTGTAAACGGGAAAATGGTAAACTGGCACGGGATGCAAATCCGGACACTAAGTCGGGTCTAGATTCTCATTTTCCCAACAATCCCCCTCAAAATGACACATAGAAGAATGAATATTTGTTCTGGGCATAGCAAGAGTCGAATACTTAAGTATCAATATCTTTCGATTTGAATTGATACGTTGTAAAATAAGGCAACAAACGGATCCACCAAGTGAAGTACTCTTGAACTTCGTGAACCTTATTTGAGACCCTCATAACATGCATCGAGCTCTTAATTTTGAACGAACTCCACGATAAAATGTTGTGCTATTATAAGGCAATGCGCATACCTCGAGATCTCATGAGTGCTCTAGCAAGGCAAAGCCCTAGTCTTCCATAGGAGGCGGCCACACCCCCATACTCACGTGGGTGGATCCATCAAGTGCGTCTCTCTAGAACCACCACATATAAGCTATGAATCCATTAAGAGCAACTACGTGCGCAACCTTACTAAATGGTGAAACCGTCAAGTCCATCTATAGGAGCACCCAAAGAAAGGGCTACAATTTCTCATATTGGAGTGAAAGGCTCAGTATCATGTCATGAAACCGTCAAGTCCGTCTCTATAGGACCACCCAAAAATAGGGCTATAGTTTCTTACATTTGAGCATAAAGCTCAATCTCACGCCATAGGGATGGAAAATAATATCAAGAAGAAACTGGCTTCGTTTGACCACAAGAGAGGTATCAAGAAGAAACAGGGCTTTAGGCCCAACCCCTCGACGTATCCAGAACTAACTTTCTGGACAAACCCTTAGTAAAAGGGGTCAGCAATATTTTTTTCAGATTTCACATAATCTTAAGAAATTACTCCATTTCTCAGCAATTGTTTGACCGCACTATGTCTAATGTGTATATGTCTCCTCTTGCCGTTATATACACTATTGTTGGCAATCCAAATAGCTGCTTGAGAATCACAATGAAGGGAGACAGGTACACTCAATCTCCCCCACAGTGGCACATTTTCTAATAGATTTCTTAGTCATTCTCCCTCTTGACCTGCTAATTCAAGTGTAATAAACTCCGACTCCATAGTAGAGCAAGCAATGCAGGTCTGCTATCCAGACTTCCAGGAAATCGCTCCTCCACCAAAAGTGAAGACATAACCACTAGTAGAACTAACTTCATCATTATCAGACACCCAATTGGCATTGCAATAACTTTCTAACACTGCAGGAAACTTACCAAAATGCAGTCCCAATTCATGTTGCCTCTTAAATTTTTCATTAAGAAATAAAATGCATTCCAATGTTCGCTACTAGGGTGGTGGGTGTACCAACTTAGTTTGCTGATTGCATAAGCTATGTCTGGATGAGTGTAGCTTAGGAGGAATATCACACTCCCTATGATTTTAGCGTACTCAATTTGAGACACACTCTCACCTCTATTCTTCTTAAGGTGGGTACTAGGATCATAAGGAGTTCTAACAGGCAGGAGATCAAAACAATTAAATCACTTCAACATTTTTTCCACGTAGTGAGACTAACTCATTGAGAAACCTTGCACAATCTTTGTTAACTTTACTCCAAGAATAACATCAACTTCTCCCATGTTTTTCATGTCAAATTGGGAGGACAGGAATCTCTTGGTCTCAATCACCAAGTTTTCGTTAGTGCCAAAGATTTAGAATACAAACATGTGTCTGAGGCATTTACTACAAACCCATGTGTGATCAGTGTGTGGTGAAATTTTTCATACCACTGTTTTGGAGATTGTTTCAATCCATATAGGGACTTCTTCAATTTACATACCTTATCCTCTTGACCTTGAACAACAAACCACTCTCGTTGTTGTATACAAATCTCCTCTTCTAAATCTCCATTAAGAAAAGCAGTTTTAACATCCATCTGATGCACAACCAAACTATGTATAGCAGCCAATGCAACTAAGGTTCTTATAGTTGCTATTTTAGTCATTGGAGAATAGGTGTCAAAATAATCAATGTCTTTCTTTTGTGTATAACCAAAAACAACCAATCTGGCCTTGAACTTATCTATAGAACCATCAGGTCTTAATTTCTTTCTAAAGATCCATTTACACTTAATAGGTTTACACCCCTTAGGCAAATCCACTAAGTCCCATGTATGGAGGGACTTTATGGAGTCCAGCTCACTATTTCTTTCCAAAAGCTAGCATCCACAGAAGTTATTGCTTCTATATAAGTTTTGGGATCATCTTCGATCAGGAATTCTGAAACCACATGTTCATCTATCTTATCAGGGTTCTCAATCAGGAAAGCAGTAACGAAATCAGGGCCAAAACTAGTCTCTGTCATTTTCCTTTTACTTCTTCTAGGCTCATCTGTATATTCATTTTCTCAATGAGAGGAACTGGGCAAACTCAATGGTGTACTAGATGGACTAAGATCTATGCTAGTGTTTTATTTCTTCCAAGGAAACAGGTGCTCAAAGAAATTTGCCTCACTAGATTCAGATATTGAATTTTCATCTAATGACATGAATCTATATGCAGCTGAATTTTCTGCATAACCAATGAACATTGCATCATAGGTTTTAGGTTCTATGTTAGTCCTCTTAGGAGCTGGTAAACTCACCATGGCAAGGCACCCCCACACTTGAAGGAATTTCAGGTTAGGGGATGAATCCATTCCAAAGCTCATATGGAGTTTTATCTAAATTCTTATCAGGAACTCTGATAAGTAGACAACATGCTGAAAATACTGCTTCCCCCACATGTTGTCAAGTAATCCAAAACTTATAAGCATAGCATTCATCATATCCTTGAGGGTTCTATTTTTCTTGTCAGCAATGTCTTTCTGCTGGGAGTGTTCGAACCACTAAATTCATGTATAATGTCGTTCTTTTCAGAAAATACTTTGAGGAATAGAGTACTATATTCTCCTCCTCAATCAGACCTAACCCTTTTAATTTTTTTGTTCAACTGATTTTCTACTTAGGTTTTATATTTCAAAAACATCTCCTCTGCTTCATCTTTACTCTTTAAGAGGTAAAATCTAGTGTTTGTAGAAAAATCATCTATGAAGGTCACATAATACCTTCTACCTCCTTTACAAACCGTGTTCCTGAAGTCCGCTAAGTCCGTATGAATTAATTCTAACAGTTCCATCTCTCTATTCTCAACAGATTTAAAAGTCTTCTTGGCATATTTGGCTTCTACACACAGAGGACATTTAGAAAATTCTTTTGTACTCACGGAGGTAATTAAGTTTAGATTTCTAAGTCTTTTAATTGAAGCCACATTTACATGTCCAAAAAAATAATAACTAACTAGAGTTTAGTAAAATTACTAAACTACCCTTGACTCATAACTATAGTGATCGACTTTTCTGACATTTTTCGAAGAAAGTTTTATCAAAACGTTTTTTAATTAGATATCAGTGAAATTTTATGATGCTATTTTGAGTTCTAATTCAATATTTTGAAATCCTTGCACTAAAAGCATCATATTGTCCTTTCGTCATTGGATCTTAGGAGAACTATCTAGTTCTTTAGATAGGAGGTCTTTAATTATCTACTTATCCTAAAAGAAAATTATAAAATCGAGTAATCTGGGAAAAAGAGTAATATTCCTATGAGGGGTGAATGTGTCGTAGGGTTCTCCTAGTTGGCAGTGTGCCTCCAAACTGATGTAAAACGAGAGCGGAAAGAGAAGAATTAGAGAGAGGACGGACGTGGCTCGGAAATTGCAAGGAGACAGAAGCGAACAAGTGGAGCGATGGATTGAAGAAAGAGAGAAGCTGAGGTGGCTTTGTGGGAGTTGAAGGACACGCTTATGGTCTCTCTTCTATTTCAACTCTCTTTTGTATTACTGAAGAAAATTTTCCTTGTGCGATCAATAGGCTCTAATACCAAACTGATGTAGAACAGGAGAAGAAAGAGAAGAATTAGAGAGAGAACAAGAGAAAGTTCAATTAATTATTCGGGTCTGTCCAATTACACGTAGCATAACCTATTTATAGGCTTAATAAAAAAGCTAACAAGGAAATAGTATCCTAATTAAACTGTAATGAAAAGAAACTATTGAATTCTGATGTCACTCAAAATCAAATACAATCTCCCAATTTAACCCAAACCTATTCTTATGTTTATGCCTAAAATATGTCTTCAACCCCTGCTCTACATCAATGCCTCATGAGAATTGAGAAGAAGTGAAAGAATGTTTGGATCGAACTGGCTTAGTTGTCATAATTGGAACACCCCCTAATTCTCTTCTTTTAGATAACTTCGGTCAAGTTGTAGCATCTATATTAAATGCCCTGCTTTATGACAAAGTTAGCCCCTCCTTTATGACAAAGTTGCATCTATTTAAGTAGTCTTCTTCTTCAAAGATCTTTTCTAATAATGGTGGGCTCAGTTATCCTCCGTCGTTATTTCTCTCATTTGCTTCCATTACTAGGTTGTACTTCCAAAAGTCATTCCCTAACGCTTCCATCCGCTCTAAGCCTTGATGTCTATGATTTTTGCCCCTCAATTGGTAGAAAAGACCTAGTTTGTGAAATAATATTGTGTACAATCATCTATGATATAGAGAGAAAGTTAATGTTTAAAGGATGTCTTGAAGAAAAAGAGTAAGTGCAACTTATGTTATGATATTCTTAGTTCTTATATTAATGAAAGAAAGTTCCCTAACTCTCACATTATCCTCTTCTATGAGTTGGGTGCAGTCATTTGAATATTATTTTGAATTTGTGTCTAAAAAAAAGTAGGTTCAAGAAATCAGTAATCCAATGTATATTGTGTTGTCGTGATATTTTCCCAACTAATAAATTTGCTTGAATTTATGTGATTATCCAGGGATTTTGGCTCAAATAACTTAACTGCAGAACATGGAAACTTTGTAAATCTCCAGTAACTGTAACCTTTATTTATTTATTTTATCTATTTTATTATGAGTAATGTTAGGTGCACCTAGCCCACGTACATGTCTGACATACATGTTAATCTAAGCCCTTAAAAATATAAAAAATATTTTTTATTCTATAAAATACTATATTTTAAAGGATAAACCCTGGGCATCAATGGTTTAGATTAATATGTACGTGGGATAGGTACGTGGGCTAGGTGCAACTAGCATTATTCTTTTATTATATTTTCACGAGTAAAAGAATTCAATGTAATGATATGAAATTACTGCAGAGGTTTATTTATTTGTAGAGCAGCTAAAATCAAAATCAAACTAGTTTCAACAGGACAAATGAAAATGGAACTTTAAACCTTTTATTGTAGGCAATTAGAAAGTTCCTTTCCAGTCATAGGGGATTCAGAGGCAAATTGTTTTTGATAATTAGTTAATAATTTGTAAGTGTTCTTGAGCATTATTTCCATCCCCCTTTCTTGTCAACACGTTCAGGTGCTCATTCTATTTCCCAGCATCAACAGTCCCAATTTCGTTGCTCTATCCTGTTAGATTCCTAATTTCATGAACAATGAGAAGAAAATGTGGAAGTGTGGTTACCATATTGCACATAGGATTGATAATTCTAGACAACATTTTGTGCTTTCACCTGACACCATTCCTGGAGTGATGATAATGGTGTTAGTTTGACTCAATAATTATCAGATTTGGGACTAGAGCAGATAAGGCCTAACCAATGTACTATCTTAGTTCATTTGGAGATTCTTCATGTGGAGATTCTTCATGTGGAAATTCTTCCTTATTTAAAACTGCTATGTGACAACTTTTTAATCAGATATTTCCTTTTTGAAAGGTACATAGCTGATGCAGGGGTGAGTGGGGTGATTCTTCTCCAACATTCGCACTCCTTCAAAACTTAAATACAATAAGGGTTCATCTGCATAACATGAACTGACTCAATTTTTTCTTTTCACTATTTTGCTTCATGCTAACTTCTATTATTTATTGTCAGGTGGTGCTCAAACAATGCATTCACTGGCAAGATACCTGATTTCATAGGGAATTGGACAGCACTTAGATCTTTGTAAGCTAAAATCTGATGAATCTTCTCCTCCTATTCCATTTATAAAATATAAACTGGTTTTCAATGTGTATCACATCTGTGTACTTAGTACGTGATCAGGATGAGAATTGGTAATATCATGTTAATTTTTTAACCTCTCTGAATGATTTAAATCATATTCAGTTTGGTACATGTCCTTCTTGAAATTCAATGTGAACTTCTGTTTACAAAAGACATTTCATTCATATGTGTGTATGTCTTTTGCATATTTTGATGATGTGTGTGATGGGTATGCCAATAACTGTAGATAACTATTCTCAGCAATCTTTTAAGAGGAAAAGTAACATATTTGGAATCTGCCCTGACCTGGCCCACTTAAGGTGGGATAGGTTCGTCATTTTACCCTGCAGGGGAAGGGGAAGAATTTACCTGAGAGAGTGAGGGATCTTAAATCCTGATACTAAAAACTCTTAAAAACTACCCATATGACTACTAGAAATTATTAAAATATCGTGGTACAATATTTCTTGAACATCCCCTCAAGCTGGAGCATATATATTAAGAAGCCCCAGCATAGTACAAAAAATCCTAAAATGTTTCCCAATAGGTTAACTGGCTGCACAAACTAAGTGACAACAGCTTCACTCATTACAACTTCTCTAATGAAATCGTCATGAATTTCAACATGCTTAAATATTTAATGAAAAACCGGCTTGCTATCAATGATGATAGCTGCTTGATTATCACACTTCATGGCCATTGGGAAGCTATGCAATCTTTAAAATTGTCAAAAACTAGTAGAGTGTTTGATCCCTACCCTTATATGTGTTGAGAAGGGATACAAGTATATGAATAGACAATACTACCTTCACATTCTATACCCTTCATAATTTTCTAACTACATTGTTAGATTTAGTGAAGGGAGATAAAAGATGAGAGAAGTGAAGAGATAGGAAGAAGGGAAAGAGAGCAGGAGATAAAGAGGTCGTATTGTCTTAAAGACCTATAACCCTAAAACATGTTTTAATAGAGTCCAAAAATATAAAACTACAATAATGCCATTCATGGCATGAGGAGCAAGTAAACTAAACAAAAAACAAATAATAACTAACAGAAGTTTAGTAAAATTACTAAGCTACCCCTGACTCATAGCAGAGTATAGTGACCCAAATACCCCTGACCTTAACTCTCCCCCTCAAGCTGGAGCATAGATATCATGAAGAACCAGCTTGGAGTAAAGATACTTGAATTCCTTCCATGAAGTACAGGGAGATATAGAATAGTGATTTCTATAGGCTTAGGTAACATGTAGAGAGTGCATGAATCCCAAGGTAGTGAAACAGAAGCTGGCCCTTTAGCAGCAGCAGGAGAACTCAGCAGTAGCTGAAAGAGGGTTTTATGAACTCAGTAGTAGGAAAAAGAGGTTTTACGAATCCAACAGTAGCAAAAAGTGGGTTTTAGGAACCCAACACTATCAGTCACAAAAAGTGGGTTTTACGAATCCAGCACTATCAGTCGCAAAAAGTGGGCTTTATGAACCCAATAAAAGAAAAATAACTCCTTTTCAGAACAGCACCAAGTGTGTAGAACACTTAAACAACTATATAAGCTATCACCACTTCCGCAGTATCAACTAGACATCTATGAAATTCACAATTGAAAAGTTGCTGACATCAGCCTTAAGTATGATGATGTCAACACAGAACACTATCTTAAAACCCTAGAAAAGCCTTTGACGCCCAGAAAACACCATTCAACAGCCTTTGGTGCGCTAAAACAGTTTGGCCCAATTACCTACGCAGTAAAAATTGAGCCTTTTCACGCAAGAGTACGGTAGTGATGCTAGCAGTGCAAGCCCAATGACTCAGCAGCAATAGAAAACCTTTCTAAGGGAAGTAGGTTATGCATCTAGCAATTATACATGAATTTAGAACATTAGCTTTCTGACAATGGCAAAAGAAATAAAAAAAATTGAATCTTTAGCTCCCAAACACACAACAGATAACGTCAATAGCAGCAACACGGCTCCAGTGATTCAGCAACAGTAAAAACCATTTTGAGGGCACAAAGAGCACATCTAGCACTTAAACACTAGTACGACCCATAGCTCACAACAATGGCACGAAAAGAAGAAGGAGAAAAAGATTATTTTCTTATTCTCATGGCAGTAGAAATTCATTCCAACCTTCAAACTTGTACAACGAAGTCTAGAGGAAGAAGATCCCACGGTAAGTGACGAGTCATCACATACAGACCCACTCTGATACATGTTAGATTTAGTGAAGGGAGATAGATGATGAGAGAAAAGTGAAAACATAGGAAGAAGAGAGAGACAACCTAGAACCCTAAAATATGTAGTAATAGAATCCGAAAATACAAAATTACAATAAAGTCATTCATGGTTGAGGAGCAAGTAAACTAAACAATAAACAAATAATAACTATGAGTTGGGCATGCGAATGAGACGAGATGGTGGGCAAGCGAATGAGACGAGATGGTGAGCATGTGAATGAGACGAGATGGTGGGCAAGCGAATGAGACGAGATGGTGAGCATGGGAATGAGACAAGATGGCGAGCATGCGAATAAGACGAGATAGCAAGCATGCGAATGTGACGAGATGGCAAGCATGCGAATGAGACGAGATAGCAAGCATGCGAATGTGACGAGATGGCGAGCATGCGAATGAGACGAGATGGCGAGTAGGTAAATGAGATGAGATGGCGAGCGAGGCGAATGTCAAACAAATTTCTCTATGACATTGAGAAGGGAGATTAGAACTGTGCCGAGGGCCCCTTAGCCGTCGACGCTACTGGAACTCAGCATCGACACAGCGATGTTACTGCAGATGGGGATTGGAGGATCATAGAAAGGAGGAGACGTAAAAACCTACGAGTTGGGGAACTGCTGCTTTGGGCAATCTCTTCTAACTGTGGAGGATGATTCACGAAGGAGAGTTGTTCTCATGACTGTTCAGACAGGAGTGAAGCGATTGTTCATCTTAATCTTGCAGGGGATTGAGATTATTTTCACGCTGCATCACAAATTGGGCTTCGGCTCAACTTTCTTCTTTTCTCGCGAGATTTGGTGGGAGGGCTCGTCCTTTACCACTTCAACCTACAAACGGTCTCCATGGGAGTGCAAATTAGTGCACTACAGGGAAAGGAAGGTTCTTGCCCGTATTTACTTGTCAGAGAAAGGGTATAAAGGTACTTTGCCATGGAACACTTTACTCTCTTCTTTTGAAAAAGCTTTTCCCAATAAGCAGGAAGCCTCAGATAGGGCGATGCATCCACCCCTTCCTTTGTCTTCTTCTCATATTGATATTCCCTCTGATGGCTAGCAGCGAGGGTCGAGAGGAGGAAAAAGGAACTCCTGCTGGGGTATTAGTGTAAAGCTAGATTGGAGTCTGGCAAAAGCAAATTAACTGGAAGATTGGATTAGGGAGTGATGGAATCTGGCTCATTCACCTCAAGCCTTTTATTTGGCCAAAGGTGATTGGTTCATCATGGTTCCGGATGAAAAATCGAAAGAATTGGTGATGCAATGGGACCATTCGGATACTATTCCCAGTTGGGAGATGAAGACTTGGGAGGCTGCTGCAGACACTCAGCCCTTTGTTGTTTGGTTGCAAATTTGGGGGGTTCCACCAGAATTATGGGACTCAGAAATTTTGAAGATGATTGCTAGACGCTACGGCAGTGTTGAGCTTCTGGAGGATTCACCTAGCATCAAAAATATGACTTATGCATGTATCCTAGTTAAACTGAATTGCTAGCCCTTGAAAGAGCACTGGACAGATTTGAGCTATAATAAGAGATACTATGCTGTTCTCCTTAATGCAGAGGAAGTTGTTCCTCCTTTCCGTGTTGCTTGTAAGTTGCAGAATCTGAACGCAATTCAGTTGATTCTCTACCACTGAACGTCGAGGGAGTTGACTCTGGTGTGGAGCGAGTCAGTTTGGAAGGATGTTGTCTCCCCCTTGTTGATCCCCAAGCTGAACATCCAGCAGAATTTCTGACAGCCAAATCCGGAACAGAATCATGTTAACTCGGGCACGTCAAATCACAACTGTGGGGCCAGTGGGTCCATCTCATTTAGCCAGTGACAAACGTCGAGTGAACAGCTTCTTCCTGTACTCCCACCGGCTAATTCTACTTCAGAAAGACATAAAAAAGCCAAACTATTGTGATTGCAGAGCCGCTGGCTAGAATTTTACCAGTCTCCACTGGCAAGCAGCAGTCGATTGCACCTCTGGATAATATTGTTGAAGGTGCCAAGAGTTGCAGTTCAGTATGTATTCTGAATAGACACAATGAGGACACAAATCCTCCTCCACTTGCCTTTTCTCCACCACCTGCTGCTTTGATTCTTACCTCCAAAAATCAAGCCACCCCCCATACCAGTGTTCATGATAACTTTCATACATTGCCATCCATCCCAAAACACTCGACACTTTCTCCAGTGAAAATTCAGCATCTTAGTTCTCCAGTGACGATGTACTAAACAGGAAAATTCAATCACCATCTAATGCTAAGAAATCCCCTTATTCTGTTCAAGTTTGCTATATCCAATGCCACGAGGATGCTGCTCCATTGGAGGAGATGCCAAATCAGACAAAGGAGTCCAACAGGGAAAATAAGGATTTTGCTTTGACTACTGAGTCAAAAGGTGATAATTCTGGAGCAGCCATTGAAAAACAGAAGTCTTCTGATTTCTCTTGGGTGGCTAAACTCAAAATGGAGCTGGACATGAGGAATTAATCGGAAAAAGATCCTCAAGCCTTTTGCCTAAGATAGCCAAGCTTGATGCATCCAATCAAATTAAGGTAACGGAAAAACAAGATAGAGTTCAAACAAGGGGCAGGGGCAGAGGAAAGGGAGTTGTGCAATCTACCAAAGTGAAGAAGAAATGATTATTGTCACATGGAAAATACATGAGTAGCAGTAAAGAGCTGTTATCCGAAATTTAATTCAGCAAAGCAAGGTTCAAATTATTTTTCTTCAAGAAACAAAGTTGGATCTTATGTCTGAAAGTTATGTTCAAGACATGGTTCATTTTAGGAGACCTGAATGGAAAGCCAGAAATGCCATTGGTACTTGTGAAGTTTTGAGGAATATAAGAACTGAAGATGAAGGGTAGAGAGAGAGATGAAGAGAGTGCACAAGTGGGGGGAAAGAGGTCAGAGAGTCTGAACTGACTCACGACCTAATCTTATTGACATAAGTTGCTGTAAATAGTAAATTACAAGTATGCCACTGTGGCCTATTCTGAATAAAAAAACAAATAAGCACTAACACGTGTGCTGAATGAGTAAATAAACAACTTAATAAATAATAATGACTAACAAGTGTGTAGGCCAAAGGAATTCACTGGTCTTGGTATTAGAAGACTTAAATGAAATGAACTTAGATATGTTGGCAAAATGGCTACCGAGGTATGCCATAGAGAAAAGTACTTTATGGAGAAAGCTTGTAGAATCCAATTATGGGGCTAAAAGGTCCTAAAAGGGGTTAGATTGTGTAATTCATTATTCAAATTCTGTGCTCAAGGAGAAGAGATAATCAATCACATGTTAGTGCACTATAAATTCAGTAGAACAATTTGGGTTGCTATTTTGTCTAAATTCGGGGTCTCCTACACTATGCCTAAAATTTATGCAAAACTTCTTCAATCAACCTCAACATGCCCCTTTCCCAAAGTGGGAAAGATTCTACATTCATTGAAGCAATACCATGGACCATTTTACTGGAGAGAAATAACAAAACATTTAACAACACCTCTTGTTCCATTGGAGGGCTCATTGTCAAAGCTATGCAAAATATTTTCTTATGGGCTTCTACGGTTAAAGGCATGCCACAGTTCTCTGCTGTTGTTCTAAAGAACTTTTGGCATAAGGTCATCTACTTCAAGCATTATAAACCACTAGATATGATTGAGTGGTCACCCCCACCAGTTGGATGGATAAAAATAAAATTTGATGGATCTTCCAAGGGCAATCCTTGACCAGCGGAGTTTGGGGGAGTGATAAAAGGAAGCAATGGAAAGATTCTTCACACCTATTCGGGTCCACACGAGATAGCAACCTCTAATGAAGTAGAAGCGGTTGGTTTACTCAAAGGGATCAAAATTGTGGCTGTTTTTAGCAACACTCCTATTATAATTGAAGGGGACTCCACATTGACCATTGGTTGGGCAACTCGCACCATAAACATTGCCTGGAGGCTCAAATACATCTTTGATGAAATTTCAGAAATCTGCAAGGGCTGGAATATCATGTACAAGGTTGTACCAAGCTCGGCAAATTCTCTTGTTGATCAGTTGGCAAAAGAAGGCATAAATAGACCAGTACTTGTATCCTGCAGCAGCTTCCCTCTAATATAAAGTGTACTCTTGCAATTTGTATCCAGATCTCAAAGTTTTGCAATGTTTGATCCAGCTTTTGAAAGCTTTGTAAACCAGATATAAACCATTCTTTTGATCCTTGAAAAGCAATAAAAGAGCATTTTCACTGTTTAAAGAAAATTACTAAAATACCCGACTGGTAACACACCTCCTCAAACTGGAGCACAAATGTCATGAAGACCCAAATTGGAGAGAAGAAACTCACGCTCCTTTCTTCCAAGCCCTTTAGTGAGCAAATCAGCCAATTGATCTTTAGTGTTAATATACAGTGTAACTACCTTACCTTTTAGAATAGCATCATGAATATAAAGTGACAATCAACCTCTATATGTTTTGTCCTCTCATGGAACACCAGATTGTTAGTTATAAAAATTTCAGCTTGATAATCACACTTCAGTACCATGGGTTTGTCATCACCTAACCCCAGATCAGCAAGCACAGATTGCACCCAAAGAAATTCACTCAATTAATGTGGCACTGACTTGTATTCAGCTTGAACACAAGCCACTACATTATGTTTTTTACTCTTCCAGCTAATCAAGTTTCCACCCACAAAAACACAATATCCAGTAGTAGACTTCCTATCAGCCTTAGACCCTGACTTATCAGCATCAGAATATCCAACAATATCTAGATGACCATGAGGGTCAAAGCGAAGTCGCTTACCGGTTGAACCTTTCAGATACTAAAATCCAGTAAGCAATATCAATATGTACCTTACATGGCAGGGTAAACGAAGACCCTTACCAGTTGCAGCTTCCAGAAATTCAGACTTGGTTACCTCCTTCAGCGTCCACATATAAGTTAAATTTTGACCGGTCATCTTTGGGTAACCCAGGTCCCGCTGGTATTGGTGGTATCATTAGGGACTCTACTGGAGAAATTCTGTTATCTTATTCTTGTCCAATTTGGGTTAAGGACTCCACTACTGCAGAAGCTCTCAGTTTATTGCAGGGCCAGAAATGTTTGCTAGCTTGGGTCTCTTCGGGAACCTTCATGTGGAAGGGGATTTGAAAGTATCTTGGGGTGCTAGCGAGTCAAAGCCTCCATGGAGATTTCAATTTCTTTTCAATGAGTTTTTTACCTTTTCTAGTGTTGTTCTTTCTTGGTCTCATGTTTTAAGGAGTGCAAATGGTCGTGCTGATTTCTTGGTACGAATGGGGTGCATCAACAGTTACTTGTTGTAGAAGCACCCTAATGCTAAATTTTGTACTTGCCCTTATGGACTTACTTCTTGTAAAGTTTTGAACATCAATGAAATACAACTTTCAAAAAAATTGAGAAAAGATAAAATCATGAGGGCATAAGTGGAATTGTGCATTGGATTAAAGTTTTATTTTTAAAAAAGGTTCAATTGGGTTCAACTGGGTTTGGACAGTGTGAGTTGGACTGCTGCGGGTTTTGTGGGGTAGGACGAGGATGGAGTGTGGGAGGAAATAGATTGGGTGAAGATGGTGTTCTTTATCTTGTCCATGGTATCTCATGGGTTCGCAGGGTGGCTTCCGGTTTAAGAAAACCCAATCCTGACTTAACCTGTTTTCATCCTAACTCGAAGCATTGAATCAAAATGTTGCATGAGCATTTCTCGTGAGCTGCGTGTAGGCTTTCTTTTCCATATCACTATGATAATTGATGCCCTATACTATAGACTCTAAACCTTCTAGTGTCCATATCTTGTTGCAGGAAATTTGAAGGATGTTCATTTGATGGCCCCATACGTTCAAGCTTTGCCAATCTTAACTGAATGACTGATTTGTAAGTAATTGGCTTTATGGTTTGCCAAGTTCCATATTGGCTGGATCGATATTCTTTTAACCAAAGGGAATGGGTCTTCTTTAGATTTTATCAGGAACATGAAATTCTTATCTACCTTGTTAGATCATAGTAGCTCAGTCTTTTTCGGATGTTCATCAAGATACTATTTTTCTTATTTTCATTAGGTAACTAAGTTTTTGTTTCTTGCAGAATTTTGAGAAACAATAGGATCTCTGGCACCATTCCAGTAGACATTGGAGAATACCAATCTTTGCAGCATATGTAAGCTGTCCTCTTTCCTTGAGGTCATCATTAGTTTTGATGTATTTAATAATCATATATAAACGTATATTTGTATTTCTGCTGTAGGGATTTAAGTTTCAACAATTTAACAGGACAGATTCCTGATGTTCTGTTCAATGGAACTACTATAGCTTACTTGTAAGTAACAAACTGACCTTGCATGCCAAGAATTGTGTTAAATTTAAACTTATTATCTTACACATCGTCTCTGTCATCAGATTTCATGGAAATAATAGCTTGTCTGGGAGCCTTCCTGCGGTGAAAAGCAGAGAACTTCGTGCTATGTGTGTACACTGATTGATTCTAGTTGTTACCCTCTAGCTCAGTTCTTCCCAATTGGTCACAATTTGCTTCATATTGACACTTTCAAATTTAAATGCAGTGATTTGTCATATAATCGACTGTATGCTGGAAGCTTCCCATCTTGGACATCTGATGATCATCTAGAACCGTACGTTGAAGGAAAATGAAGTTCCCTTTAGTGATATATATTGAGTTTTTATGAAATAATATCCCACATTTTTCTCATTAGTAAATACTTGAACCTCTTCTGCATTTAAGTTTTCATAAATCTCATTAATAAACAATGAACCTCTAAATGAAACACTGTGGCCATCTGATCATGTAATAATCTGATGAAGATTGAACTCTGTTATAGGAATCTGGTGGCGAACAACTTTGTGATTGGCGGTTCTAACAGCAGGTGCTTATTCTTTTCTTTCATTAATATGATTTCTATGCATTGGTTGAGAGATGATATAAATTAATTATTATCCTGCTATATTGCAATTTTTGGGGTAGACATGGCAGGATAAAGTGCAACTTAAAATCTCTAGCTTTTTTATTAAATTCAACATGAGTGGAGAAAATTCCCATATTGAAAAGTTAAGGAAAAAAAGTTTAAAATGTTGAACAATAGCCTACTATGTAGCTTGTCATTTTGGGAGAATTGGACTCAAATCTTTAACATGGTATTTGAACGGCTTGTGTTTGTGGGACAAGGCCTAGTTTGTCTATGGGTTGTATAGGGGACACCCAATAACTGTCTGTTCCATTAAGAGTTTGTAGGTTCCATAAGGTGAACTCCTGGATCTGGTGTGTGAATTTTGTTTCATCTCAAATGTAGAGGGGAGGTCTAGTATCTTCATTTCTTGGCCTATTGTCTAGTAGACCTCTATGCATAGACATGATTTCATTACTTCTAGCACGGATGAGAAAGGATGGAGAAGAAAACGTATCCTCAGCAGGGCTCATAGTGGACCTCTGGCGAAAGCAAGTCCTGGTAGAGGTGGGGCGGGAGAGGGAACAAAATCACTGTGCTGTTTGAGGGTGCTAGTTTCTGGATTGGTAGAAAAATTTGGGTTTGTTATGGTTGTCCTGATTCTTTCCAAGTTCTGAGCATCCCACTCCCATCTTCTGTGTTCCTGTCCCCCACGAAAATTCTGGCCAAATCCACAACAATATTTTCTCCTTCCTGATTGGAAATGCAAGAGCTTCCTGCCATTTACTGTAACTGGTCAGACAGATGAGTCCCCACACTTAATCCATCCTTTGCTTGTCAATCCAAAGAACGGTCTTGCAGGTCTTCCTCTCACCACGGAGAGAAGATGACTCGTGAGGAATCGTAATGGACCTCTGCTCCTTCTGATCCCGACTGAAGCTGATAAAATTCCCATTAACTGCTTGCAGCAATCACGAGCCACCTTCTTGGGGAATTTCACAAAGGATCTTTTGGCACCCTCTCAAGACTCTGATTTTAATGCTTTTCACTTTGGATTATATGGAATAGTCCCTTCACTCTAATTGAATGATTGATTCACTGAAAGGCAAAATCCTGGACTGTAAAGCTCTTGATGTTCTTCGTCCTCCCTTCATCCTCATAACTTCTGTTCCTCCACCCTCTTCTTCAACTCTCTGCTCTCCGAGGGCCCTGTTGTTTTCTGCTATACACTGCTCAACTGCTATGGCCCATGTTTGCCTCTCAGGAGGAGGCCGAGTTCCTTCCCGTGGCGGATATGTCTACATTGATAACCATCCCGTGCCAGCTGGATGTGTCTCCAACGAGAATCCTCCCTGTTGTTTGTCTCCTGGTCGCTCATCACTCTCCCAAACCTCTTCAACTTTCTTTGGGAGCTCCTTCCTTCATTTAAGCTTATGATAGTATTGGTACACGGTAAATTTCTTCTTGCTAGAAAGCGGCCACTCATCTTCTCAAACAGAGTGGTACGCTTTTCAAAATGGACATTTATCTTAAGTATGATGATTGATGACCACCATGGGTCTCAAAGCTTGTCCTAAAAAACAAGTATTATCTGCTTTTCATGTTAGTATAAGAGTGTTCTGAACTCTATTTTTTCTTTTTGAATGGTGAGAAATTTTATTATGAACAAGAGAGAGAACAGATATTGATAATTACTAAACAAAAAGTAATGAATGAAAGAAAAAAAAGAAAATATGAAAACGATTATAAAAATTAATGTAAGTCTACAATATGATATTGAAGGGAGTCAGCCACCCTGCTGCTTAGCAAACAAGATGTTCCCTAGCAACCTGAAAAGAAGAGGTGAGATAAGCCATCTAAAGTGAGTGCCTGTTAGAGTATCAAGGGTGTTTGGCCAAACCTGTCCTCTCAAAGAAGGGGACAGCAGAATCCCCTTCAATGATAAAAGGCTCCGCTGGGATGGGGGATTAATTAGAAACCGTAACAGAGATATCCTTCTTACTTATACTGGACCAATTAGAATTGCTGATTCCAAACAACCGAAGCTATGAGTCTATTGCAATTTCTGAAGTGTTAACTTACATTTTATTGGGCCTAACATATTGAGGGAGATTCTAGAATCATAATTTAGTAGTGCTAAAGGGAGCTTAGGCCACCTTGGAGACATTAGTCAACCTTGAATCGAATTCATGATTTATCCCATGCTATTGTGAGGGGTTAGTAGGCAACAACTTGTTGGACGGACCCCTTGAGATTTGCTCATTTTTGCCCAATCTTTGGGCAGTAGTGTAATTTTTATTACTGTCTAGTGACAAATGAAATAAAATAACAATTTTCAAAACAAATGATAAAAAGGCTCTGAGAAGTGCTCAAGATATAAAATTCGATCTCGCATAAGAAACTATGTTTGGCTTTAGGTGAGTCAACCTAATCAAATCAGCTTGGGAAGGTTAGTAGTGGATGTTCATGATTTCTGATCGCACAACCAATCCTCCCCAACCCTGGATTTTGTAGGCTGACATTAATGTTGAGCTTAAGGGAGCGGAGGGCAGGGGTCCAAGCTTCCGTTTGGGCTCTTTGCCTGAGCTGCAGCTCGCAATCTTCTTCGGTTGTATATTGAGGAAATAATTTTAGTCAGATATTTCATCGGTGAGTTAAGTCCATTCAAGTACAAGATGAATAGATTTCTCTATAGCAGCCACTAAGGAGGGTCTATGTTGAAGAAAATATTGTTATTTCTCTCCAGCCATTTAATTTATTTGACATCAGCACCTTTATCTTTTAAAACAGTATTCCTTAGGTGAAGGAGGGAGCAAGTGAAGAATTGAGATAACCCTTACGTCATCTGGGATGGTAAAGAGATAGAAAGACCACATCAGCGTGGTAGGAGTACCAGATTTCCGTGGAGAAGAAGCAATTCAGCAATAAACAGTAAATAATTCCTTTGTGTTGTGGCAGAGCCCACAAGTCAGATTATGATGAAGTATGTCATAAATGTGGATGATCTAGTGAGGAATACGAAAGGACAATAAATCACCCTCAACATTCATGTTATGAACTAAGAAGGGAAAAATTTGAGAAACAAGTTCCAAAAAAATTATTTTTTGAGAAAAAGTGAAACTTTTATTATTAAAGTCTAGTGATACAATTAGTGGTGCATAGTAATACAAACATGAGCAAAGCCCCTTTCCATAGCTATGCTATTCTACTACAAGAGCTCTACAGGAGCTCAGCCACTGAGTTTGCTATTTTAAATGTTCCTTTTTCAACCCCAGCTTTAGCAAGCTTATCAGCCACTGAATTGGTTAAGCGCGGTACTATTGACCAGGCTATTCTCCATTCTTTGGTGAGGCTTCCATCTCATCAAAAATATTTTTCAGAGTCCAGGGGATTGTGCTTGTCTTTGGTGCCCATCCAATTACCAATTGAGAATCTCCTTCAACTTCAATGGGGTCACTAGCAAACTGTGTGAGAAGCCTAATACCGGCTAATAGAGTCTTTGCCTCTGCCTCGTTTGACCCACATACCCCTGCTGGCCCTGAGTATGCCAAGAGCATCTCCCCAAAAGTTTTTATCACTCCTCCAAAGCCTACTGGGCTGGGATTGCCCTTTGATGATCCATCAAAGTTGAGTTTGATATTAGGGGGGTTAGGCGGCAACCATTCCATCATCTTGGGTACCTTTGCATTAGTAAGAAGGATTACTCTTTCCAGAATTTCCTTATTATTGGGACTGGGAGAGGCGGTAGCCCATGAATGTTGTGGATCCATGCAAGTGTGCTGTGAATTGCAGTTTCATTGACTTTTCCAATTGACGCAGTTTTGGCATTAAAGACTTTGTTATTCCTCTCAAGCCATATACTCTCTAATATTGCGGAATACTCATTTTCCAAAATATTTTCCCCCAATAAGGCAAAGGATAGGTCACCTATTGCTCAAGGAAATGATTGAGCTTTTTTGGCATGCAAAGGTTTATATTAAACTTCTTCTGGAAGCCAGCCCATATTTGCATGCTAAACTTGCAGTGCAGTGGTAGATGATTACACGTTTCCTCCTCCACATTACAAAGTCTGCACATTGAATTTACAATTTACTGCCCTCTTTTGGATAGCTCCTCACTTGTGAGAATTTTTTCTTGAGTTGCTATCCACACAAACTGTTTAACCTTAGGTGGTGCTATTAGTTTCCAAGTAGTTTTGATTCCATTGGAAATGAGAGGTTTTCTTGACTAGAAGATCAAATAGAAGGAAGCCACGGAGAAGAGCCCATCACTCGCTAGTGTCCAAATCATTTCAGCCTTTCCAATCAGTGATTTGTATTATCCATCCACGAGCTTTAGTGCCATTTCACCCACTTCTTCACCTTACAAATTTCTCTTGAAACAAAAGTATTTCCCTTCTCCCAAAGAGCTACCCGAAACCTAAGCTACTGTCATGTTGTGATTTGGTACCAGCCAATAAAGTTTGGGAAAAGTAACAAAGAGGGCTTCATTCCCAATCCATAACTCCTCCTATAATTTGATTCTTGAGCCTTACATAGCATGGAACCTTACCAACTCCTTCATCTCTTGCTCTTTCTTCATAATTTCGTTCGACAAGCTTGATGTTTGTCAATTCTAAGCATTTCTTTGGCAGCCAAGAATGCACTGATTTTCCAAATTTTTCATCAATAATCCTCCTTAGTGCACACTCTTCTGTAGCATATCTTCAAATCCCCTTTGACAAAAAAGCAGATTTGACCTCTTTGATACACCTTATGCCAAGTCCTTCCTGATCTTTTGGCCTACAAAAGTTTCCCATTTCCCCAAGAGGTATTTTTTTTTTTGAAAGTTGTTTTACATTGATGTTTAAAATTACAAGGTATGAACCCTATTAGGGCTGGTACATGAGAAGCTTAGGGTGACACAACAAGAAGAATTTGCTGATCCACCCCTTGCTTAGCAAGTGAATCAGCACGACCATTCACACTTCTTTACACATGAGACCAGGAAGTGAAATCTCTATGGAGGAAGTGAAATCTCCATGGAGGTTTTGACTCACGGAACCCCTAGATAAAGCCACCTTGGAATCCCCTTCCTCATTGAGATTACTACCTAAACCCAAACCAGTAAAACAATTAAGACCTTGCAAAAGACTAAGAGCCTCAGCAATAGTTGAATCATTGGCCCCAATTGGCCCAGAATAAGTTAGAAGAACTTTCCCCGAAGTCTCTGATAACACCGCTGATGCCAACAGGGCCAGGATTGCCGAGAGAGGATCCATTGAATTTAGCTTATATGTGGAGCTAGGTGGAGGTAGCCAAATTTGAATTGTTGTTCAGGCATAAGTGCCAACACAAGCATGCTCAGCCCATCACTTCCAAATGGTACTAGCATCAACCCGATGGAAACCTTTAAGTGTGAGCCATCCAACAATAGAGTGAAGAGTAGAATAAGCCACGCATCTCCAATGTTTTCCATGCCCATGAAAAATCCTCCTTTTCGTTTCTTTCCAAAAAAACCAATGAATAAACCCTACACAACACTTAAAGATAAGTCTCCCTTTCTCTTTCAATCCCAATGAGCAAGTCATTGATGCAAAACTAATCAAATCATGAGGTAAACCAAATACAGCCCAAAATAAGTTGAAAATCAGCATCCAAACCTTCCAACTGTATGAATAGTGAATCAAAACATAGTCAACTGTCTCAGGTTCAGCTTGACACAATGGGCAAAGGCTTGAAGAAATGTGCATTCCCCACCTCTGAAGTGATCTCTAGTGGGCAATCTTCCTCTAATGGCACACCAACTTAAAAAATATTGTCTTTTTGGACAAGAGAGAGACCAAACAATGCCACCGGATGATTGCTCAATCCACAGTTAGGAAAGGAAAGATAAGCTGATCTGTTATTTAATTACCTTTCGACTCAGGTCTCCAAATCAATTCATCCTCATCCTCTATTATAAGGCAAGCACAATTAAGCTCCCCCAACAATGGTGAAATGTCAAGTGCCTCTTCATCATTTAAGGGTCTTCTAAGTAAGGATTCCCAAATAAGATTACTGAGCTGACCTGATGGAGCAATGTCGGATATGTAGCACTGCTGATCTCTTGCAAGAAGAAATAGTCTAGGGTATTTATCAGCCAAGGAGTTATCCCCCGACCATAAATCAGTCCAGAAATGTATCCTAATTCCTTTAACAGGATGAAATGAAATATTTTGACTAAAAAAGGGTAGCAGTTTAATAATTCTTCTTCAATTAGAAGATAAACCCCTAGCCCCCCTATCCTCAAGCCACCAGTGCAAGTTCCTTCTCCCAAACTTAGTTCTGACAATCCTTTTCCAGGCCACATCACCATCCAAGTTCAATTTCCATATCCATTTACTCAACAAAGCATAATTGATATGTTTTATCCTTCTTATGCCCAACCCACCTTTTCTCCTTGATTTGAGAAACTTCCTCCCAGTTAATCAAATTCATCATAGAGTTTTCAGATGTACTTGACCAGAGGAAGTTTCTCATAATCCTCTCAATAATTGATACTACTGATACCGGGCAATGTAGGAAGGAAAGGAAATAAGTGAGAATCCCAATGAGACATGCTTTGATCAGGACAATTCTGCCAGCTTTAGATAAGAGTCAACCTTACCATGTACTCAACCTGTTATGTAGCTTCTCAATAACAGGATCCAATAGTGCTTTTGGAGTTTGACAAATAAACAAGGGAAGTCCCAAATAAGTGGAGAATAGATCCCACTCTGCAGCCCAATGAAGCAGCCATGTCATCAAGAATAGAGTCATTAATATGAAAACCTGATAAAGTAGATTTGGACCAATTTTTCTTTAGTCCCGAGGACATTTTAAACAAAATTAGGATGTGTTTAATACTGTCTAGCTGATCTTTGGTGCCCTTGTAAAAATTATTGTATCATCGGCAAATTGGACCAGTGGAATCCTCAAACCCTTCTCAGTAAACACTACATCAATCCAACCCTCCACAATAGCCAAATTCAGCAAGTATCTCAACCTTTCTCCAGTTATGTTAAAGACCATAAGGGATAGAGGATTGCCCTGTCTGAGACCTCGACTTGGCTTAATGAAGCCATGAGATCCACCATTAACAAAAATAGAGTACTTAACCGAGGAAATGCAAGACATAATCCACTTTCTCCATTTCCTACCAAAACCGAGAAGTTGCACCATATATCTTATATATTCCCATGAGACTTTGTTGAAGGCCTTTTCAAAATCGAGTTTAAGAATGACATGTGGCTTGCTACTCTGGTGGCAAAGATGAAGAGCCTCGAGGGTACACAGCTGCATCCATGATGCCCCTACACTATATAAATGCATCCTGCTCAGGGCTGATAATGTAGTTCATAACTCTCTGCAGTCTGCTTGCTAGAACATGGACGATGACTTTGTAAGTGCTATGGCAAGGCTAATTGGCTTGAAATCAGTAATCCTTTCAACACATCCATTTTTTCGGAAGTAGGGCAATAAAGGTAGACCCCACTGCATTGCAAGTGAGCCCAAATTGGTGGAAGTCATGGAGCATTTGAGTAACATTTTCTCTGATAATCTCCCAGCATGAGTTAAAAAAATTCACCTTTATACCCGTCTGGTCTTGGTGCTTTGTTCTTTGGCATAAACTTACCAGCAGCTTCTATTTCCTCATCAGTGAAAGGCAATTCGAGCTCATCAGCACGAGTTTGAGTTAAAATTGACTGAACACTCAAGGTAACCAAGGCCTTTTAGGAGAGTCCTCAGAATATAGGCTTGTGAAATGGTCAACAATGTTGCTGATTATGTCATCCTTATCAGAAGAGAGCACCATTTACCTCCAAGGAGTAAATTCTATTCACTCTCCTTCAATTAGAAGCCATGGCAGGAAAGTACTTTATATTACCATCTCCCTCTAGGAGCCACTTATGTCTTGATTTTTGTTCACAGCAAATAGTATCCTTCTGTAGGATATTATCAAATTCTGTTATTGCAGTAATTCGATTAGCAATCTCATCATCTAGCAATTCCCTTGTCTCCTCAATTTGATCAATGTGAGAAATAATAGAAGATAGCTCCTCTTTCCTTGCATTCTGAATTATTCTCTGATGTTTTTACCAATGGGCAATTTTACCTTTGCGAGCTTTAAGTTTCCTGAAGCATTTTCCACTCATCATTCCCTCATCATGAATATCAGTCCACCAAGATTTTATCTGAGGAATGAAATGTTCATCCTCTAGCCAGTAGTTTTCAAACCTGAACGGTGTTCCACCCCAAGTTTCTGAATTTGTGTCAAGAAGGACAGACCAATGATCTGAAATAGTCTTTTCAAGAACTTTGCAAGCAGCCTTCAAAATAATATACAAGCCACTCTGATTCACGGTAAAATATGTCAAGTTTTGAAAGAGTGATCGGCCTTCTACAGTTGCTCCAGGTAAAAGCCTTCCCAGAGGCAGGTAAATCAACAAGTATTGAACCCCCAATGAAGTCTGAGAAACCTCTCATGGTGGTAGTGATAGAGCTAGCAATAGGTTTCTCTTGTTTATTCTACAAATAGCATTAAAAGCCCCCCTCCCCCAAGTAGCTAGGGATCATTCCATTGAGATAACAAACTCATCAGCTCCTCCCAAAAAACACTTCGGTTTGAGTATACAGATGACCCATAGACAGCAGCTAGGGACCAAGACTTCCCTTTGGATAGGTCAGTTAAATTGATAGCCACAACAAAATCACCAATAAAGACATTCTGAACTGTGACAAAACAAGAATTCCATATGCACAAAATACCACCAACAGTGCCAAAGGCATTCTTGGCCTTCCACCCCGGTCTATTGAAATGTACCAAGTCCCTGACATAGCTTTCAGGCACGAGGTCCAGCTTGGTTTCTTGAAGGAGAATAATATGGGCCCTGCTTTTCCTAATCACATTACGAATAACATATATTTTGTTGTTACTTCTGACTCCCCTTATGTTGCACGTGACAATAATCATCTCTTCTTTGTTTTTTAGGTTGTGTGACTCCCTTTCCTTTACCCCTGCTCCTCATTTGAATTCAATCTTGTCTATCGGTCTCCTTGATTTGGTTGGATGCATCAAGTTTGGTATCCTTGGGGAGAATGGCTTGTAAACCTTTCTCAGACAAATTCCCCAATTCCACCTCCATTCTGAGTTTTTCCACCCAAGAAACTTCTGTGGATTTTTGCTTTTCAGAAACAACTCCCGAATTATTTTCTTGGACCCCTGCCTCCTTACTTTCTTTTTTGTAATTCCGAAGAAATAGCATCCTCTAATTGAATATTACAGTGTCCTTGGAGAGAATTGGGAGATTTCTCAATAGATAGTATTTGCCGAGGACATGATACTTGAGTGATTTTCCTGGAATACATCATCACAGGAGATGTGAAGTGCTGAATTCATACTGGGGAGGGATTTGAGTGTTTCATAATAGGGGATGATGCAAGAAAATTGTCATGGACACTGGTCTGAGGTGTGGCCAGATTTTTGGAGGCGAGAATCAAAGCAGCAGCAGGAGAATAAGATGAGAGGGGGACGGGGAAAAAGGAGGAGCCTTAGATATATTCGGAATGCCTACCAAACTGCTGTTGTTAGCATCCTGGACATCATCAACCATAATCGCATTTGATATCTGCTGGGGAATGGGAACTATTGCACATCGAGCTTGCGCGCCATCAATAGAGTGGGCTGAAGAATTTGTAAGAGGAAGAAGAGGATGTAGCTGTTCGCTAGAAGACTGCCATGGACTACATGAAATGAATCCAGTCGCGTGGTCTGACTCGCCCGGGTCGAATCGCACCTGCACTGAGTTTGGGTGAGTTTGAAGCTCTGCAGGTCAGTATGTGGTTCGACTGCTGGACTACAATGTCTTTCTGAGTTGGATTCTTCGACAATTGGCTCAGCATGTGGCTCATCGTTCAATAGCCATTGAGTCAACCGAGTTGTGATCCGACTCATCGACTTTTTCCTCAAACAGTCTACAGGCCACACATAACGGAGGAATGAATTCCTCAGCTTTTTGAAGAATGGTATAGCATTGCCTTGGCCGAACAAAGGCGTGCATAAGTCATGTTTCTGTTACCTTCCAACTCCTCCAAAGCTTCGACATCTCCGAATCGACCGGCTACCATTTTCAGAATTTCAGAGTTCCACATCTCAGGTGGCAGTCCCCAAACTAGCAGCAAGACAGGTAAGCGCCCCGTTTCTATAGCGGCCTCCCAATTCTTCGTTTCCCAGCTTGGAATTGCATCCAAGTGACGCCACTGCAGCACCAATTCTTTCGATTTGTCATCCCATACTATTATAAGCCAGCCCCTTCTCCCAAATAAATAGCTTGAGGCGCGTATTCTAGACTCCATCGCTCTTAGATCCAGCTTTCGAGCTGAGCCACGTTCAACAAGCTCCAATCAAGCTTAACAATAATGCCTAGAGAAAGTTCTTTCTTTCTCCTTTCAATCCTTTCTCAATCCAACTCTCACTAGGCACAACATTTTTAGTACAGGGACTACTAGAAGCAATATCTCTCCAGGTCCTGAGCCTCTTGCTGTTGTGGAAACAAAATTTCAAATGCAGAAAGCAAAGTCATCCATGGTGAGCTTCCTGCCTCCCCTTTTTCCGGCAAATAAATACATATAAGCACTTTCCTTTCTCTGTAATGGACTAGCTTGCATTCCCAATGAGACCTCTTGTAGATTGAAATGGTGAACGACACTCCCTCAAACTAGATCTCTCGAGAGAAGAACGAAGTTGAACCGAATCCCAACTTGAGTTGCAACATGAAATTATCCCCCATCTCGTGCGGAATCAGGATGAAAGATCGCTTGTCTCCAGTCTGGATAGCATCACAGACAACCCTTCTTCTCTAACTCTGACTGACTGAAACAGCACTTCCCCAAATCTTGGGTTTTTCTGCGCTGTTTCCGTTCCACGACTCTCCAACCTCCATCTCCAGTAGTTCTAAGGTCTTCTCTATGTTCTCCACTGTTGTTGCTGGCCAAGGGGGCCTTTCCGTGGTCATACCTCCCTTTGCGACGGCACTGGTGCCCTAGGTTCGTCGTCGTGACTCTCACCTCGCGCTGCCATTCACTAAGGGGTATTTAAAATGGTTTGTGGTGCCACACCACAAAAACTTTCTCTGCAATGCCTCCAAAGTAGCCGCTACACTTGCTGGACATTCCATTAAGGATAGATAATAATTTGTTTTAGATTTAGTGAAGGAACATAGAAGATGAGAGCAGAGTGAAGAGATAGGAAGAAGGAGAAGAAAGAAGGAGAGAAAGAGGTCGTACGATCTTAATGACCTACAACCCTAATACATGCATTAATAGAATCCGAAAATACAAAATTACAATAATGCCATTCATGGCTTGAGGAGCAAGTAAACTAAAAAATAAACAAATAATAATTAACTGAATTTTAGTAAAATTACTAAACTACCCCTAACTCTTAACACTCCCCTTCTAGCTGGAGCATAGATATCATGAAGACCCAGCTTAGAGAGAAGATACTCAAATTACTTTCTTCCAAGACCATTAGTGAGCAGTTCAGCCAGTTGCCTAAGAGTTAACATATTGAGTGACTAACGTGACTTTTAGGAACAGATATCAAATAAAGTGACAATCTACCTTTATATGCTTCGATCTCTCAGGAAACATATTCATAAAATACTTTCTCTGCAATATATCCATTGTTCCCCTTACTTGGGCAACTTCAATGCCCAAAAAGTACCGAAAGAGATCCAAACCTTTCATATTCGCCCTCAAACAAATTTAATCGAGGAAGTCCACAACAAATAATATTTAGAAGCAATAAACTCAATGATATCCTTAGCAAATATGGTAACACCGGCAGAGGCACTAGAACCGACAATCTCACATGTAGACATGATAACAAACCACCAAAGAATAACTCACAAGTCCAAAATAAATATCCCGTCATTACTAAACAACTTTCACCAAATAGAATCCAGCAACCCAAAAACACTTGAGGATCACCAAATCCATGTGCAGTAGACTAAAAATCTCAATTTGAGCAAATATAACCGTCAACACACCACATATTTACACCCAGAAACCTTAATTCGTGCACATATCACATATAATATGCCTCAAAAATACCAGATAACCAATCACGGCACAATTTTCTTGAAGTTTGTTGATGTCAGCATGAACAATGATGATTTTAGCATGAACAATGATGATGTCAGCACAGAAAATACGGGATTTGCATACCAAACTATCCCCAACAAGTTCAGAACTAGGATTTTTAGAATAGTGATTTCTACAGGCTTAGGTAATATGTAGAGAGAATGCATGAATCTTGCGGCAGATAGTGAAACAGAGGCTAACACTTTAGCAGTAGCAATAGCAGTAGTAGAAAGTGGATTTTACGAACCCAACAGCAATAGAAAGAGGGTTTTACAAACCCAGCAGCAGTAGAAAAAGGGTTTTACGAACCCAACAGCAGTAGAAAGTGGGTTTTACGAACCCAGCAGCAGCAATTGAAAGAGTGTTTTACGAACCCAACAATAGCAGTAGCAAAAAGTGGGTTTAAAGAAACCAACAATAGCAAAATAACTCCTTTTTTTTTCAAAACAGTGTCAAGCGTGTAGAACACTTAAACAGCAGAATTAGAGAACACCTTTGCATTCGTAACAACTCAGCATCCAAATCTTTCTCCAAAGTATGAAATTCAGACCAGAAAATGTGTTGACATCAGCCCCAAGTATGATGATATCAACACAACACAGAGTAAGAAGGAACACACCTTCATACTTCTAAAACCCTGGAGAAGCCTCTAACGCCTAGAAAACACCATTCAATAGCCTTTGGTGAGCTAAAACAGTTTGGCACAATTACCGACGCATTAAAAATTGAGTCTTTTCACGTAGCAAGACAAGTCCAGCGACTCAGCTGTAGCAAAAAACCTTTTTAAGGGCAGTAGGTTGTGCATCTAACACTTATACATGAATTTAGACCATTGCCAGTGAGTGGAGTGCGGATGCGCTCTCTCAAAGCCATACGCAGACTTCCAACACACAAGCCCACTTGCTGCCATGCCCCTATTTAGCGTCAAGCTCTATTGCTACAGGGCGGAGCACAGAGTCACAAGAGGCCCTTCTCGCCCCCCGCAGGGTCACACCAACCCTCGCCTAAGGTAATCGCCGGGTACGTAGAAGGATTCACGAAGGTGGAGGCCTCATAGGCTGCTGTTGTGGCCGAGCGGCTTGAGGCCTCACTCTGTTCGTTATAGCGAACTTTGTAGCAGCGACAATCGGTTGAACACGGGTAAACATGGGAGCTGAAGGCATAGATAATGGGATTCCAGGTATAGGAATAGATGCCTCATCTATTCCTATAGAGCAGGTGCCTCATCTCATAGATCGAAAGGGATCAACGAAGAAAATGGAAAAGAGGCTGCGATGGCCTGACAGCCCAGTGTTCGTAGGGGAGAAGGCCTTCCGACAACGGCAGAAGAAAGAGAAAATGAATCTTTAGCTTCTGACCACACAACAGATAGCGTCAATAGCAGCAGCATGAGCTAGAGTGGAGAAACACCAGAAAACCCTTTCTAATTTGGGAAAACCTCTGGTACAATTCTTGAGGCAGTGTAATAACATGAGTTTTATGTACCTGGAAGCTCTAAAACACGTTCAGAACTACCTGTGACTAGAAGTGGCAGATTTTCTCAGCTCAAAGATAGTTTTTTGGTTCAATTTTTACCTCTGGCAGTAGTAACAATCACAGATGCAGGTTCCTACAAATCCAGCAGCAGCAAAGGAACTCTCTTTAGGAGTAAACCCATATGCACAACACTTCTATCAGCAGTAGAAGCCATTATCAAGAGATAATGGTAGAAGCACATAGAAAAAAAGACAAACTTTAAGGATTGCCTATAATCTAAGACCTTTCCAGAACTTCTAACTTGTATAACGAGCTACACAGAAGAAGATCCCATGACCTCTGTAAGTGATGAGTCATAACATACAGACCCGCTCTGATACCATGTTAGATTTAGTAAAGGAAGACAGAAGATGAGAGAAAAGTGAAGAGATAGGAAAAAGGAGGAAGAAAGAGGGAGAGAAAGATGTCGTACGGTCTTAATGACCTACCACCCTAAAACATGTATTAATTGAATCCGAAAATACAAAATTACAATGATGTCATTCATGGCTTGAGGAGCAAGTAAACTAAACAATAAACAAATAATAACAAACTGAAGTTTAGTAAAATTACTAAACTACCCCTAACGCTTGACAATTTGGAATCCTGGCTAGGGTGGCTTTAATTAGTGTGGCTCTTTGTGCTTGACTTAGAATCTGCCCTTGTAGCTATCAAGTCTCTTTTTACATCTTTCTATGACTGTGTTCCAAAGCAGCTTGTGACTTCTTCCTTGGAAAAGTGGCAAACCAAGGTATTTATTGGGCAATTCAAATGTGGAACAGCCTACGATGTTTCTGATTTGTTCTTCTAGTCTTTTATCAAGATTGAGACTCAAAAGACTGGATTTCCCCAGTTTATTGACTGTCCTGAGGCCAATTGGTAAAGATTTAGGATTGCAAGTGCATTCAACATTTGTTTATTGCTCCCTTGACAAAGAATTATGGTATCATTTGCAAATTGCAAAATTGGTATCTTCAACTCTCCTACTGATAACCCAGATATCCATCCTTTTTTCTCCCCTTCGAGGAACATGGCATTTAGACCTTCACTAACAATGTTGAAGAGCATTGGGGAGAGCGGATATCCTTGCTGTAATCCTCTAGAACTTCTGAAGAAGCTTTTCACAGTGCCATTAAGGATAAGTGAAAAACGAGATAAGGAAATGCAACTGCTCAACCAAATTCTCAATTTTTGGGGAAATCCCATCTTCCTTAGCAAGTTATCTAAAGAACACCAGTTTGCCTTGTCAAACACTTTCTCAAAGTCAAGTTTGATTACCATTCCTCTTTTCTTCTTCATTTTGCAGAAATGGATCAATTCATGAGCCACAAGTGCTGAATCAACTATTTGCCTCCCTTTAATGAATGCAGATTGTCGATTATTTACCACATGTGGAAGAGCCCTCCTTAGCCTATTAGCCAGAACCTTTGAGATTATCTAGTAGTGACTTGAGATCAAACTGATTGGCCTGAAGTCTCTGGGGTGGGCAGCACCGTCTTTCTTTGGAATTAGAGCAATTAAGGATGAACCCATGTCGTCGGTTGTGAGGCCTTTTTCGTAGAATTCTTCAAACAACCTCGTGATGTCATGTTTTAAGAATTCCCATCCTTCCTTTTAAAATTCGACAATGAAATCATTAGGGTCTGGAGCTTTTTCGTGTGGGAGAGAGAATATAGCTTCTTTTATCTCCTCTTCAGAGAATGGCCGTACTACTAGTTTCTGTCCTGCATCACACGAAAGTTAAAAATCAGCGCCTCAGGAAAAGGACAAGTGTGACCATCATCATTGTATAACTCTTTGTAGTATTGTTCAAAGGTTTATACAATTTTCTTCGGCTATGTTATGATCATGTCCTCAACTTCAAGCAAAGTTATTCTGTTACTTCTCTTATGTGTTGAAGCTATAGCATGGAAAAATCTTGTGTTAGCATCACCTTCTTTGATCCTTCTACAGTGGGCCCTCTGTCTCCAATAGGTAATTTCTTGTGTATCTAGATTTTCCACCATTTGCCTTATATTTTCACGATCCATTTCCTCTAAGAGGCTTAATCCTTGCATTTCCTCTTTTATATCATAGGGCTTATTTTCTCTAGATAGGCATTCCTCTCTTTCTCAAAATTCAGATCCCTTTGTGCTTTCCACTCCAAATTTGTTTTTATTGTCTTCAATTTATGGCTGAAATGATACCCCTGAGATACCTCAGCCAAGCACCATTGAATTCCTGGTGAAGTGGATAGGAGAACCAAAGAGCGAGGCTACATGGCACGAGGCCACAGAACTTTGGCACTTCGAAGAAGAGGTTGCAGCATATCAGGGGCAGACGCAGACGAGGACACCTGCCTTATGGTGGTGAGAGCATGTTCAGGGCGCGACTTGCCTTTGCACATAAGCACAACGTCTTTTGAGTACGGACATGCACAAGACACCACAGCAAGGGCGGATGAGCACATTCATGTGCATGGACAACCGACTGACTAGCATTCGCACGCGGGACTGCATGCGCATGCGCATCCAGCAGATCCAGACGTGTACTTGGGGAAGCATACACGCGCACCTAAGTGTGGGGTTGCGATTCAGTAACCCCACTCATGCAACCGCAAGGGAATAGCCATGCGCGGCTCAAGCACTAATGCAAATAGAGACATCAAGGTGCAAACCAGACCACATGGTGCAACTCAGAGGAGGAGCATACTTGCAGTGGGTCTAGCAACATATGATGACGTGGTGGATGGCATGGCAGCTGACATTGCATTTGCATGACATGGTGCATGACGTGGCACTTAACCAGGCTTGTAACCTCCTAGCTAGAGACTAGAAGACTTTGGTTAGATCTCGCCACATATGGGGCAAGTGTATACAATAAATAGTTGTGTAGAAGAGCTTGTAATCACTTCATCTTTCAATAGAAGAATCCTTTCCTCCTAATCCCGAATTTGCTCTTGCCTTGGAGAGTTGAGGGTGTTCTAGCACTTAGAACAAAGCAACGTTGTGCTAATACTTGTTGGGGAGGCTAACTAGCAACCAGGCGCACTTGGAGGCTGGGCCACATGCTGCAAAAGACTAAGTGCGGCCCTTGGTCAATCCAGCAGCGTGACACTTTGGCACTATAGACGAAGGAGAAGAGGTTTTTTATGGGGTTCTACAATCTATTCTTTGTGTGTACATAAGATCATTCGAGCCAATATACCTGTTTGAATACATATAGTACGACATGGGGTCAAGTGGACAGGTAATCGATGATTATGCCTTCACTTTGGTGAAAATGACCAAATGGAGTTTCGAAGATGAGTTTTACATACTCCCTTATCAAGCACAACAAGTGTTTTATTCTATAGACCCTAGCACGTCTGAATGGAGTGTGGTTTGTCGTTGGAAACCTTAAGACACTTATGATGTCGCGCTAATTGATGGTCATGTTCGTGCACAAGAAGATGAGGCAGTGCTACAAGGTCGAGATCAAGAGGTGGGTGAAGTGGAGGCATTAAACATTGACGGTGGTGCGGTGTGGGTGCATTCAGACCACAGTGTAGGATAGAAGATTGGCATAGAATAGTTGATTGTAGGTTTTGTTAATTGATGTTCGTGTTAGTTCCACAACATTTGAAGTATCTAAAAAAACATTTCTTCTATTTTTCAGGATAATGTCGCCGAAGAAAGATAAGAAGAAAACGAAGTAACCTCTAAATCCTATTCATCACCGGTTTTTGACATTCGAAATTGGTTTTAGAGCTACACATCTCTGACTAACACAGAAGGTACCCATAGATGTTTTTTATGGAAATGAATGTGGGATTAAGGTTAAGAGGGATCCATCCTCTAATTATCATATTGTTACAATAGGCACTTATGTGGAGTACACGGGGTGGGGGGCTGGTGGAGATGTCAGTGTAGAGGAAATGGGTGCAGCAGGTACATTTTAATTCCATGATCTTTTTATAGTTTTTTGTTTGTATTGTCAATTCAAATATTAATGTCATAATTATTGCATCGTTCTTTTAGGACCAACGAGAATAGCGGAACATGCAATTATCGCTACATAAGACATGGAGACCCAAGATCCCGCTGAAATGGAGACCCAAGATCCCGCTGAATTGGAGACCCAAGATTTAACATAGGAGGAGACACTTCTACTAGAGGGCATTGATGAAGAACCTGAGGTGCCACCACATCGTAAAGGTCGGGGGACCACAAGGGTGACCTCTGTCATGCTAGAGAGAAAAGGGAAACACCAAGTTGATTTCAAATATGGTCAAATGGTCAATGCTGAAAGAGGTATATATTTCTATATATGTTAATGTTTTGCAGAAGTTGTACGTCTTTCATGAAGTTGTTGAAAGAAACTGTTAGATGATAATAAAGCAAAGCAATTCCTCAAGCCAATAATGCAAAAGGCACGTAGGGACAATAGAAATTATTTTAAGATGAAATGTTTTATAGGCAAGAGCAAGGCAGTGTATAAGAAATGTCCTTTGGAGACTATCGAACAAGAATCTTGAGATAAGCTGACAGCCTATTGGAAGGACGAAAAAGTGAAGGAAATAGCTAAAAAACAAACTCAACCAGTCCAAGCAGAAGTCTCTTCACACTCCAGGGACAAAGAGGCTTAGTCAACACAATAAAGAATATGTAAGTAAATATTTACTTCTTTATTTCAATAATTATTTGTATAAGTTTGTGGTTTCTTCATTGTTTGACAATATTAAAAACAAAGGAATGATAAAGACCCGAATTTAGTATATTTTACTCTTACGTGGGAGCACATGTCAAGGCCGATGACACATTTCTTGACGACAGCACACTGGAGCAATGCATAAGTACATATTTTAATTAAAGTTGTAAATTACTATAAATTTATAAGTTACGATTTTCACACATTTTTTGTTTTGCAGGAACAAGTACGTCAAGAACCAATTACTTGCAACGCATTAGAATCGCAGGAGAAGTTTGAGTTCACTTTTGTTTTGGATCACATGGTCATCATGGTGGTTATGAGAGAGGTTTTGGTCATGGATACTTACGAGGGAAGGGCAGTCATGTAGGAGCGCAAGCATTGCTGAGTTTAATGCAAAACTTCAGGCTACAGAAGATGAAAGGGAAAAATTAAGGGTAGAGGTGGATCAACAAAAGGATGTCATACAGGGCTAGGAGTTGAAATATTTGAAAATAAAACTACACAAAGTTAACCGTCTCGAAGAATCTATCATGGCTTTGACACAAGGTCAGATGCCTACTTTCAGAGATCCAGTAGGTATGTTTTACATTTCTAAAGAATTTAAGTAAATGGTCTTAAAAAGGTTTTAATTTGTATCATACTCGGTAAATAGTAACATTCTTTATCTAATTTTGTTAGTTTTCCATACATGTATATATATTTTTTTAGCATTATGTTATATGATTTTGTCATACATGTACTTTTGCAGTTTACACAATATTTTGTAAGCTTTTAATTTTGAATATTGTCAATTTTGCAATTGGTGAAATTTAAGTTTAAACAAATTTTAATTTGCTATGAAAAGTTTGAATGTTATTACTAGTTATGATTTGGCTGTAAGTTTTATGTAAGATCCTTGCATTCTGGTTTTGATTAGTTTAGGAAAAAATTTGTATATCTTTGAACATTTGTATTTTGGAATCATGCAGAATAACTTTGTTTAGGAGGATGCAGGATTTTGTGATGTAACTTTATGTGTTAGCAATTTTTATTTTTTTTTAAACAAATAATTTAATTAAAAGTATATTTTACCGGCAATTTAAGGACTGCTGTAAAAAGAAAACATTGCAAAAAAATTATATATTACCCACAGGACCTTACTGGCAGTTTTTTTTATTTTTTACTGGCAGTTTTTTCTGCTAGAAGAAGTAGTTATAACGGCTGTTATAACCGATAGAAACCGCCGGAAATCGCAGGTAAATCTTTTACTAAGGGCGTCATCTGCGGCACCATTGTGCCCGGCTGTTTTTAAACCGCCAGTACAAGCTAAGTTCTTGCTAGTAGAAGGTGTTCAAGGATGGGAGGGAGTGTGTTAAAAATGACGGAGGATGGCACATAAGGAGTGGAGGGAAGAATTTACTAAAAAGGGCACAGAGGGTTTATACATGGAGTCGTGCTATAGGCACGGGAGCTGTGCTAGTATTTGTGCACGGCTCCACGTGGATGGCTTAGGTGGCCATCCACGTTATGCCCTAGTCGGAAAAACGAAAAAAAAAAAAACCATCGACCCGACCCTCCCACTCCTTCCTCGTACGGCCCAACCCTCCCTCTCCCGACCCTCCCTCTCCCAACTGGCCCTTTCCTTCCTCGTTGCCTCGACTCTCCCTCTCCTTCCGCGCGTTGCTTCCTCAAAATTGGGTCAGCACCCATCTCGCTCCGCCCGTCACGCCCGTCTCGCCCCTTCCCACTGCCGCCTGTCTCACCCCTTCCTGCGGCTGCCCGTCTCGCCCCTTCCTGCGTTGAATATGTATATATTCTGGTTTTTATTTTATTTTGCCCATTGTTTTTTGCATGCGGAAGCCTGAGAGATGTTCATCTCTTCACTGAAAATTTATTTTTTCTTTAAGACATTTGGGTAGTATTTCGTGAGTTATCTTCTAGTCTTTTTCTGCATATCCACTATCTTTTGAGTTAAATTAATCCTCTGATTCTCGTTTACACACATTGATTTACGATGCATGCATTCAGTCATCTTTTGATGCTGTTTACGTAATTGCATGCATAATTTGATATTGCTTTTGAAGAGTAGAATCTTGAAGTTAACAGATTTTCAGAAATCGCCTTCATTCCAATCTTAACTAGTGCGTTTGGGCAGTTTTTTTTTGTTTGCAAGATTCAAATGAGTTCTAAATTAAAACCAAAAATACTCAGAAGATAGATAGAGGCGATCTCAGGCAAGAATGAAAGAGTACTCAAAGCCTGAAAATACAAATGCTAAATCTTTAAACTAAGGGAGGGTCCCTGGACTGTGCAAAATGCCTCAGAAAGAAATTATCATTGTTAAAACACAATGAGATACAAAGTACTCCCTACTGCGAGAGCACAGTTTTGTTGGGAATATCTTGTAAATGATAAACTTTCAAACTTCCATCAACGAAACATTGTTTTCTCTAAGTCTATTCTACAAATATTCAATAACCAGTTCCAAGAAGCATGTGAACTTAAATGAGAGAAAACAAGATTTTATTCATAAAGTGAGAAGTACACTAGTTGCACCCAAAGCTCTTACATAGTTCATACAATAAGGAATTTTTGAGATAAAAATCTCCAGTTGTGGCAAAGGGTGATTTTTTCCCTCATGGAAGTTCTAACTACCTCTCGGGAAACATTTGACCTACTGAGATTAACAAGTTGCACTTGGTCTTGCTTTCCAAGGTCAGCTAATTCTTTTCGCTCTATTATCGTGATTGGAAGCAACCTCCCTCCCCCACACCCGCCTTTTTGATTTGCATCTCTGTTGTTTTGCTGTAATAAAATATCACTTCTCTAAAAAAATTTACCACCTCCAATACTGTCTTCTCGTGTTGCTAGTCTTTCATATACATTTCAGTCTTTCTTCCTTTGTTGTTTATCATTACTTTCCGCTGTAGCAAGCAGCTCCCTTTATTCAAGACTAAAAAGACAGTATGGAGAAACTCCTTAATTATAAATGCCACTTTCTCAACTGACACCAAAAGTCTCTTTTGAGAGGATCCAAGTAAAAGATCGTGAATGTGCGTAAGAGACAGATTATACTCAACTTTAGATTGCTTCTTGCAGCCAGAATAGATACCCACTAGTTGGCACATAAATTAAACTTCAAATCAAAGTGTAACTTTTGTTCTAACAATTTTAAAACAAACAAAAAATCCATCTTCTTGGGTAGCCTATATGTTGTGGAATTCCAAGCTACTTCATCTTCTTGCACTAAAGCTTCTTCAAGTTAAAATCTTTGCTCTTCATCAGCACACTGGTGCACCATCCATTCCCGACAGGGTAAGAACAAGAAATTAGTATCTAATGCTTCTCTTACAGAAAAACACACTGATGATCATGCCAACAGACCATGATGAAATGAGAAATCACTTTGTAAGAGTATTGTAAACAGAAAAATTTTATAAATCTATAAAAAAATATGAAGTTAGACAAAGACTTGTTCACAAACTTGAAAGATCAATGAAATTTGTTTCAGCAATCGAATCAGTAGTCACTTGTGTCCCTGTTGGAGTGTCAATGTTTTCCACAGTCTTATTATCACTTGTTTTATTTTTACTTGGAGAAACCTGCTTATACAATGTTCAAGGTCTTAACTAAACACAAACATACATTAAATTTAAGTAACGATAGGGTACATAATTATACCAATGTAATGTACCTTTTTTCTTCGTTTAATGCATACTTTCTCCATTATTGACTGCTTCCTCTTAGAAGTTGGTCTACCATTCCTTCTTACTCGGATTGGAGTAAGAATCTTCCCGGATATATTTTTGTTCTCTTCAACTTGATCATTGTCAAATTTTATTCCACCTGCCACATCACCTAAGCCACCAAGAGTTGTGGCATGATTATAATTTTCGTGCCTACTTTTACAAGTGATGCTTTCCCTTAAAAGTGACTCTTTAAATTCAATTATTGACTTTAGAGCCATATCATATCTATCACCAAATTCCAAGGTTATGTCTTCAAGCTCCAAGCGAAGCATGTGTACGGTTTCAGATCGTTCCAAAGTATTATCAACTACCGAAGTAGTAGCAGCCAAAGAATGTAAACGCTTAAAATCCTTTCTCCAATGGAGCAAAATATACTGAGGTGGAATTCAAACACTAGGAAAAAAATTAGCACAGTTAAAGCATGTTTGCAAAGAATCCCACTATATTCAAATAAACGACATATGCACCAAACTTTTTGTTCCTTTTCATCGTAATTGACTTCAAACTTCATTTGCTCAACACTTTTTCCATCCCTTCTCATAATATGTTCTAAAACTTACAAAGAAGAAACAAATCCATCCTTTTTCACTAAAGAAGCATGACAATATAATAAGGCCTTTATCTCATTCTGAAACTTCTTAAATATTTCGAATGTGTAAATCTCACTCATTTGCTTCTCCATATGGTATTTGGATATCAATGGTGGACTCATATTCAATGAGTGAAAATCAGCTAGTGCTTCTTTCTCATATTTGCTATCCAATGCAAAATCAAATTTTTCAACAAACTGCTTTAGAGAGGTTTTGGAATGAATATATCCATCAAGAAAAGCATTCATACTTTCACTACGTTGAGTTGTAGACATACCCACCCAAAAAATGTCATTCACATAAACAGGAATCAAATAGCCATGAATTTCATATAGCGATCGTAACCACTCATTTTCTTCAAGTTTGAACTCTTCAATCAACTTCAAGCAATTTTGCTCGAACTCCTCAATTTTCAATGATTGATACACTATTGCATTCAACTTCTTCTTGATGGATTCGTAATCATTTAGAGCACCCAACTTTTGAAGAATTTTTTTCATAATATGCCACAAACACAAACAATGATGAGCATCTGGAAAAACAATAGCAATGGCTGCACGTAAAGACTTACATTGATCAGTAATTATTGCCTTAGGGACAATTCCAGACATGCACTCTAGCCATGTTCGAAACAACCAAGTATAACTCTCAATACTTTCGTTTGCAACCAAAGCACAACCTAATAGTATTGATTGACCATGATGGTTAACACCAACGAAAGGAGCAAATGGCATGTCGTATTTATTTGTTAAATATGTAGTATCAAACGATATTACATCTCCAAAATATTGATAAGCACTTCTTGATCTAGAATCAGCCCAAAAAACACTTCTCAATCGGCTCTCAGAGTCTATATCAAACGCGTAAAAAAATTTAGGATACTTCCTTTGCATTTTAACAAAATAATTATGAATAGCTTCAGCATCTCCCTCACCTAGTTTCAATCGTCTCACTTTTTCCACATAATTTCTACAATCCTTTTCTGAAAACCCTAATTTGTCAAACCCTCCCATTCTTTTTGCCCAGACTTGAACAGACTTGATTGTACGCACCCCTGCGTCATCATTATATTCTAGATTCTTCTTTACATGATTGGACAACCTTCTATTCGATTCGTAAAACCATGACTTTGATGGGATAACCACATGGTTATGATCAAGATGAACATTGTTCAGATAATAGTATCCATTTTCAAACAACCTTGTAATAATTTTGACCTTACAATTTGTTTTTGGTGATGGTCTTGAACGGGAAGGATTATTATATTTATGTCTTTGCTTCCCTTCTTTATCACAAGCAAGTGTAAATTCATAACATGCTCCATCTTCTCCACGGTTAGAACTCCTTTTCATTATACCAAATCCAACGCGTTGGGCATATAGACCATAGAATTTTTCTACATCTTCATAGGTACTGAAAATCATCCACTTTCGAGGGATTCCCTCTCCTTCTATAGATAAATTTGTGTGATGAGATACTTCCTCACAACTTTTTTCATGAACAATCGGTTTATCAACAATCAATACTTCTTTACTGTCATCCAAAATACCTTCCTTTAAATAGCCACTAGCCATTCCCTACAGTTAAACACAGAATTTGCAAGAAAAGAAGAAAAAAAAGTAAATATAACTCAAGAAGAAACCCAACTTAATTAACCTCTCATACTTTAACATTAAATACAATAATATCATTGTAGTTAATTCATTTGGGTTTACAAATAAACCAAACTACAAAAAAAAAAGAAAGGAAAAAATGGCGTTCATCTCCAAAGGAGTTCAAACACACTGCTCAAAGGACTTACTATGCTTTGTGTTTCATCTCCACCAAACAGCGTTGCCAAACCAAAATCTGAAATTTCTTCCTTCATGTCTTTATCCAGCAGTATTTTGCTTTGAATCCTCACAGAAAGAGGAGCCCTCTAGCAATTCCCACAATGATTCTATAGCAAGGAACGAAATACTCAAAACTCGATCAAAAATAACAATCTGAAAGCATGCATCGTAAATCATGATGTGCAAACGAGAAGCAGAGGATTAATTTAACTCAAAAGATAGTGGACATGCAGAAAAAGACTAGAACATAACTCACAAAATACTACCGAAATGTCTTAAAGAAAAAATAAATTTTCAATGAAGGGATGAACATCTCTCATTGAAACCAAGAGTGAAGCATGCATTGTAGGTCGTGAGATTGCTGTTATCCTTTTCTCTTTTGCGTTTAGCTGAATAACATATAGCTTTGTTAACTAGTGATGTATTATCTAAACTTTTCGCTTTTATCTGATTGTGAACTTGCTCTATAGGTGATCCATTTTTTTAGAATCTTTTGTTCTTATTCTTTCTGTATTAGCATTAAAGACAATTTGCGTCTGCTGAGGCATGGAATGCACAAGTATGTTTTGAGTTTGAAGGTCACCAAAAGCATCATGAATCTGATATGGTTGAAGGCTTTTCTCTTCTCCATGTTGTGTCAATCTGTGGTTCCTCTAAAAAGCTACCCGATTTCCTATGTAAGAGTCTATAAATTTCTGACCTCATCTTCCTTTTGTTTTCAGGCACTTGCATTCAGGGACATCGGTCCCCAAGCTCCCATTCACATTTTGATCATCCCAAAAGACTAGAAGATAACTCACGAAATACTATCCAAATGTCTTAAAGAAAAAATAAATTTTCAGTGAAGAGATGAACATCTCTCAGACTTCCGCATGCAAAAAACAATGGACACAATAAAATAAAAACCGGAATATATACATATTCAAATCCACAAGTTGAAGCTGGAAAAGACATGTCCTAGCATAAACAAGAACAGAGAATACGAACGCCTACATTTAAACTCGAAAAGATGGGAGGATGCGAGAGGAAGAGAGATGGGAGGTCGCCGGAGGAAGCGAGATGGGAGGTCGCCGGAGGAAACGAGAAGGGAGGTCGCCGGAGGAAGCAAGACGGGAGGTCGCCGGAGGAAGCGAGATGGGAGGTCACCGAAGGAAACGACACGGGAGGTCGCCGGAGGAAGCGAGATGGGAGGTCGCTGGAGGAAGCGAGACGGGAGGTTGAGGCAACGAGGAAGGAAAGGGATGGCGGGAGAGGGACGGTCGAGCCGCGCGAGGAAGGAGAGGGAGGGTCGGGCCGCAGTTTCGGTTTTTTTTTTTTTTTGCCGACTTGGGCATCACGTGGATGGCCACCTAAGCCATCCACGTGGAGCCGTGCACAAATACTAGCACGGCTCCCGTGCCCATAGCATTTTCCTTATGGAGGTGTGTGCCGAGGAAGAGGGATTCAGAGAGATTGTAGCTAAGGAGAAGTAGTGTTGTTGTTGTTGTTGGAGGTGGTGTTTCGCCTATCTTTGTGGCTAAAGGAGTGGTGGTGTTGTCGGAGGTGTTGAGGAGGGTGTTTCTTCGCGGTAAAGGAGTGGTAGTGGCGTTGTCGGATGTGGTGTTTCGTCTATCGTTGTTGAGACTCGTCAACTATATTTAGGGATGTAAACGGGTAATGGGTTTCCGTTTACCATTTATTTTTTTGAGCCCTTTACCCGTTACCATCCGTATCCATTTAGTTCCGCGAAATTCTTTTCCATTTATTACCCGCCGGAAAACCGGGTAATCGGGTAATAAACGGGTAATAAATGGGTAAATAATAAAAAATATATAAAAATCACAAAAAAAGAGAAAAAAGAGAAACAATTAAGAAAATTACTAATAAACAGTCAAATACAACACTTTTCTAGAGTTCAAAATACAAGTTACATAACACAAAAATCAAATAGAAATATAAATTGTCTCCTACACTTAAAATTGACATTCAAATACATTTAATACTTTATATTCAAAATTGTCCAACCCAAAAAGCCATTTGCACTCCTCAATCTTCAAGAAGAAAGAATTTCATCCTCGTCCTCAGAATCAACTTCAGTCATAGAGTATAATGCACCAAACCAATGTCATCAATTTCACCTAAAGAACAAAAATATATATTAAACATACAATTAACCAGTGTTTTAAAAACCGAACCGGTGATCGAACCGGTTGAACATCCGATTCCGGTTCAACCGGTTCAATCAGGTTGAACCGGGTCTGAGTTGTAACTTGTAAGTCATTAAAAAAAAGGAAATTCCGATTACCTATAAGCATATTTATTATCTATATTCACAAAACAATTTTAAAAAATAGAAACTATTAAAAATTATAAAATTATAAAAAATAGTTTTTAAACCTTTGAAATCAAATGTAATTAAATTATAGAAATAAAATACCCTTCCAAAATACAAAATTATTTTTAAAACATTTATTTTCTTGAGAATCCAACTACATATTTTTCCACATCTTCACCTATATTAACAATCTTTTTCTCATTCTTTTCATCCATAATAGCTGCAAATATAAAAAATAATAAATTTGGTTTCATGGTTAGAGTTTTATTTTAAATAGTTTGGGTCAACAGTAACTAGACCGGTTCAACCGGTTTCGGCGGTTCACCGGTTCACGGGTTGAACCAGTAAAACCGGCCGGGTCATCCCATTTTCTACCTCTTGCCGGTTTGAGAGCAAACCGAACCGCAAGAAGTACCGATTCCGATTGAACCCGGTCGAACCACCGGTTCGGTCCAATTTTTAAAACATTACAATTAACTGAATAAACTTCACATTTAAAAAATAACAATTACCTTTCATTGCATGTCTTAACCAATCTTGCGAGCACAAAAGTGCTTCTACCATATTTGGATTCAACCTGGATCTATATTGGTCTATATAAAAAATAAATATTTATGATTAAACTAAGTAAAAATATAAATTTACTATATTATCCTTATTTAAATGGTAAACGGGTAAAACGGGTTCGAAAGAGCTATTTCCATTTCCGTCCGTTTATTAAACGGTAGAGCGGTAAATGGATAATAATATTTTATTCCTTTTTTGTTCCGTTTAATAAACGGTATAACAAGTAATCGGCTCCCGTTTACATCCCTAACTATATTGAGTCAAATCTATTCCAGGGTCGAGTGGGGTCGCGTCGGCTGGTGTCGGCTGGCGTCGATTCTTGTCGATTCGGGTCGATTCTTGTCGATTCGGGTTGATTCGGGTCGATTCTTGTCGATTCGGGTCGATTCGGGTCGATTCTTGTCAATTCGGGTCGATTCTTGTCGATTCAGGTCGAGCTGGGTTGAGTCAGTCGATTAGGGTCAAGACGGGTCGATTCGGGTCGAGACAGGTCGATTCGGGTCGAATCGGGTCGAGACGGTCGATCCGGGTCGATTATTGTCGATTATTGTCGATTCTTGTCGATTCGGGTCGATTCGGGTTGATTCGGGTCGATTCGGGTTGATTCTTGTCGATTCGGGTTGATTCGGGTCGATTCGGGTCGATTCGGGTCGATTCGGGTCGATTCGGGTCAATTCGGGTCGATTCGGGTCGTTTCGGGTTGATACGGGTCGATTCGCGTCGATTCGGGTCGATTCGGATCGATACGGGTCGATTCGGGTCGATTCGGGTCGATTCGGGTCAATTCGGGTCGATTCGGGTCGATTCGGGTCGATTCGGGTCGATTCGGGTCGGTTCGGGTCGATTCGGGTCGATTCGGGTCGATTCGGGTCGATTCGGGTCGATTCGGGTCGATTCGGGTCGATACGGGTCGATTCGGGTCGTTTCGGGTCGATTCGGGTCGTTCCGGGTCGTTTCGGGTCGTTTCGGGTCGTTTCGGGTTGTTTCGGGTCGATTCGGGTCGATTCGGGTCGTTTCGGGTCGATTCGGGTCGATTCGGGTCGTTTCGGGTCGATTCGGGTCGATTCTTGTCGATTAGGGTCGATTCGGGTCGATTCTTGTCGATTCGGGTCGAGCTGGGTTTAGTTGGGTCGAGTCGGGTCGATCTGGGTAGAGTCGGTCGAACTGGGTAGAGTCGGTCGAACTGGGTAGAGTCGGTCGAACTGGGTAGAGTCGGTAGTACTGGGTCGGATATGGTAGACCAAAATCCGAAGATGCTTTCTTCCCCCTGATATTTGATAAACCTCCGACAGCAAAACCCCGACTGTCGGAGTTGAAATCTGGTGAGCGGCATGGCTTCTACCTTCCATTTCTCCCAAATTCCATCATCTTCCGTCTCCTGGACTGGGCTGAGAAGACATTCTCCTCTTCTTTGTCCTGCCCCTTTCGTTCCCCCCACACCCTTCACTCAGAAACGCAATAAAAAACTTATCTTTATCCATGCAAACTACAGACTTGCGAATCTCTGTCTTCCCAAAACCCCATCCCACACGCCGGAATCCCTCCGTCGCTGCTGGACGAAGCAAGAAAAAGCCCGGGGGCTCCTCCACCGGCCGTATTGAAGGCAACGCCGAAGTCAGGCGCGAAGCTAAACGGAACGCCAGACGGAGAAGCCGACGTTTGGCGGAGAACCTTTTTTACAGGCTGAAGAACCCGCACAAGAACCATGCGGACAATTTCACCGAAGACGAGCTCCAGATGATCGGCCTTGGGTATGATCGCATGGTACGGTTTATGGAGAAGGATGACCCCAACCTGCGGCACCCGTATGATTGGTATAAATACGGCGAGTATGGGCCTTACCGATGGCGAGGGATCGTCGTTGGAGAACCAATCCGGGGAAGGTTCTCCGACGAGACCGTTACTCTGATTGGGACTGTGAGGGACCATGAGGAGTGGGAGAAAATCGAACAGCATGATATGGCCATTGATTTCGGAAAGCGGCTGGAACAGCTGGATAAGAACGTGGGGTTGAAGTACTTCTGGGTCTTCGTCCGGCACCCTAAATGGAAAATGACGGAGCTGCCGTGGGAGCAATGGACTCTGGTAAGCGAAGTCGTCGTCGAGTCCGGAGAGCAGAGATTGGATAAGTGGAGCTTAATGGGGCGTCTGGGCAATAAAACCCGAAGTTTGATTACGCAGTGTGCGGCCTGGATGAGACCTGACATTATCTATGTGAAGAGACCAATTTTCCAGTGCAGGTTTGAGCCTCAAGATGATTTCTTCAAGCCGCTCGGACCATTGCTCGATCCGGAGACGGAAAACGAGTTCAAATTTGAACTGGAGCTAGAGGATGGAAGGGTGGAGATTTGCACCTACTTTGGAGGTTTGTGTAAGATTGTTAAAGTAAATCCAAAGGCTTTTGTCGATGACGTCGTGAAGGGTTATGAGAAACTGAGTGATGAGAAGAAAAACAAGTGTTTGGAGTTTTTGTTGTCGAATCATCCGGTGGAGCTACTGCATCCTTATACCAAGGAGTGGAAGGTCAAGTTGGGGAGATGGAATTGGGTTGTGATGCTCCTGATGATGATGAAAAGGATGAAGGGGAAGGGGTCGAAGTTGTGGATTGGTTAGAAGATGATGGTGGTAATGCAGAGGACAGCGATGGAGACAGTTTAACTGAGAGTGATGATGATGTAATTGATGCCTTGCATCGCACTGAAGTTGTGAATTCAACTATAGATGGTGAAGATTATAGTAGTGATTACAGTGAGGAGGATGATAATGCTGTGGTGGACGTGAGACATAGTAAGGATGACGATATGTTGGGGATGGAAGACGACAGGCACAGTGAAAAAGAAACTAAGGAATATTGGAATGAACAGTTTCAAAAAGCCCTAAGTAGTACTGCAGCAATGGAGGAGTTGGTTAAAAAATCTGTTGAGAGAACTACTCCATTTTACAAGAAACAATTGAAAGCTATGTATGAGCAGAGTAAGGAGAGGGAGAAAGAATCAGAACTAAGAGCAATGTATGAACAGAGTGGGAAGAAAGAAAGTGATGGTGATGGTTCTGATGTGGATGCTGAGGATGAGAAGCGGAACAGTAAAGAATGGGAAGAAGTGAAATCTGGACCAAGAAGACGTGTCAAGAAGGGCAGAATCCCTCCAGAGCTTTTCTTGCGTGCAGCTGTGCGGCCTTTTACCTACCGAAATTTGGTAAAAGAAATTGTATTAATGAGGCATGCGATCATTGATGGGGAGTTTAGTGGGCAGAACTGAATGTTTTTGATTCCAATGGTATGCTTCAGTTTTGATCTTGACCTTGTCCAGTCCTAGTATGTTCATTAGCTTTAAATGAGGTCATATGCAAGTGCACCAAGCAACAAAATTTATTGCCTGCAATATGATGGTTGAAAGATTCGTGAGGTTGATTGCATGGGAGATTGGGATCCTGCGTCATCTTCTGTGAGTGGTTAAAAAATTATGCATAAATAGCTGATTAAACTCAGGAAGATGCGTGGTTCATTACTAAAATTGCTTAATGCAAGAAAAGGATCACTCTTCATTTTTCAAAAGATCAGAATGACATCGAGGTGGTTCTGGATGATCACATTGAGGACTAATCTGGCATCCAAGGGTCAGACATGGTCTCTATTCCAAATCTGGGAACTCATGATTTATTTTAAGCTACTTGGTATGGTCAAGGAATTCAGGGACTTCGCTTCGTGAGGTATATTTGTGTAAATCTATTTAGTGTAGATTGTTGTTACCTCTTTTATATTAACTGTAGATAAGCTTTGATAATTAATTTTTGCAGAGCCTAATTAATTTATGACAGAAGGAAATTTCTGTGAAAGGGATGGTCTGCTATAGCATGTAGCAGGATATTGTAGCTAGCGCTGTTATTTGGTGTCAAAAAGCATGCCAAACATATGGTTTTCTGAACTAATATTATTACTTGTTGGGAAATGATCTGCTTGATTTTTGGTAGTTCCGTGACAGCATGCCTAAAGTAGAATTCTTTGTTGATTTAAAGATTTAAACCCAAGTTTTTTCGTTTGTTTGCTGCTTCGGTTGTTATCTATAGGCAATTTTCTAAAAGTTGAACATAGACTCTTGACTCACTTGGTCGCTTCTAAGTTTCTCAAATTGATAATTTCTCCAGTTGAACAGCACGAAAAAGTTTTGGGAGACATTCTTCTGTTGCTTTAAAAATATATGTCAACTATGCTGATTTTCTGGTCATTAATTACTGTTTTTGCATTTAATATTTATTTGTTAAACTCCTGCGCGTTCTTCTGTATTGTCATTTGTTCCTTCTTTCTTATTTTTGACTAGTTCTGCTATTGAAAAGCTTCCACTAGTGTTTTTGTAGAGAATCTTCTATTCTGAGATGTCGATATTGAACATTCATGTCTATACTCTGCTTGCTTATAAAATGTTAGCTTATGCTTCGGTTCTCTGTCATATTGCAGGGTGGAAAACAGCCGGTTCTCTCCGGTCGAAGCTGAAGAAACACTATTTTAAGATGCGGAGTTTCCATTTTACCGTGATCTCTGTCCTCCATTACCTTTTTCTGGGTTGCTTTATCTTTAGTACATTGACCAATATTTTGTGCTAAGAGTAGGTCTGCAGATCCTAGCAATCCTCAATTAGCTCGCTTTTTGCAATGCTTTTTATACTTTTCACCTTTGTCAACCAATAAATATCCTACAGAAAAAAGGTGCTGCCTTGCCTACAGATAAGAGGCGCAGCTACACTTTTTGCCCCTTTTCTAGGGGTGATGGAACTCGAAAACGAATTATAAAGTCAGATTAATATAAAATTAGTTTTGAACAGTTAAAACATAACTGGCAAGCTATGCTTAAAAGAGATTCAGCAGCCTTTTCTGTTCTACTAGCAGAGTTTCTGTAGTGGAATGTAATCTTAAACCAGCAAACAACTTACAAAGGAACAGTAGCAATGTAATCTCGTTGTTTCGAGAGAGCCACTCTCCAGAACAAACAAGATAAAGGAAAAAAAGAAAAACATTTAGCTGCCCATAATTCTGCTCCTTTTATTCCCTCACGTAGTATGACTCCAAGTGCCCAGGTCTCTGTTTCTATCTTCTCCCACGGCCTAGAGATTTTCCAATCTCTTAGCCCACCAAACCTTGCCCATAAGATGTTGGGTTACCTTCATTATAGATTACCACAATAGAGTCCAGCCCATCAGTTATTACATTACTTCCCTCATCGAGTCGAACCTTGTCCTCAAGGTTCAGAGATGGATAGAGTGATGATAGGAGGGTCAAGTTTTCCCAAGTGGCCTCCACCTCGGTGAGATGTTCCCATTGCACTAAGAGTTGTAGTACCATCTGACCTTGCGTGATAATGGCTCGAGCCTGTCAGAAGCGGTAGGGTCGCACCCGAACATCAGCAAGATCTGTCAAAGGCGGAAGGGGCGCTGAATTCTCAAAGGATCTCCCCTACATGCCTTTAAACAAGAAACATGGAACACTGAATGAAGGCGAGCGGATGGTGGCAATTCAAGTTTGTAAGCAACAGAGCCAATACGTTTGAGGACACGAAATGGGGAAAGAATCTGTGATTCAGTTTGTTGTAGGAAGAACTGCGAAGAGAGAGTTGGCGGTAAGGTTGGAGTTTGACAAAAACCAGTTGCCCTTCTTCAAACGTTTTGTCTGAGCAATGACGATCGGCTTGGATCTTCATACGGTTTTGAGCTTGAGCTAAATTCAACTTGAGATCTTGCAAAATGCGGTCACGATTGAGTAAGGTCTCTCTGAGGTCTGTATCAGTTACTTCAGAAGCAATGTAGCGGATAATAGTAGGTGGTTCTTGCCCATACACTGCTAGAAAAGGAGTCATACCTGATGATGTGTGGTACGATGTATTATACCAAAATTCGGCCCATGGTAGAAAGTGTACCCAATGGCGAGGCTCATCAGCTACAAAGCAACATAGGTACAACTCTAAGCATTTGTTTAAAGCCTCAGTTTGCCCATCGGTTTGAGGATGATAGGCGCTACTCATGGATAATGAAGTCCCTTGGAGACAAAACAACTCGGTCCAAAAAGCTGTCAAGAACACCCGATCTCTATCGGATACAATAGAACGAGGTATGCCGTGTAGGCGAACAATGTCTTGGACAAAAACCATTGCTACTGATTGGCTAGTAAATCCCAAAGGCAGAGGCGTAAAATGACCGTATTTAATGAAACGATCAACCACAACCACGACGACGGTTTTGCCTTGGCTTGAAGGGAGCCCAGGGATAAAATCAAGGGAAATGTCTTCCCAAATTTTTTCTAGAATAGGAAGAGGTTGGAGCAAACCAGCAGGTGCTGTAGTGGCTGATTTTGACTGCTGACAAATCAAACAACAGTTCACAAAACGCTTAACATCTTCTTTCAAACCCTTCCAATAAAAATTTGAGGCGATGCGCTGGTAAGTACGTAGAACACCAGCGTGCTCTTCGACCACAGAAGAATGAAATTCTATTAGGAGAGTTTCACACAAAGCACCTGGTGGAATGACCAAGCGCCCACGAAACAGTAGTAAGCCATCTTGTACAACATAGTCAGCAACTGATGAAGTCTCAAGTGCTAGTTGGCGAATAATGGCAGAGGCATGTGGATCAGCTTGCAATGCCTCCCGCAACTGAGTTATCCAAGTGTGTTGAGGGAGAGAAAGAGCAGCAAATTGAGTCGCCTCAGGTTGGCGAGATAGTGCATCAGCAGCGGTGTTTTCCCGGCCTGGGCGATATACAATAGTGAATTCATATCCCAATAGCTTTGTCAACCATTTCTGTTGTTCCGGCGTTTGAATAGTCTGTTCAGTCAATTCCTTAAGACTTTGATGATCCGTCTTGATGACAAACAGGCGGCCCAACAAGTACTGCCTCCAGCGTTGCACGGTTTGAGTATTGGCAAACATTTCCCGACTATAAGTAGAGGCCTGCTTCATTCAAGAAGAGAAGTTTTGGCTATAATAAGCAATAGGATGACCATTTTGGAGTAAAACAGCGCCAATGCCCAAACTAGAGGCATCCGTCTCTATAGTGAAAGGCAAGGAGAAATCTGGTAGTTGCAAAACCCGTGCTGATTGGAGGGCTTGTTGGAGAGCATGAAAAGCTTCCTCCGCTTGAGAAGACCAGTGGAAGTCATTTTTCTTCAAAAGATCTGTGAGTGGGGAAGCAATAAGAGAAAAATTATGAATAAAACGTCGATAATAACCTGCAAGACCAAGGAATCCGCGGAGTTGGGTAACCGTTGTGGGTAGTGGGTAACCGTTGTGGGTAGTGGGTAACCGTTGTGGGTAGTGGGTAACCGTTGTGGGTAGTGGGTAACCGTTGTGGGTAGTGGGTAACTGTTGTGGGTAGTGGGTAACCGTTGTGGGTAGGGGCCATTCAAGTACAGCCGAGACCTTGTGGGGGTCCATAGAAACCCCTGTAGCAGAAATAACATGGCCCAAATAATCTATCTGGTTCTGACCAAATACACACTTTGTTCTTTTGGCTAAAAATCTGCTTTCACATAAGAGTCGGAGAGTACGATCTAAGTGCCCCACATGATCAGTCCACGTCTTACTGTAAACTAAGATGTCATCAAAGAATACTAGAACAAAGCGGCGAAGAAATGGTCGAAATACATTATTCATAGCATGTTGGAATGTAGAAGGGGCATTGGTAAGCCCAAATGGCATGACCAAATATTCATAGTGACCCTCATGTGTACGGAAAATAGTCTTGTGAACATCTTCCGGTCGCACTCGAATTTGGTGGTAGCCTGAGCGAAGGTCCAATTTAGAGAAGAATTGAGCACCATGAAGCTCATCAAATAGCTCATCACGGTCGGAATTGGAAACCGATCTGGTATAGTTACTGCATTAAGAGCATGATAGTCCGTGCAAAAACGCCATGTTCCATCCTTTTTCTTCATTAATAAAACCGGTGACGAAATGGGACTAGAGCTCGGTCAGATAATACCTTTTGATAGCATCTCATGCACCATCTTTTCAATCTCTGTTTTCTGCAAATAAGGATAACGATAAGGTCGAACAGAAACAGGGGCAGTGTTAGGCTGCAAGGGAATAGCATGGTCATAGTTCCTTGGTGGTGGCAGTCTTTTTGGAGCTTGGAAAACATCCTCATAATACTGCAAAAGGGCATCCAAGTTTTCTGATATCTCGTGAGGTTGTAAGGCAGTCGTGTCGTCTTGCTGAAAAGCAAAAAAGGTAAGGACAGCATTCCTATCCACAAGGCGCCTTAAGGACTGAAATTGAATTGGTCCTTTCAAGAGGGTTTTCTCTCCATGTAATTCAACTTGAGACCCTTTAGAAACAAATTGCATAGTTAAATTCTGATAATCGTGGATAATCTTTCCCAAGGTGGAGAGCCAAGCAATGCCCAATACTATATTTGCTCCCTCAATAGGAAGGACGAAGAGATCAATTGTTATTTCGAAGCCCTGAAATATTAGAGAAGCCTGTCGAATACAACTTTCAGAATAGAGCTTCTGGCCATTACCCACAGAAACTGAGAAACGAGCCACTGGTTCAAGATGCAAACGAAGATGAAGAGCAACATGATTCTGAATAAAATTCAGGGAACTGCCACTATCAACCAGTACCTGAACCATAACACCTTTCAAAGATCCAGAAAACCGAAGCTGAGAAGGAGAAGACATACCAGAGATTGTGTGGAGAGAAATTTCAGTAGTAATTGCGGTGGTGTCGTCTATTTGGGAATCTGTGACTGTTAATTCAGTCGTCTCATCAACTTCATCCAGAGCATCATCAGAATCTAAGAGGAAGATTTGTCATTTTGAAGCACACCGGTGCCCAAGCGTGTATTTCGCATCACAATAATAACAAAGGCCTCTCTCTCGACGACTTTGCATTTCTGCTGGAGAGATTTTGCGAACAGAAAATTGTTGGGGTGAGGTAGTAGGAGGCCTAATGCATTTGGGGTCATTAGATGATGACGACGATACAGATCTGGTGGAATGACGAAAGTAGCTTGGTGGAACTGCATGTTGGCCTAGCTGTTTAGACTAGGCAGCTCTTGCTGCAATTTTTACCTCTTGGAGATGGGCCAACGAGATGGCATGTGATAGTAACGATGGGCGCAAGGCCAAAACCTCTGCTCTCAACTCAGGAAGCAATCCAGCAATGAAACAACTAACAAGAAATGACGAGGACAAACCTGTTGTGCGATTTTGGAGAACTTCAAATTCAGACTGATAAGCCTCCACCGTACTCTTCTGAACAAGTTTAGCCAAAGCACCCTGTGGATTATCAAATTCAGAAGGACCAAAATGAATTTCTATTGCACGAGCAAAGTCTTGCCAGGATCGAAATTGGGCGTTATTAGTCACCCATTGGAACCATTGAAGTGCCCTGCCTTCCATATGCACAACAACGATAAGCAATCGTTGCTCATCAGTAGTGGGATAGAACTAAAAATATTGAGAAGCACGAAAAAGTCATCCGGTGACATCCTCTCCAGCAAAGTGTGGAAAATCCATCTGATGGGGACGACCAGCAAGGTATGGAGGTTGGGGAAAATGGTGTCCTGGAGTAAACGGAGATAATAAGGGTGGATTGGGTGGAGATGCAGCCATAGGAGCCGAGGACGAAGGAACGGAAGAGATGAGCGATGACGTTGCAGGTGTAGATGATGATGGACAAGGAGATTGGGGAATAGAGTTCATCTTATCGTTTACAGATCCAAGCTGCAATAGAATCTCATGCAAGGTTTTCTGTTGAAGATCAAGAGACAGTTGAATTTGGTCTTGGCGCTCTGAGAGAGAAGTAGTTTCGTTGAGCTTCTTAACTTGATCATCCAATGTTTTCAGACGAGTACCCTCTGCCATGGCTGTAGGGCAATGAAAGCACCAATGTAATGGAATGTAATCTTAAACCTACAGCAAACAACTTACAGAGGAACAATAGGAATGTAATCTTGAACCTACAACAAAGAAGGGATAGTTGGCTGTTTCGAGAGAGCCATTCTCCAGAACAAACAAAATAAAAGAGGGAAAAAAAGATAAACATTCCACACCCTAGCTGCCCATACTTCTGCTCCTTTTATTCCCTCACGTATGACTCCAGGTACTTAGGTCTTGTTTCTGTCTTCTCCTACGACCCATAGATTCTCCAATCTTCTGGCCCACCAAACCTGACCCATCAGATGCTGGGTTATCCAGTAACTTAACCTCATAGTAACATAGCAGGGTAGATCTCCACACTAACAAATGTATCGTATTCTATCAACTTGGGCAAAGTACAGTAAGTACCAAATGAACTGCACAAAGATTAGATAGCACATGAGCCCAAAATTTTCAATTATGGGTTTGGGTACTTGAAAGAATATTGCTGGAGTGCCTGCAGAAAATTTCAGTAGCTGTACTAGGCTGCAGAGAGGCACCAAGTCACCTACATAGTCAACCAGATCAGTGAGAGCCTGCACCAACAAATTCCTATAGAAAGTGGAAACATTACTCATACTCCACACACTGCCCGTTCACATTCTAAGACTGATTTTCATTGCATGGAGAAAGGAGCGTATGGCCGTCTATGACTGTTTTCTTCACAATTTGCCTGTTCCAGAGTTTTGGTGAGGATTTTTACCGGTTTAAATCAGGAGTTGTGCATGAAATTTGGTGTTGTCAAGTATATTTTAGTGAATGATGCAGAATGTTGAGTTGTTTTAGATCCATATTTTGGCTGGGGTTAGGACAGCAAAAACTACTCTGATCACAAACCGTCTGAGCTTCTCGAATCAGTCAATGCGGAATCTGATCTCTGCGAGTAATGTGCGTATGGTAATCTAGAGGTAGTTGGCAATTAATTAGCAGTAAAGCCACCAGCTAAACTAAGCACAGAATGTTTAGTTTTGGTTTTCTCTGTCAAGAGGTGGAGTACAGAGGGAGACGGGCAACGTTGGCGGCGGTGGGAGAAACACTTGCCTTTCCTGATAAGAAGAATTGACCAGATTTGATTGAATCTTGGTCAATTGGGATTTATGCCTTGTTGACTTATTTGTCCATATCATTTTATGACTTATATTCTGAATATCAAAAAAAATGAAAAAAAAAATCAAAAACTCTAAATTGGGTTTGCTTTCCGATTGACCCATTTCTTGTAGTATTACTATATGAAGCAGTACACTGCTTCCATGTAGTGGTTCAATCCGTTACTTCAATATATTGACAGTGTATAATGTATTGAAGCAGTTGAGTGCTTTTTTATAGACTTTTTTGTCAAAGATTGAAAATTTATGGGAAAAAAAAAAAGAAGACTCAATAATTGTACAAGTTGTAACTTGTTCAAAGTTTCACTCTAACGTCAGAAGAAATGCTTACATAGCAGTTATAATACTTAATATGAACGTCATCATGGTGGAAAATTAAAATGAAAGAGCAGTGAAGTTCCCTAATTGATCACTTTTCTACACTTTAACACCCCAAACAGGAAAAAGTGAGTCAAGCCCGATACATTTGGGTCCCCTCCACATCAGGCCGTTGTGGGCCATCCCCTGCCCCCACCTCTCATCAGAATTGCTGTAAACAAAATCAAAATTACTCGCCGTCCCACAAAAAAAAAATAATTAATTCGTACAGATTTAATCAGCAGTTTGTCGCCTTCTGGCGAGACCCCAATAATGGGCGTGGGTGCGCCATCCCCAACCCGCGGGCCCCACTTTGGATCCCACCTTCCCAGGAGCGGGTCCCACCAGAAAAGCGCACCTCGTAAAGTCCGCCCGGTCTCGACTCGTGTCTCACATCCCAAAATCAGGATAAGGAGGCACGTTACCGGCACGGGCCAGTGGGCCCATCCCTAGGTCGGAAGCGGGCCCGACGCGTTCGCGCTTCAATTCAACCGTTGCGGTAGGAATCAAGAGCGTCAGCGAAGGTAAATCACGGCGCGGGAGGGAGCAGATAAGAAGATAAGAGTGGGGCGTGTTTTTGATAAGTCGATGAGACTTTGCTGAGGTGCAGCGTAATTATATGAGAGAGACTCATTGGGGTCCGGGAATTGTTTGCGAAAATGTGTCTGAGAGAGAGGGGATACGAGTCAACCACTAAAATCATGATATCATCAGCCAATGCCCGTTCTTTCTATAGGTTGATGGAAAAAAGTGCCTCTGTGGATATCGTTTCAAAGAGCAAATGACAAGTGGCGGAGGTGATTGTACTACTGATGTGGTAGGCCCTCTCCAGTGTCTATCATTTGTTTGTGGAAAGCTGCGTTTGGGTTTTTTTCACCTGCGCTTTTACCATTTTTTTTTTTCGCAGGATAAGTAACGTGCTTGATTCTGTTGAAAGGGGAGTTTGGCATATGTGATCCGATGCTCTTTTACTGTACTGGGCGAGGATGATTTGATGCTAGTGAGTTTTGCTCTTTTCCCTTTTTTCTTCTTTTCGGTTGAGGTTCATCTGTGTTTCTTCTGTGTGTACTTTTTGATGCTTGTGAGTTTTAACTGGTAAGCAATGGCCTGGATTCAAGGAGAAAAGTGTTTCGTTTTACCTGTAGGAGTTGTAAAGAGAGAATCTTGTGGTGTAGTGCTGGTTTTCATTCTTAAAATATACTGAAGAGAAAACTATGAAACAAAAGTACAAAACCCGGTAAATTTGAGTAGCTGGGGAGGGGAAACAAAAACAAAAACAAGTCTCTCACTGAATGTTTGTGCAACTTTACGGGAGCAAATTGTCAATGGGACCATAAAAGAAAATATTTTTTTTCTTGCATTTTGTTAAAAATGAAGTGCATGGGGCCAATAGGGCCTGTATCACCGAATGTATCTTTTAAGGATAAAATATTTTTTGCTTTTTGTAGATATCTTACATTTGCAGAGGTCCAACGTCTTGGAAGGGAAAATGGTCCTCGCTTTTTCTGTTTTTTACTCAATCTTCCTCCTATCTTTAGTCCTTCACCTGACCCACCATTAAAATCTTCTTATATCAGCAGTCTGTCAACCCATTCCAATGTAATGAAGAAAATAAAAAAGAAGTGGAAAAAGCACAAAAACACGGAAATAATACTGAAAAGAAAAGCTGAAATGATTATTGGAAAAAATTATTCCGTATAATATTATTTCTGTTTCTCTCCACTAAATTCCAAAAGAGAAATAGACCCAATAACACAATTATTAGAAGAATAATGCTAGTTGCACCTACCTCACACACTTGTAAATCTAAACTATTGATGTCTAAAGTTTATCCTCTAATAATAAGATTTTATAAAAAAATATATTTTGTTTATCCTCTAGCATTACTCTTATTAGAAACTTAGATCTTTATCTTTTCAGCCCCGGACCCCATGTAAACAATAAAACTGATAAAAAAAAAAGAGAGCGAAGTATCTCAGATTAATCTTTATAGCGCTAAGAGTCTCAGGCACTTCTATGTAATTTTAGGCTTTTCCTCTGCTTTAATAAATACTGGTAGAGTCCCCTCTCCTCCGAGTCCTGTCGAGTCTCCCCTCAGGCGGGAGTCAGCATAGTGTATAGTGTATAGTATAGTGTATGCAACCTTCATTTTTTCCTCATAAAAAGCTACTTCATTTATGCAAGGTGCTCTCATGGGTTTCTCTAACAAACCCCCTGCAAGTCCTGCAAGCTGGCTGAAGAGATTCCTGCACGGATCTGCCAGATGGGCGAGGTGCGAAAAGTTCTAGGTCATGAGACTTTTCAAAAGAGGCCCGGACTTAACACCCTCCTTACGAATTCTTTAGCTAATAGGTGAGTTTCTTCAATTAGCTTTTCAAGGTGAGGTTTAAACGAGTTGTGGTCGATTTTCCATTGCATGAAGGAGGCGGGCTCCCGCAATCTCCTTTTTATCTGTTTTGCATCTGCCTTCTAGTTTCTTACTGCATACTTGCCTTGTAAAAGCTTCCGAAAGAGAGTACCTTTCGCTTATCATGTTTAAAGTAAGCGAAGTTCCCGTTGTGGGTCCGTATTGCCGAAATTAAGCTGTGAATTACTAGCTAATTTTGATCTTTTTTTTCCGGGTTGTTTTCCCCTCCGGTCTTTGCATGGTTTTGAATTTCGTCATCTTCATTCGGCTGCAACGCCGGTCCAAAATGGGGTTTTTATTTTGCATGTGCAATCAGCACATTTCAAATGCCTGCCTTCTCCAGTCAGTTGTATCTTGAATAATATACCATTTAAGCTTGTGTCTGTCATTGTAACTTCCTATGAAGTAAGCGTTTCTTAGTTCTCATTGTTATCCTCTGATACATCTTTTTTTTTTTTTTTTTTTTTTTTTTTGAAACACTGATACAAATTTGAGATTATGATACTTGGTAGGTACGAAAGTTCTTGGTTATGCATGGTTGTTATTAACGTTTTTGTGTTCTTGGTGGGTCCCTTATGTTGGTGCTCAACGTTTACTCTTTTTCCCCTTTTTTACGTTACATATCTTCTGCATTTTCTGAGGCCAAAGAAGAACGCAAAGCGATCTTTTTGGGTTCTTCTGTTGAATTTTTTTTATTACTTGTCTTATAAAGGTTATAATTCAAGGCACTCATTTGTTACTAAACTGTGGCTAACATAAAAGACTGGCAACCTGTGAACCTTCTCTCCAATTTTCCTTCTATATTCAGATGTAGTATTTTGGTTTGTGCTCCATTGTTTATATTAGATTTTACATTTCAGGCGGGTTGTCTTGGAAAATTTTACTAGGAAAATCTTTCACCTGTGTTTTAATTTGGAAAGTCCATCAGTTTAGTTTGAGATCATTTACGTCTATTTATTCTCACCTCATATCTATATGTTTTCTAGCTGTCTTTTCCTTTTAGAATATTCTGCGTAATTGTTCTTGTTTATGTAAACATCTCTACATATGTCACATATTAGTATATTTTTCTGATTCTTAATAGAAAATGCTGTTAAACGTAATAGGTGAATTCGTTCTGTTTCACTCTAGAGAAGAGTAGGTTTACATTTTCCTCTTTCTGGTTAGGGCTTGAACATTGTGGTTTTATCCAGAACTTAATCAGTCTTCCTGATTAGGGCTTGAACATTATGTTTCTCCACAGAACTTAATTGGTATTATTCATTCTGCCTACATACTGAATGATGTAAACTTCTGATATGTTGCCTTTTTGTTTTTTCGAGTTTATCTAAAGCCTATTGCCTCCTGTTTTATTCCTTTATCTATGCATTTATTGTAAACAACTTTGATTTGGAATTGTGACAGCATCTATTAAGCTGTTCCTCATTTTCTTTTGTCAAACTAAGCTAGGTTTTAGACTTTGCAATTGGTTCATATATTTAATTATGATTCAGTTCATCCTATTCAAAACCAACATAATAATTCCTGTGGTTAGTTCCATGTAGGTTTACCGGAAAATGGACAAGAGCCGAGCCTTGGATTTGTGCGGCCGCCACTCTGGATCTAGCCAGTCAGAAGAATCTGTGTTGGACCTTGAAAGAACATTCTGCTGTCAACGTAACATGCACTCTAGCCCCCCAACTCTCCAGCCATTTGCATCTGGGGGTCAACATTCTGAGAGCAATGCAGCCTACTTCTCTTGGCCTACCTCCACTCGGCTAAATGGTGCTGCTGAGGGCCGTGCAAATTATTTTGGTAACCTTCAGAAGGGGGTGTTGCCTGAAACTCTGGACCGCTTGCCAGCAGGACAGCAAGCTACCACCTTGCTTGAACTAATGACTATAAGGGCATTTCATAGTAAGATATTGCGCCGCTATAGTTTAGGGACTGCCATTGGATTTCGGATTCGACAGGGGGTTTTGACAGATATACCAGCTATTCTTGTTTTTGTTGCTCGAAAAGTTCACCGCCGATGGCTTAACCACATTCAGTGTTTGCCGTCACACCTTGAGGTGAGGAAAGGTGGTAGGACCAAATGATATTGATACCTCTATATTCTCCATGAAGGCAAAATACAATCTAGATTGCCTTTGGAGAAAAGGATGGTAACCCTAAGATATCTGTTGATATACTGTGCATCTAGATTCTGGACTTGCTAGAGAATTGAATAATGTCTGGCCAAAAAACAAAAGTTGACTAGGGAAGTGCAAAGGCATTCACCATACTAACTTTTATATGGTCATCCCAAGGTCCAAAGTTCATGTGTTAGCAGATGTTCGGCCTCCCTCTATCTCTTAAATGAGTTGAAAGGATCAGTGTGATTCATGATTTGAAATAAGCACTCCACCAATTGTTCTTAGGGGAAAATGGATTTTCACTAAATGTGTCATTTGAACGATCATGGACAACTGAAGTGTACATTGACATTTACAAAGTGTCATTTGTACATGGTACAAATAATCCAGATTTGGCTTTTGTTTCTCTGGGATTTTTTTGTTTACTACCTTTTACGAGTTGGAAATTGAAGATTGTGCCTATTTGTTTGGTTGATAGGGGCCTGGAGGTGTTTGGTGTGATGTTGATGTTGTGGAATTTTCCTATTATGGTGCACCAGCACCAACGCCCAAAGAACAACTGTATTCTGAGCTTGTGGATGGGCTACGGGGAAGTGATCCTTGTATTGGTTCTGGTTCCCAGGTATCATATTTGTTTCCAGCATAATATGGTGGTTCAATGACGCATATAGATTTTTATTGTCTTGATTCTACTTGTTTGAGTTTAAGCTTCACTAAGCAGATGTCTCTTTCACTACTGACCACATCACTATTGGACGAACATGGTGGCAGTTACAAGAAAGATAGATGTGGCATTATCATTGGTAAATAATAATGTGTATAAACTCCAGGTGTTATGATAATTAGTAGTGATAGTGAATGTTATGTTGTTTGACTTCTTTATGAACTCAACAGTTTCATCTTCCAAGGTGCAGTTGCACCATAGACTGAGCTGTGAGCTATCTATCAATTATGATGTGGAATAGTTGGTAGTTGTTACACTGTGTTATAGGAGGACAATTTTAAATTGATAAGATGACTTTCTGAAAGAATTGTTGGTATGTGATGCAAGAATTTAAATTGATTTTCTAGAATAAGTGGGTGGGACAATGACTCTTAGGATTTGTTGTGTCAATAATTGAACAAGTTACTGCATAATACTGCTACAGGAAAATTTGTGTATACAGTTCTGTTAGAAAAGTAAAATGTGTGACACAGTCTTGGGAGGTTTAATTTTGTTCTATACATCAGTGATGTCTTAAATTCTTGCTTATTTAAAAATATAAGATGTATGAGGCTTCTGACATTATTGAATGGCACTTTGATGATGATGTGGGAATCATTAACTAAAAATACAGTTTTGTATTTAGTGTATTTTTTCTTGTTATTGGTTGTATATTAGAATGATTTTGTTTGTTTTGGAGAAGTGAGGAAAAAAATGTCAAATTATGTGTGGGAGCTGAGGTCATGAGTGCTCTAGCATCTTGGACTTTCAGTGATATAATTATTGTTGTACTTGATGTGGATTTTCATCATAAAGTCCTCCATTTTACTTGCCATTTACTGGCTTGCACAAATCTGTACAGATTCATGTGTTATGAGAGCTGAAAAGGTTTTCTTGCTTTTGTCGGTCTATTGTCATCTAATTAAACACTTCTTTTCCATATTTCATTTGGATGATGAAACCTTTTTCTTGTTATTCATTACAATTTGATGATGTGTCTTGGACTTCTTGTTTGAAATTAGGCACATTTTTATCTATGGTTTGGTTTGTGTTGCTTGAGATGGGTTTCTTCTTTCAATTTAATATTAAAATCATACTATTGAGCTTTTATGCATAATACATTCTTATCCCTTGGCATTGGCTAATTATAACATTCTTAATCAAGTATATTTATTAAAAAACCCTAATTTTTTTTCTCAATTAAATAGATCTTTCTTGAGTAGACTGCAAATCATATTCTTCCCAGGTACACAATATATCAGTTGATCTCACATTTATTATGGAAACTAGACTTGCTCTTCAGCACCACTTTTCTGGATTTTCTTGCTTTAGCTTCAAAGTTTTAATAATCTTTACCACCTGTGTAGGTTGCGAGTCAAGAGACTTATGGAACCCTTGGTGCAATTGTGAAGAGCAAGACAGGCAACCGGCAAGTTGGGTTTCTCACTAATCGTCATGTTGCAGTGGACTTGGATTATCCAAATCAGAAGATGTTTCATCCTTTACCTCCTAATTTGGGGCCTGGGGTTTACTTAGGTGCTGTTGAAAGAGCAACATCATTCATCACCGATGATCTTTGGTATGGAATATTTGCAGGAACAAACCCAGGTAATGTAGTTCCTTTATTTTTCTAAACTGGGCCTGGCCTTTGTGATTTTCTTTTTTATAATTTTAATAAATTATCCTAACGATTCCCGTGTTCATCTCTGTCTGGTTTCATGGAATTTGCATCCTTATTCTTAGTGTTGTCAATAATCAGTTGTCAAGATGAGAGCATCAATAAATCTTGTCGTAACTGGTCCTTGTGTACTACCTTTTATTAAATGGTTGATTTGGATCCTAAACTACTTGTGTTTCTCAGATAGATTTGGGAATCCTTCTGATCTCATCTTTTTATGCAATTTGTAAGAAAAGTTTTCTTTGAAAAAAACTGTTTTTTGTTTTTTCCTTCCTGCATGCAAGTGTCATATAATTAGATGTGGTTGATTAACTTGTGTTTGAAGGAGTGTTTTCATGCCAATGCAAGTAAGAGTGGACATAAGAAAAAACATTTCTGTGTGAAAGCTTCCAACACTTACCATGTACAAGGATGACCTAGTACACTTCTGAGAGTGCAAAAGTCCTTTAATATTTTAATCTGATGTCACTTCTAGTGGGGGCTGGTCTGCCAAACCTGTCTCAAACAAATTCTTGAAGGTTTTTACTTGGTAACTGTGAAATTGGTTTGTTTATTCTATGTTCTTTCTTCCTTAGATTATTTGTTGTCTACTTATGCTATTTTATTGTCTCTTGTAGTTCCATCAGATATAAGCTGCTAGGTCTCTGTTTTATTTTGATACCATTGCATTTATAATGTAAATGTGAGAGGTATAACTAAGGAAAAGGCCAAAACATGTGCATTGTTGGAACCATAAGCATCCAAAAGACATTATAGAAAATTTCTGAAAAGAACGGTTGGAACCCCATGCTTTGTAGAGCAGAAAGTTGGTTCTGAACTAGCAGTATATTCAAAATATGTGGCAAGAGTTGAGAACATTGATATGGATGTGTGGCAAAATGAGGTCTAAAATTATAATTTTTATTGGAAAACACTAGATGAAAGAATAAGAGGAAGTTATTTGAGATGGACTAGATCTTCTGGGTGTTAATGCAGAAATCCAAATTTATGAAGAAACTTTATTAGAAGAAGGAAGAGGAAATTGCAAGAGAGAAGTTCTGGCCAGATATTGGAGTGATTAGGAGTTAAGCTTTTTTTTTTTTTTGAAGTAAGTTAAGTTTGACCCCTAATTCCCTTTTGTATAAACTTTAAAGTTAATTTTTGCAGAACATCTGAAATTCGCTTGCACTGTAACGTACATGAAAACTACTTCTAAGATAATTTCAACATAGAGTAAGGGACACAATTTACCACATGCACCCATAAGTGAAAATTTTAATAAGTATCCTTCTATATCACAATATTCAATAGTTTAACAATTTACCACATGCACCCATAAGTGAAAATATTAAAAGTGCCATTCAATGTCACATTATTTAACAGTTTAACATACTACTATCCCAATCAGTAGTGGTTCCTTGATTACAAGCATTAGGGTATGAGAAGAAGATATAGTTGAACATAGCCATCAAAACTATCATTGTTATTGAAAAATTGTTGAAATTATTGTTCACCTGCTGCTGTTGGCACATGTCAGAGATTAGTCTCACATGCAAACGGAGTAGAAAAGATACTAGCTTATTAATGGGAAACAGGCTTCTTAACTTCGGCTAGTCATTTTTTGGATAGACCTCAGATCCAACTTTACATGGTATCAGAGCAGGTACTTATACGTGGGCCGCCACTTATACTAAGTGTAGGAGCCTCAAAGAAGACTCACACTTGAAGGGGAGTGTCAGAGATTAGTCCCACGTACAAATGCGAGTTTGAAAAGATCCTGGCTTATTAATGGGAAATAAACTTCCTAATTTCGGCTAGTCATTTTATAATTCTCTGTTTCAAAAAAAAATTCAATTATTTTCTTCATAACATTGTCGAGCTCTGTAGGCTTTCTTTTCCTCATCTTTTACTTTGACTTTATGGCTGTAATGTGCTTTAACATTGTTCAAATGCTAGTATCTTTTGTAACCACTAAAATGATATCAGTACTTCCATAAAACTTTTGAGGTTTACATCGATGATGTGGCAACTAGTTGCAGTTCAAGTAAGAGAAAATTTAGGATTTAGGGTTTACCCCTAGTATAGGAAGATAATATTTAAAAAAAAAAAATCTTGCCTATTTTATCTCCTACTTTATCTCTTGCCTGGACTGCCACGTAGATGCCACGTCAGGATGTAAACCCTTGCAGTAATAGTTTGAAGTACACGTATCACCACTCATCCTTCTGTTACTTTCAAATGCTAAGATCTCCTTAGGTGGCATGATTAAGCTGTGTTATGTTTTAGGCTTTATGCAAAATTGCTATATAGTCGAGCAAAGCACATCTTTGTCTGATTGTATCTTTTCTGTCATTTATTTCTACTGATTGAGATCCGTCTGATCCCTCCTCGTGCCCAATACGATTCGGTGCACATGCAGAAACATTTGTGCGTGCTGATGGAGCATTTATTCCTTTCGCTGATGATTTTGAGATATCCCATGTGACAACATCGGTTAAAGGAGTTGGTGAAATTGGTGATGTAATGTGTGTCGATTTGCAATCTCCAATCAACAGCCTAATTGGGAGGCAAGTTGTAAAAGTTGGAAGAAGTTCTGGTTTAACTACAGGAACTGTAATGGCTTATGCCCTGGAGTATAATGATGAAAAAGGAATCTGTTTCTTCACTGATTTTCTTGTTGTTGGTGAAAACCAACAGACCTTTGATTTGGAAGGGGATAGTGGGAGCCTTATTTTATTGACAGGTAAGGATGGAGGGAAGCCGAGGCCCATTGGGATCATTTGGGGGGGAACAGCAAATCGTGGGCGTTTAAAGTTGAAAAGTGGTCATGGGCCTGAGAATTGGACTAGTGGAGTTGACCTTGGGCGGCTTCTTGATCTTCTTGAATTGGATCTTATCACAACAAATGAGGGTTTACAAGGTATTTAAACTGATGGTAATTGTTGTATCTTTTAAAATTGCAATTTTAGTAATACATGCTGCATTTTTTAAAATAGTGTTTTTGCATGGAGGCACCTACCTTAAGTCCAAGTAGAGGTTTGATCCCAAGATCTCCTCTTTACAAATCCCCCATGTGACCGCTGAGGTAATGCTTAAGTTCACAGTAACACATGCTGCATTAAGGTTCTGTAAATGCAAATCGGTGTTAGGATTCTTGATTTGTTGGCTACGGAGTAGCTTTTAGATATTATCATTCAACAGACACTCATCCTCTTCTTGGAAAATATTTAGATATATGGCATTCCTAAAATCTAAATAAAATAGAGGCATTTCTAAAAGTTATTGGTCGTCTACATGGGTTTAAAATGAAAGTCCTGCTTGGCCTTGCCAAGACTAATCAGATTAACATTTCCTGATCCATGTCTTTGCTGATATTTAGTTTTACTGGATTGAATTTATTGTTTGTCTTTCTTTCACATTTCCAGAAGCCATTCAAGAACAACGAAGTGCCTCTGCTGCTGTTGATTCTGCAGTGGGTGAGTGCTCTCCGCCTGACGGGCCACTTCCAAAGGAAAAAAACGAAGAAATTTTTGAGCCGCTGGGTTTTAATATTCGACCATATCAGCTGGAAGGGGCATCAGGCTCAGGGGTGAATGCAGCTTTCACCCATGCGGAGTTCCAAGTTGACAGGGTCGAAACTGCACCAAATATGGAGGAGCACCAGTTCATCCCAAGTTTTATTGATGCATCATCAGTACACAAGGACACAGAAGTGGAACCAGCTTCAAAAAATCTTTCTGCATTAAGGAATCTTACCGATGAAGAAGACCTTTGTGTCTCTTTACAGTTGGGAGAAAGAGAACCAAAGAGACAGAGATCGGATGTTGGGTTTAGCATAGAAGACCCAAAGTGAGGTTGCTTGATTTTTAGGATTCCTGGTGAGTTCTAATGCAAGCTGGAACGTGCATGCATTGAGTTGGAACTATTTTGGTACTTTCGGGTTCAACTACAGGCGGCAACATTTGCATATTTGTTTTGAATTACAGGGGTGACAGATAAGCTAGTCTCTTCAGCCCTGGCTAGAACAAGGGGAGGATCTGAATGGGTTTTAAATCATCAGCCTTCCGACCAGTTTCATGTTTTTATTCTCTTTTTCCCCTTTGCAGCTCTGAATCCTTCTTGAAATAGCTTGTGGGCATTGGTTCATACAGTGTTGGGGAAACTTGAGGATAACTTGAGTATCCTTTGAATGGATATATTCACATGAGTTAGGAAAAATACTCGAGAGAAGTTTGTAGCATATTTGTAGTCACCACTTTTCTCTGTCGCCTCTAACCTCAACTCACAGGTTGAATCATTTGGCCTAAATGGTCTAACTTCTGAAGTTTACTTTAAAATCATTCCCTGATGGGCATGAGAAACCCAAAAGGCATGACAGTATGTTCCTAGGGTTCTTTTGATATTTATAATAGGATGGTAAGAGGTAATTTAGTAGAAATGCAAATAAACTAATAACTGGGGGTTTAAAGTTGATTATATTTTGAAGCTTTTAAATTATTTGTATTTTAAGTAATTAATTAATTTATTTATTTATTTATGGTAGTGGGTATAAGCACCCTAGTTGGTATAAAATTTGACATTTTCAGAAAAGATGAGTCATCGTGATCAGGGCTTTTTAGCCTCGTTTCAGTGAGGAACAGACTCAAAATCATTCATTCATAAGTCTCATTTCTCATACTCTGTAGGTGTTTATTAAATCTTATCCATTTCAAATTAAAGCTAGAACAAATGTGAACAAAACCTTAAAACTCTGACCGGTCCAGCTAATTGCTAGTAGACTAGGACAACGTTTGGTCTATTCTCATTTCTCTTATGTAATTTTTTTCGAAAGCTTTATCCTCCTTAAATTTTCTTCAGTTGTGTCATGAGGGGAGAGTATGTGTTAAACATTATTCTGCATTAAGAAGCTATTAGTAGACATGGTGATGGGTGTCCAAAGTGTTGACAAAGGCAACATTATCGAAGTGACAAAAGCATCAAGCATCATTTACAACAATTAAGCACCCTAAAGGTGGAACATTGACGTGATGTGGTGAAGACGAAGAAATAATCGCATTTAAAATGCTCGTTTAAGCGTATTTAGCGATAATGACGTGAAAAGAAGTGTAATTCATAAGGTGCATGAACTTTCTTTGATGGTCTTTGGTCGTGCGGGGTACCCAGTGTTGGGGTTGTTGAGGTGTCTCTCCGCTTCTAGATAAAATTTAGCAAAGTCATTTTGAGAAAGGGTCAATAATATCACGACAATATTTTCTAATCATGTACTTAGTGGTTCTTAAATGTACCAAAACTTTTTGGTTTGGACATGTTTGGAGTGGATTCTTTTCGTCAAAAACTTTGAAAAATTGATAAGAAATGGTGGGAAAGTGATAATTATTGAGGGTGAGAATATAAGAAAAGAGCATAAATAATATTTTTTGCTAAACTAAATTTTTTTAGTGGCCAACACAGATTAAGAACTGTATATATTAAATTCTGTTTATGCACCATCCATTGTTGTGCCATGATAGATAACATATCAATCTATAGCTTACTTGATACTTGCATTCACACCATTATGAGTTTCTAAGCCAAATCAGGAGTTCCGGATCTTGTTCCAACTTAAATACCGACTTGGGTTTCTGGAACTCGGCCACATGATAAATAAGAAAGGTAGTTCATGAAACCAGTGGTTAAGTAGCATCCAAGATTATAAGAAATGACTTGTAAGCAATAATGGGCTGCTCATGAAAAGAACGCAAAGTAAAGACATGAATTGAAACTACTAATCCCCTCAATATTCTTACTCATTATAAAGAAAATGTCCAACTCACCTTTGTGACTACATAGTTTAATATACTCTTTTATACGATGGAGCCATTGTACAGGTTTACTCTGCATTGGATGAGTATGGCATAGAGGCGGGTTTTGTGGGGGACCTGCTTGATGATCAACTCCATTAGCTGCGGATTTGAATTGAATTCGACTCAAAACCTTGTGTCCACTGAAGGTGAGAGACAAGTTTTTCTTTCCCTACCTCGTAGGATTACATACACCCTAAGATAGTATTGGGAAGGGTTTGATAAGGCTCTTTGATAGAAGACTCTTTGAGATAACTCTTTGAAAAAGTCCGCTCTGGAAAAGCTTCTTCTTGGAGCTCTTTCCAAAGTACTGAAATATCCTTTTTCCAAACAGATTTATGAAAAAGGAAGTGCATCCAAAAACATTTGTTGTCAAATCTTGTTTATGTAGGGTGAGAACAAAAACACACATTTACACAGAATCCTTCTCTTATTCTCCTCCTTAAATATTTGAACCAATAAAAACTACCTATCCAGTTAGTTACATCAATAAAATAAACCACCTGACTTACTATTGAATTCATATACGGGAGTGGGTTTGATCTCCCTATTCTATCAATACCAACCGTTTGGAGAGGAAGTTTGTCCCCAAGCTTCATATTTGAGGTTCCTTGTGTTTAGCCACTCACACTCCATTTATTTCGGAGTAGACGCTTGACTCAACATCTTTGTGTTGAATTTATCCTTCACTCCACCACATGTCATAGTTTTCTGCTTCTTTTCTCTAGCGATCATTTTCGGCTTTGCATTCACATTTATTTTTTTTCCCTTTTCCCTCGACATTTGCCTTATTTTTCCTGTTTTGTTTTTCTTTTTTTATCAGCATCTTTGGATTTGTCATGGGAGATGTGATCTAGTGTTTACCTAGCATTTCTTTCATGCCTAGGGACCCCGAGATTTTCTCTTTGGCCCACTCCGTCCACACCACCGACTAGACAACAATTCATTGAAAAGGGCTGCTAGCACAATTCATTTTTACCAAGATCTCTCTCGCTAGAATTGGGTGAAACTTTGCAAGCTCCGCATCAGGCACCACTTCAACAGCCTCTGCAAGACACAACATTGCTCGCCCGACAACAAGTCCCATGGCTCCAAGACAAAAAACAGCCGCGAAGTTTCCCTTTTCTACCTTATATTCTTTGTTTTTCTCCTCCCCGCCGTCTATGTGGACAATGGAGACTTCCAGATGTTGAATCGGGTGGCTCAAGATTTTTCCCCTATTCTTTGAATCTTTTGCTTCAGCCCGGCCTTCTTGCACCAGATTTTTTATTCATTTTGTCAACTCTAATACCATGATAGGGTGAGAACAAAACCACACATTTACAAAAAATTCTTCTCTTCCCCCCTTGTGTTTTCTTCTCCTCCCCCTTAAATATTTGAGCCACTAAAAACTACCTATTCCCTCAATTACATAACTAAAATAAACTGCCTAACAAACTTACTTTTGTATTCATATAGGAGATTGGTTGTGATCTCCTTGATCTATCATGGGGTTTTAAAACATACACCCTAGTATTAGGTAGCATTTGATAAGGCTCTTTGATAGAGGACTCTTTGAGAAAACTCTTTGGAAAAGCTTCTTTTTGGGCTCTTCCACATCACTTAAATATCCTTATTTGAGCATCAAAATACATTTGTTGTCAAAGAGGGGTTCTTCCATCCAAAGAGTAGCTTTTAGCGTGCGTAAAGCTTAGGCATGCACCCTTAGACTATTAGTTCAATATTTTTAAAATTATTTATTTTATAATAAATATTTATTTTTTATTCTTATTTATTCTTACTAAAGTATTATAATGCAAAGGTAAAAATATTTTGAAAATCAAAGTAGGGAAAGATTAGAATAAATTATCCATAAAAATATTTTTAGAACTGAAAACGGGCCCCACTCTCATCTCTTGAAGTTCAGGACGAAGGGTTTTAAAAGAATGATGTATCATAAGGCGATCTTAAAGAACTACCAAAATGGTGTACTTTTTCATCCTTCCTTATCTGATTCAAAGCAATGTCTAAACCAATAATGCAGAAGATTAGGTTAAATTTATTCCTTAAATCATTGGATTAGACTACCTACCACATGCCTCCTTTATGTGCATGTGCAAGGCCATGTGTGAATGTCTCTTCGCATGTGTGAATGGTCCATTTTTTTTTAAGAAGAACGCCTAAAAGCAAAAAAGAAAAAGAAAACAAACAACTTTGTTTTCTTCTATCCATGATGTGATTAGCTGAAAAATAATATACTGCCTTGATTTGTCAATACTTGAATGGCTCATGACACGACATGCCTTTCCAATTATGTGATTTAGTATGTTTAGACTTTTTAATCTTCCGGACAATATGACTAGAACTTCAGTTTTTAACCCATCTAAGCTGGTCGAGTGGTAGTAATTAATAAAAAGCTTTTTGAACCTTGGAGATAGGGTACCTCCATAGAAAAAACAAGTGTTTATTGACATGATTAATTTTTTATTAGGTTGTTAACCCTTTTAGCTTCTTCTACGTTCGCTTATTAATGACATATTTTGTATTATAAAGATAGATAAATGTTGTTTATCTGGTTGATAAAAATCATCTTATAGTTTTCATAATTTGGGGTAATTGCTAAATGTATATCTTACTTTAAGGGTGGAGTACTAATTAGGGTTGATTGCTATAATAAAAGAATAACGCAAAAATTGGGTGGAGCAATTTTATCTATTTAACCATTCTAGAGTCCACAAATAAAATAGAATGGATACAGAATAAAAATTCTTACGCCTATAGTAAATCTATAATTTTATCCATTCTGCTAGTGTACAGACCATTAATGTACTCATTTGATAAACAAAATACTAATAACCAAGCTTATTCTATATCCGTTTTACCTATTTACCACTTAAATAAAGGATGTGTTTGTTTTGAACTTTTATCTTAAAATCAAATATGATTCATTTTTTAAGAATCACTTATATTTTTTTAATGATTTTAATCAATATACTATTTGTATATTTTTATTTTAAAATTTTTAAAATTATTTTAAACCCTAAATCCTAAAGAAGGGTAATGAGGTGGAAAAAGATTGTCATAAACTTTTCTTATAATTATACTAAATAATAGTTATACTAATAATAATTAAGAGTAATAATAGCTGCACACCAATTGAAAAAACTTCCCAAAAATATTTTTATTTTATAAAATTCTAAATTCTAAATTCTAAAGGATAAAGGATAAATCCTATGCTGCTGGAATGACTAGTACGTCAAATAAGTACTGCACATATGTACAGTTAGCATTTTCTATAATAATATTAACAATAATAATTATTATTATTATGATTATAAATAATGACAATAAATAATAAGAACACAAATCATTGAAATGCCTAAAGTGGGTTGTCTTTGAGCAATGGAGGACAGGGTAGAGAAAACGATCCCAGGGTTCCATATCTGTAACTGGTCCCTACCCAATTCCCTATATGGAGTTTCTTTTTGTCTCTTGTGCTCTTCTCTCCCTTCACCACTAAATGCAATCCACCTGTGAGCATTTTTTTTTGGGTTCAGATTTCCCTATGTCAGGGCCAGAGAAAATCACAAGGACATCTGATTCTTCGTAAAAGGAAAAATCTATCTGGGAAACTTATCCTTTCGGGGCTGCATATGGGCAGGAAACAGTAAAGGAGAAATGTCCATGAAAACGAAACTGTTTGATGAGTAAAAGACTTGCAATGTCGGAATAACTTCATTAGTGTCTCCAAATGAAACTACTGTACTACCTGCTTTGCTTGTTTGAGAGAATCCCAAGCTGTGCGATGGCTCGTCTCTTTACTTTTTTCTCCTGACATGTGTCTCCTCAGTCTCCTCCGTCTGCTCCTTCTGGGAGCAAAGCCGTCAATATTCAACATATGGGGATTTTTATTCACGATCAGGTGCATCTGATGATAGGAGGCCGTTTGAGCTATTTGTTTTGTCATACCAGTCGTTTGAAATGCTGTCTATCATTGGGTAACAGTAACATAGTTGGGTATCGTATTCAACGAAGGTAAGCATTTCTGGTTTCCTTTTTTTCTGTATCTAACATTTTTGGATTTTTGATGGGGTGGGATCGCCCAAAAAAGAAGAGAAAATCATGTAAAATTAAAGGATCGGTAGCAGAAGTACCTTGTGTAAGGCGATGACGAGTAGGAAGTATTCCCGGAAAACCCAGATTGACTATTTCTTGTTGGTGATTGAGTGATTGAAGCTGCAAGATGATCTGATGAAAACACAACTGCGTCCACGATTTCCAAACCTTTTTTTTTCCTTCGTGGGGAGCATTTTTGACTGCAATTCTCTTTCCGTATGTATTCCTTTCTTATCTGTCCATCAAATTGATGAAATGCTAATGCTCGAAGAAAGGACTGTGTTGCTCAGATCATGCTGGCAGCTTCAAGCTCTCAAACCAACAAAACTGCAGACAAGGAAAAAGGCGGAGAAGAGAGAAAGAAACAGAGGACAGGCAGAAACACTGATAATTTTAGCCCTCGCCACGAACGAAGTAGAAGACGAGAGAAAATGGTGAGAGGAAGCCCCAGGCCCAGAAGGTTCACTCGGTAGGTTCACTGACAAGGAAAATACAGAAGCACAGGCCATGCATGACTCAGAAAGGGAAGAGGAAGATCTCTCGTGACCCTCTTCCCCCTGAATATAAATGCAACCTCCCTCAACCTCCCCTCCATCTCTCACGGTGCCTTAAATGGTGTTACAGCTATTGACAATGACCCTCTTCTCTCTCCAGGAGAGGGAGGATGAAAAGGAGATGAGATGGGGATTTTGGTGGGTGTAAAATAGTCCAGTTTGTTTAAATCGAAATGTATGAGAAGTCCAGGGTGGTGGAATCAGTTGAGAGCATGCCTCCTTGTCTTTTGCTTTGGGTGGTTCCCCTGTCTCTGGTGTAATGGGTTGACAAACAATGACATATGGACAAGTCCATAGAGGAGGACCACACCTTTTTTTACTTGATTATGGGATGCCCTCACATGCTTGCCCTTGTAACTTTGCTCAAGGAGTTGAATAAACTTCTTGGGATTAGGGATTTCCATGGACATCTCCAATTCATTTACTTGCTCTTACTGCTAGTGTGCTGACACTTGGAATTTCTTTAATCCTTCTCTCTTCTCTTCTACTTTCTAGCACTTCTCAGACTGACCAATTGACCCCAAGAAGCTTCATTTGGCTTCAGTACCCATGCGATTCCTCCTAAGACCCACCCATCAGAACCAGCTTTCTGCTTATGAAATCTTCCTGTCTTGGTTAGTATGTAAAATAAAAATGTACACCTGTTTTCAGCCTCCTGAAACCCTAATTCATGAAACGAGCAGAACAGTAAAGAAACGTTCTCTTTGCTCCGTCTTCTTTGTTCAGCAAGAGCACTGGTGTTTCATCTTTATTGGATGTTTTGATGAATGGGTAGTTAAACGATAAAAGTATTAAAAAGTTAAAATAATAATAATAATAATAAAAAGCAGTTCAATGGATACTCCTCTTAGAAGCAAGCATGATAACTACTGTCCTAGGGCAATTGACAGGGGTTTGGTCCCCTTGGCTTTACATCATAACTGTTTAATCTTTTTGCATCTTTTCTCTCCCTTTTAAAATTTCCTGGTTCAGTGCCAGATTGCCTACCTCCACTTTGGGTCTTCCAGTGTTTCTGGACACTATCATGCAAACAAGTTAGGTCCCCTTGTTGCACATAATAGCCCTTGACAGAAGAAACAGGCAAGGTTGCTTCTGTGGTTCTTTTTAATTGGTTTTCACTACTCTAAAGTTTAAACAAAAACACTGAAACAGTTGATCAATTATTAGCTTTCATCATCTGAATCCCAAAAAAAAAACATGGTGGCGTCAACCACCTCAAACCACTTATAATTTTTTTTTTTTTTATGTTTCTTGGATCAGTTGCTTCAAATTAGGCCTCCGTGATAGGAACAGAGGGAAATAATTTCATGCTTAACTAACCAAAGCACCTTCTTTTTGTGTTTACCATTGGCTTCTTATATTCCTCAAGTGCTAACGACAAGTTTAACCACCTAAAGGAAAAAGGCAAAATCAAGTGAGGAATCACATTACAATGACTGATTTGGGGGGTAATGAAGACATTAGAATACACTAATGCCGACATAAGAATAGACTAATGCCGACATAAGAATACACTAATGCCAACGATAAAAGATGTGATGTATTGCCTCCGAAGATTAATAACCAATTGGGTTGGTTTGTAGACCCGTCACATGTATGTTTACGAACTCGTCAAGATGAGTGGTTAAGAAAGCGTTTTCGATAATAAAGCAGATTAAAGAGGTTTGGATGTGAACTACTCACCATGAACGGCAATGGGCCTTTAATGTGACATCAGAGTGTTGGACCAAAATTGTGCACACAAAAGTACATACAAATCATGTCATAGAGGTACCACTTTGCACAATAATGGAGGTCAAGGGGAGGTTTTCTTTCCATTGCTTTTCCTTGAATGAAGTAATTTTTGTTTTCTTTTAAATGGAAGCAAGCATTCTTCATTTTTGTATTAGGTACAATAAAAGGGGGTTGAAATGAACATGTAAAATTAACCTACTTTCATTTTTTTGTACATAGTAAAGTAGAAAAGAAAGAAGACGTTTGAACCTACTTTCATTTATGAGAGTAATTTGAGCTCAAGTTTTTATGTAAGTTGATTGAACTTGAAAATCAAGGCCGAATGAAAATGAATCACAATAGCTTAGTAGATTTCATTCCTTTCATTTTTCTTTTTGCATATAATGCCCGTTACAATTAAGAGCGGTGATATAAGTATTACGGGTTTATATTTCCAAGTCTTTACATCCTCGTCTACGCTGCAGCTTAGTAAAAGATAAACTTGGAGATAAAATCTGCAATATTTTAGTTTTTTAATAAAATATGATCCACTTATTCTATGCGTAAACCTTAAACCCTAGATTTTCTCCTACTTAGACTGCCAACTATGCAACCATGTCAAGATGTAAAACCTCGAGGTAAAATCAAGAAGTACTGATATCATTTTTCTATAATTAATTCTTTTAGTCATCAAGTGATCAAATAAACCTACGGTTGTGGTTTATGTAGTAGAAATTAATTTAATGTTGAAATAATCCAAGCACTCTATATCGGAAAAATATCTTTAAAAATTCATTCCATACTCCAATCCAAGTATATGAACATTCCTGTGCCAATCATAATTTTTTTAGGAGTTTATGACCGTAAAAAACGTCAAAATCAGTTTCTTGCTCGCACCCACTTGAAAATTATATATTATTCTCGCTGCCCTAATTTCAGATGCTACAGCCTCTCATCTCTTTTTCTGTAAAAAAAAAAAAAAAATAAAAGCCCTCTCGTAATTTTTTTGTTAAGAATGTAACAATTAGGAACCCCATGTTATACTCTTCAAATTAATGGTAGCGGCAATCAAGATAAAAAATATGACTCACATTAATAAAGATCGTCACTGGAAAAAACATGGACCACTGTGGTATGTGGACTATTCCACCTCGCATGTGACTCGAAATAATTCATTGGGACCATCAAATAAGCTTCCTACATTAACCATTGATCAGATTTTAACAGGCAAAATGTGACAAAGCCTAGTGGTTTTTGTTAGGGACCATTGTGTTGCTATGACTTTTGGTTACAACAAATGACAAAGCCTTCTATTGTGTTGGGGGGTTCCCCACGGACACCACACTGAGACTATAAAACAATAATATGAAGAGTATAATATGCTACAGTTCAAGTGTGGTCAAGGTCAGTCTAGATGTTTTTGTCTTGGGTCAGGACCACATCACCTACATCGACCGAAAGACGCGTGTTGAATGTTAGGTTACATGTTTTGTACTGGATGCAGTGCCAATAATATCACTAAATCAGCTTTAATAACAATATTGGTGTAATAGTGATGCCAATATAGCATCATCTTATTAAATTAGAGCAGGTCATATAATTAGGTCAGGTTTTGGAACATTGGTGTAAATGGTGTTATTTATTATATGATGTATGAATAATGATATGTAAAATATATATAATAAAACCTTTTGTAACGAGGGACTGGTCAATATGGCTAATAAACTTCACATGGTCGTAATATTCCAAACATGGCATGAATACCAAAACCCTCCTAAGTCAACCACACGAACCTAGCACAAACTACCAAAATAAAGTATGATTAAATGACCAAACCATAATTTATATGTGGGATGTCATTTCCTAACATCAATGAATCTATTAAATTTTATAGAGCAGTGTTTGACATTTCAGGTTTAAAGCATGTAAAATGATAATGTGATACATCTAGCTATAATCGGATTTCCTTTTCATCCCAATATGTATGAAATGAACCCAAATATCCACGTTCGAACATGAGAGTAACCATTCATGCAAAACAGCAATAGGTGTCATAGTGAGCATCCTTGGAAGAAAATTCATAGTAGAAACATTGGATTCCAACGGGTGAATAATTCTAAGGGCCTTGAGTCCAATATACCTGAGTCCCACTTGTTTCTTCTTTCAAAAGTTATTTTATGTATAAGATCACTATTTTTTTAATTTTATGTATAACAATACCATTAACTCCATTTAATACTACAAATGATTAAAATATAACTTCTAAATCATTTCATTCCACTTATATATTTTAGCTAACTTTGTAGTTGATCAACTTTGAACGAGATGGAGTCCTTGCACAAGAGCTTGTTGCCATAGACCAACTCAATGAAAATTAATCATATTAACAAAATGACCTTTCCAAAAAAATCCATACAAGAATGGTAAAAAGAATATCTTTAAAATTTTATCAATTTTAAAAATATACTTTAGGTAATGTTTTATACATTGAATCTGAGTATTTCCAACCCAAGATCACGTGTGGGGTGTAATATTTACCCGATTACCCGTTCTGCCGTTCGTTCTATTATTAAATGAATGGAAATTTAAAAAAATATACCTGAATAACAAGAAGGTAGATTTAACTTGTTTACCGATTTACCCGTTATTAAACGGAACAAGAATGAAAGAGCTTATTTTGTACCATTTTTACCTATTGCTGATTTATATAAAGAATATATTTCCCAATAAGTACAATTATTTAAAATAAAAACGAAATATGATTCAACTCTTTAAAGAACCGCAATTCAATTATTTTTAAAAAATCATGCAATATTATTTTAATATAAAACAATTCTTTTAATTATTTTTAAATATTTATACACTTAATTAAGATAATTTATTGACAGTTTTTTTAAATATTTATAATTTGTTTCTTATTATTCCTTTTATTACCCAGTTATCCGTTCTACTGTACGGATAAAAGTAAATAGAGTTACATTATCGATACACTATTTTGTATGGCTTATAATAAACCAAATATTAATAGGACGGAAACGGAACAACATATTTCGTTTCTTCCGTATACCCTACTCACATGCCTTGTCTAAAAGGAGTCACGTGCGAGCCGGCGATCAGACGCGCGATTCCGACGGTTGGACTCTTCCGGGGCTCCGGACGGGCAAGGGCGCGAGGGAAGATTATCAATTTGGGTGGTCCTGTCGGCTACCAAAAACTGTGGAGGCTCGCCACTCTGGAGCTCGGGCAATCGGCACAGTCGGCAGACGCCCCCTTTTTTTTTTTTTTTTTTGCAGGTTCTCTGTCATTACAACCTTGCAATCGGCTTTTCGATCGGTTTCTTTTGTACCCCTTTCGCGTTTGATTCGAATCTTCACGGGGAAAAAGGGTAACTCTGGAATCGTACAAGGTGGGTTTCTCCCTTCGATCCCCGCTTCATCTTGCTCTTGTTCTTGTTCTTCTTCGTGTTCCTTTTGTTTGCGTCCTTCGCTTTCATGGATGGTTATGCTGTTTCACCTCTTGGGCCGAAATTTGGTGGGAGTTAGTGATTTTGTTTTTGCCCTTTTTAAGGAAATTTTTTGATATTTGAATATGGTCAAGAGGCTGTAGTTTAAATAATACAAAATTGGAGAAGAACGTTTTTATTTTTCTGTGTTCTGGCATCTGTGCTTTTTTTTTTTTTTTTCTTCTTCACTTTTATTGGTTTGGAATGTCTTAAAAGAAAAAGATAAACTGAAGAACTATACAAATGAGTGACACTCGAAGGAGCAAACAGAGTGATACTTGGAGTGATACCTGTACAACAAGGTGGATGCAAATGCAGCCCTCGGTTAGCACATCAGCCGGAGCATGGCTGATCAGAGTTTGTGGGTTTTCATAATCTTCGAAGGACGATAAAGGGCCATTATTTTTTAAACTATGATGGGAAATTTGTGAGACGGATGTTGAAGATGCCACTGTCATTCTTTTAGTGTGAATTTTCTAGAGAAAAGGAGTCCAATAAATTGTCATTGACGATTCATTGATAATCCGTAAGATATCCATGGTATGAGGCCTGAGCTCTCTGCGTTGGCTGAGATGATGAAAGAACTGTCAATGAAGCTTCCCGATTAAAACAAAATAGTTTCTCTCCGATTGGTTTAATCTGAAAATGATTTTTTGCATTCCCTTCTGTGATAGGTCAACATTATGCACACCATACCCTCCCCCAGATTAGTGCCTATCTACTTAATATATTAGTTAGTGATGCCAGGCCCTATTCACCTGCATTAGATAACTTTATTGCGAGGAGTTAACGAAAGCTCATTTTCATGTTAAAACTTACCTTAAATTTGTGTATCTAAAGTAATTTTTGACTTCCCTGTTTAACTTTCTCTGAAATATTGTGCAGTGGATACGATTTTTCCTTCTGAGTTGGAGCACATCTTGAATGGTATGCCATGGCTGGCACTGCCTTACCTTCCCTTGGTCGTGTGAAGCTTAGTGATCTGAGGGCAAATGAAGGGCTTCCATCTGATTTATACAAGAACTCAGTGTGTACTCTCTCCCAATCTCTAGCCCAATATTCTGCAGCTATCATTCAATTCTCAACAAGTGATGGGGCGCTCTTGAGATCTGGTCTTGAATCTGCTCGTCTTTTCTTCCACCAAAGATCATATGCTGCTCCCGAAATGGCAAGCAATGATGCGCGAGAATGGTGCAGGACTTCGGGTTACCATGCTGACCCACAGCTTTGGCAAGAAACGTATGATTTCCGACCTGGCCTTACCCCGACAGAACCCAGTAACACAATGGAGCTCCCTCCTCCGGGTTTGCCCGATATATTTTCCCTATTGGGCAGGGCGGCTAGAGAGATCTTAGATGCAATAAGCTTCTCTTTGAACTTGCGTAGTTTCCCTTTCACTGAAATTCTCGATAATGTTCCTCTTAGAAATCGAGAGATTTCATCATCAGTTCTATCAGTTTGCTGTCATTCAAGACCGTCTTTCCAAGGGACGCAGCACCACTTGACAACACAAGATGATGGTCAATTGGTTATGTATCCTGAACAGGACCACCAACTAGATAAAAGCTTGATAACCCTTGTTAAATCTGATAGGGCAGGTTTACATATAAGGGACATCCATGGAAGGTGGGTACTAGTGGATGGGGACCTTGGGCCTCAGGAGGCAGTGGTCTACCCTGGTCTTGCTCTATACCAAGCAACTGCTAGCTATGTCAGTCCAGCTGTCCATAGAACAGAAGTGAATAACCTGCAGGGCAATATATATGGGAGATCTTCCTGTCTTTCAAGCTGATGCCAAGGTCCATGGCAAGCCTTAGTTGTTCAGAAATGAGAGCAGCGGGCCATGGAGTTGAAGCACAGTTCCAGCTGCCAGTATCAGTGGATGACTTCATGCAGAGACCACACCCTGCAGATCAACTATTCCCAAGGCAAAGCTTCCAAACTTACACTTTTCCACAAGCCCAAGATGGTAGGTCAGGATCCTCCTATATCCCAGCTTGCAACCTTTTTTTTGGCATGGAAAGAGCATTTGGGTTGAGGTTTTCATTCTCCAAATACTTCCTAGTCTATTTTTGGATGTTTTAAAGACAGCATGGCATTGGTTTAATTATATTGAGGATATGGAAAAACAGCTGTTTTCTATAGAAAACCTTTCTGCAGAATCAAAGATCTTTTCTGGGTTCACACCTTGAGTCTTTTAACTCGGTAGCTAACTGTCCTTAAACCCTTAAGAGATTGAAAACCATGTCCTTTTTTTGTGTTAATAATGCAGAACTTTGGAAATGATCTCTGGTGGTACATTGATGGTATCCAATTTTTTGTAGGTTCTTTGAAGCCTTTATTGAAGAGGAGGAAGACCAATGCTAGATGCAAACCTCTGCCTCCATCCAAGAGGCTCCGGCTTGAGGCACAAAGAGTCCTGAAGGAGCGAGTGCAGGAAATTGCAGACAAGAAGGGTATCAAGCTAAGATTTTGCAATCTCAAGGAATGTGAAGGCCATATACTGTCATTGGACAGTCCTTGTGAGACTGTCCGCATGGAGATCGGATGGCCTCCAGGGGTTCCATTTGTTCATCCACATGACCTACCAAATAAAGCAAAACGTTGCTTTCTTGAAGCATACGAACCTGGTTGGACATCTTCTCAAGATATGGAGTTAAGTCTAATCGAACCCGGACAGGCCAGTCAACATTCAACTACCTATATTTTTGCAAATTCAACTTTCTAAAACATACTTCTGCAAATAGATGCATGAGACTTGCAACTAGCATACCCGATACTGTTCTTTTTCTCAGATAACATGAAACATACACAGCAAGAACAAATTGAATATTTTGCATGATTTAATTAAATATTTTGCATCTAAAACAAATTAGCATCGTCTACCAAAATCTTTGTTAAATTGCATATTTTCCAGTGAAAAGGTTCTAATATGTAAATGCTGTAAAACTGTTTCCTTGATTGTTCTGTTTGAAAAGGTTCAAATTAGCATCGTCTACCAAAACACCATATGTACAATTTTCTTTAAACAACCCCCAAGCCCCGCCAGCCCCCCAGCCCCCAGCAAGCCTATTGCAAGCCCCCAGCCCCACAGCCCCCAGCCCCCAGCCCCCAGCCCCCCAGCCCCCAGCCCCCAGCCCCAGCCCCCCAGCCCCCCCAGCCCCCAGCCCCCCCCCAGCCCCCCGCCAGCCCCTCTCTCTCCCCCTCTCTCTCTCTCTCTCTCTCTCTCTCTCTCTCTCTCTCTCTCTCTCTCTTAAACTGTTAAATAAATAAATTATAAATAAACAAAATAAAATATAAAAATAATCAACATAAAGAGTAAAAAAATTCAAAAAAAAACATAGATATTTGTTTAAAATACTTTTTTGCTGAAACCAAGATTTTATTCTGAATAAACATTGTTAATGTATGTGGCTGATCCATTTTAGCTTTCTTTAAATGACTGCAGAGATAAACCCACATTTTAAGGTATTTTCAGAAAATTGAGTTCATCTCTTTTGCATCCACATTATAGATTAAGGTGGTCAGAGGAAACCTGTCTTCCCACCTAATATCAACAAACGAAGAGTTTCATCAGCTTCCTTTGCTCTCATGATGGTTAGTTTACACCATATAATCTGCAAATTACATAAAGATAGCCCTCAATGTTTATGAATTTGACAAATAACTGCATTTCTTTTGTGTCTTTTGCAGGTTTTAATCTCCATAACTTTCACTATCTGGCCATCCTTTGTCGGTCTGTGACTTGACAAATTCTGCCAACAGCTTGATCTCCTCATCACGCAGTCGGGCACCAAATGTACATTGACCCTAGGAGTGCAATTTTCTCCAAAACCCTTCATATGGAAAATATTTATTTTCTTAAAAATTTGACAATAAAGATCAATGCAAATGTAAATACAGAATTTCAGCAGGACAACATACTGGCATTCGCCCCTTGCCATAATATGTGATTCCATAAATCCCTTCCTCTGTGTCTATTCCATTCCTGTGACGAAGGAAGACCATTTGAACAATAAACGGAAGGTTACCTAGCTGCAGATGTTGAAATGTCTTGACATCAAATCAACCTTGACTGCCCAAAGATGAAGAAAGAAAGAGACTTTGTTTTGGAGGTTCATTGTTACCTCTGGAGGTCCTTAAGGAAGAGTGTGGCACCCTGGAGAAGAAGAAAGATTGGAGGGATGGGTCAGAAGACGAGATGGATCAGTAAACAAGTGTTTGATATTCTGTAATGTTGTCGAGTGTTACAGGTTGAATTATATTTCCTCCACCAACGTGACAGCCGATGCAGGCTTTGTTGAACAGTGCTGCTCCTCTCTCCGTAACCTGTGCAAGAGATACTGAAATGGAAGGCAGTAACTCAATGAACGAGAAGGGAGTGCAAATTTTGTAGTCTGTAAAACTCGTATATTATTTGTTGAGTGACATTCTCTTTGTTAGTCATTAATCTGGCCACGTATTTGCGATTGATTCTCTCCAGAACAAAAGCAATTTTTGCTTCACTTTTTAGGTTCTGAAGACAGAATTTTAGTTTTCAAGTTGAACCACAGGATCATAAATATCAACAGTGCGATTTTATGCAGGATCCATCTATTGTTTCCTCTATTTTTTGTTTCTCTTTGGAAAATCGTCCACGAGAAATTACCACATAAGTGATCAATATCCTACCGGTGAGAATCGGAAATGGGAAGAAGTGAAGGGCCTCGTAGGTCCCTTCGAGTTAACCCGAAATGAAAGAGAGGATAGAAATCTGTAACAACCTGGAGTGGTGCAAAAAGAGGATAAGGTGATCGCAGTCGCCACGAGAGGAGTAACCAAGCACTTGAGAAAACCGGATTCCCCTTGCCGTCGCTGAAATGGATCATCTCCCTTGCAGAAAGCCTTGGAACTAGCTGAAATCTTCAAATGATGCAAAAACAATTTCAGAAGGAGAGAGGGAGAGAGAAAATCTTCTCAGATGAATCGAAACGATGTACAACAGGGAACCTTTCTTTTTCTGGCAGCTACCTTCATTGAGACGAACGGAGGACCTTTGCAAGGAGATATCACAGAGATACACTGCATTTCTCCTGTAAATTCGTCCCGCTTCGAGTGCCTCTCCGGTCTCTCACCAGAGAAAATGGGAATTCGGAGAACTTACCGCTGCTTGTTCTCTGCGCGCAGCCAGCAATGTGTCCAGAGCGCGAGTCTTACAGAGATTTTGAACTGCAATGGCAGGCGTAATTTCATTATCAGTGCATATCTGATTATTCCAACGGGTAATCGGATAATAAACGGTAAATAAACGGAAAATAATAAAAACTGTTACATTTTTATTAAAAAATTAGGGAAAGCATAATAAAAATAAGTGGGAGAGGGATTTTGGATGTGGAAACGGTTGCAAAGGAAAAAGGCGATAAATATGTTACACTTTACAAAAGTAAAATGATATAAGGTTTAGCTTTGACTATCCTCGTGGCAGCTTAGTTGGCAGATTTAGGGTTTACCATAGAATAGAAGGATAAATCCAAATTTATCTCTTACAACATGAGCAGTAATACTTGGCAGTACTCTATCGCCACTTTTTATAAAAAGGTAAAATTATTATATTTTTTATTTAAATAATAATATGAAAAAATAAATAAAAATAAATAAATTTTTTATTTCCATTTCTTTCTACTTAATAATTGGTTGAATGGTAAAATGACTAATTGGGTAAAACTTACAGCTCTACTCATAGTAGTAAAATAAACACAAAATGTGGACTGTCTTTTTAAGGAATTACAGTTTACTTAGAAGGGTTAGTGGACAATAGAATGCGAGACATCAAAGTCACATAATATCATTTTTCTCATGTTAGTTCATCTTTATTTGATGATGACATGGACTATACCTTAAAATTAAGAGAGAGTTAAATCTCATTCACTATGTAAATTGTGCCCTTGAAAGATATTCATTTCCCTCATGGAGAGGTAGAATTTTAAAGTTCTTTCAATTCCCCTGTATGAGAGATTTTTTAAAGCAATGTCTAACAATAGTAAAATTATTTTACTTATTTTTATATTATAATTTTTATTTTTATATATTACAAATTGAATTATGAATAAGGGAATGTTATACCTTTTTAGAATTATTATAAACCTTAATTGATTTGAAACATTTTTATATTTTAAATTAACATATTGATAATTTTATATATCTCTTTTAATTTAATACATATTTTATTAAAGAGTAATGCTAGTTGCACCTAGGCCACAGTACCTATTCGACATACATGATGTGTCCAGCCAATAAGAAAAATTAATAAAATAATATTTTTTTTTAATTTATAAAATCCTAAATTATAAAAGATAAACCCTAGGCAGCTGTCTTTCGTATTGGCCGGTTGAGTCATTTACGTCAGATATGTACTGTGCTTAGGTGCAACATTTTCCTTTATTAAATTGTCAATATTCTGTACCAATATAGTTTTTCTCTTTCAATATATACTTGTCTCCTAAATTCTCAATCTTTTGTACTAACAAAATAATTGAGAATCTCCGTGTTAATCACTAACAAGAGGAAATTGTTTCAGGGATTATATTTTGAGTAATGTTATGCGCACCCACGAGGGTACGCATCTCGGTTACCCCTTTGACGTGGGTGCATAGTTGGCACCTCAATATTGATTTCCAGTCCAGAAATCGAGGCCCCAACTATGCATCCACATCAGAAAGGTAGACGAAATGCCTACCCTCGTGAGTGCCCATAACATTATTCTTATATTTTAAAGAGACTTTATTGTCAAATACATGAAATTCTGTTTAAACATGTATTTTCCCATGCACTGATCCTAGTGACATATCTTTTAATTTTGTAGTAATAATCAATTTTTTTTTTATAAAGGTAGCATACCAAAATATAACATTTCGTATGTCATTTGACTTATCCAAACCTGCAGATATGTAACTTTATTCTTTAATATAAATTTTCTTTGGCTTGGTTTAAGAAGACAAAATCTACTATGGTAGTATAGTACAGGGTCTAATATAGTATTGAGTAATGCTATGTCCACTCCGGGAGTGGACATAAATTGCTCACTGCTTACGTGGATGGCTTACGTGGCCGTCCACATAAGCAGCTTACTCAACAAGAAAAAATGGGGTCCGGTTCGACCCCGCTTTTTCTTCCCTCACTCTCTCGCTTCCTCTTTCCCAATTCCTCTCCGCTCCCCCAAATCTCTCTCCCGCTCCTCCAAATCCCTCTCCCGCTCCCCAAATCCCTCTCCTCTTCCCCAAATCCTCTTCCTCTCCCCGTTTTCTCTCTCTCTCGCTTCCTCTCCCCAACCCAAATCGCCCTCGCCTCAGCCTCCGCGGCGGCGTCCCCGGCGTCCCCACACGGCGGGCGCCCCGGCGCCCCACGGCGCCTCCCACGGCGTCCTCCCACGGCGTCCCCCGCGCCCTCCCACGGCGTCCCACGGCGTCCCCTCGGCCCCCGGCGCCCCTGGCATCCACGGCGCCCCCCGGCGTCCCCAGCGTCCCAGCATCCCACGGCGTCCCCGGCGCCCCTGGCAGCCCACGGCGCCCCGCGGCCTCAGCCTCGGCCTCCCGCGCCTCCCTCTACCTCCCGCGGCCTCCCTCGGCCTCCCGGCCTCCCGCTGCCTCCTCGGCCTCCCATGCTGCCGCCGCCACCCGCGCCAACCGCCGCCACCATGGCCAACCGCCCGCCACCAGCGACCAACCGCCGCCACCGCGACCAACCGCCGCCACCATGACCAACCGCCGCCACCACCGGCACAACCGCCGCCGCCACCAGCTGCCAACCGCCGCCACCATGCCTACCGCCGCCACCAGACCTCACCGCCGCCACCATGACCTCACCGCCGCCACTGCTGGCCTACCGCCGCCACCGCGGCCTACTTTTGCATTAATTAGTTTCGGCTTGTTTTTAAAATTGTTAGAACAAAAGTTTCACTTTGATTTTTGTATCTGATAGTATATTATGAAGCAATGTTTGCTATATTGTATGAAAACAAGCTTTGGATTTAGACATTGTACGTGTTTGTTGAATCATTTATATAGCGTTTACAGGCCATGGACCATTAGATTCATCCTCCCATTGATCAGAAAGGATATGTGCATATTTTGGGAGGGAAATGCATGGCCTTCAATTCAACAAGCAGATATGAAGTAGTGTTATTCAAATTTTCCATCTACCAAACATCTTTTATCCTAGATCATGGCCTTCAATTCAACAAGTTCACCACAATAAAAATAATAGCAAACTCTCACTCTTTCCTTCCAAATCAAAAAGCAACGGTAATATCCACCAACTCATATATAAATAGCATTAACCATAATGTCTAATATTAATCAATTGAATAAAATAAGTGACCTTCTTCCCATAACCACGAACCATGTAACATAAATTAACCTGGCAATCAAATCCCATTAAAACAATAAAAAAAAGTGCTAACCTATACATAGACAATGGAAAAAATACTAGTAACTCCAAACTTCTATAAACAACCTATCAATACGATAGACCACATAAATGAAGTAGCAAATGTAATTTATCAAAATGAATTGGGTCGCAGGCTTTAAAAAATAAAGACAACAACCGTTAAGAGTTCTTAATGACATCATATTCATCGTTATATCAGAGTCAATAACTTTTAAACAGCCTTAGGTTCTTCTGTTCAAACTTTAACAAATCCTTCCCCAAGCAATATTATACACAAGCTATATTACATACAAGCTGATAAAATCCAATAACTGAATCAATTCATACAAGAGATTTGCTGAATTTTACTCTGAATTTCAGTGAATAAAATAACCCAACTCAATTTTCTACAAAATAATTAATACAAAAGTAAGCCGCTGGAGGCGGCGGTGGGCTGCGGGAGGCGGCGGTTAGGTGGTTGGCGCGCTGGTGGCATGATTGGCCGCTGGTGGTCGCGGGAGGCCGCGGGATGCCGCGGGACGCCGTGGGATGCCAGGGACGCCGGGGGATGCTGGGGACGCCGGGACGCCGTGGGAGGGTGCCGTGGGAGGCGCCGTGGGAGGGTGCCGTGGGAGGGCGTGGGACGCCGTGGGAGGCCGCCGTGGGATGCCGGGGCCGCCTCCGTGGGAGGCCATGGGAGGCCATGGGAGGCCGTGGGAGGCCGCCGTGGGGACGCCGGGGACGCCGCCGTGGGGACGCCGGGGCGCGCCGCCGTGGACGCCGGGACGCCGCCATGGGAGGCTCAAAGCGAGGGCAATTTGGGTTGGGGAGAGGCGAGAAAGAGAGAAAAACGGAGAGTGAGAGGGATTTGGGGGAGCGGGAGAGGGATTTGGAGGAGCGGGAGAGGGATTTGGGGGAGCGGGAGAGGGATTTGGAGGAGCGGGAGAGGGATTTGGGGGAGCGGGAGAGGGAATTAGGAAAGAGGAAGCGAGAGAGTGAGGGAAGAAAAACGGGGTCGAACTGGACCCCTTTTTTTCTTGTCGAGTCAGTTGCTTGCGTGGACGTCCACGTAAGCCATCCACGTAAGCAGTGCGCAATTTATGTCCACTCCCGGAGTGGACATAGCATTACTCTATAGTATTAGTTGCTCTATCTAGATTTCTAAAAACAGTTTTTTAAGCTATTGGCTTCATGTTTTCCGCATTGGGCTGGATTTCAATCAGATTCGTATGGCTCCATTAGAATCGGGACCTAAGTTTCCGCGCTCCGTTACGCACTTAACGAGAGCGCCTGTAACGCGCGTAACGTGAGCGTCCGTAACACGCGTGCACCTTTCTCTTTTCCGTCTTCCGCCAAATCGCTCGACGATTTCGTCGAAGAGAACCCCTGGGGGAAACCGCGGCGTTCCTGCGGCGTTCCTGCGGCGTTCCTGCGGCGTTCCTGCGGCGGTCCCGTGGCGGTTCCCGCGGCGGTCCCGGGGCGTTCCCGCGGCGGTTCCCGCGGCGGTCCCGGGGCGTTCCCGCGGCGGTTCCCGAGGCGGTTCACGAGGCGGTTCCCGGGGCGGTTCCCGAGGCGGTCCCGCGAGCGGTCCCGCGGGCGGTGCCCCGGAAAACTTTGCAGCATCCTCTTCCCGGCGTTCCCCCGAAAAACGTTGCGGCTTCCTCTTCCCGGCGTTCCCCCGGAAAACTTTGCGGCTTCTTCTTCCCGGCGTTCCCCCGGAAAACTTTGTGGCTTCCTCTTCTCGGCATTCCCCTGGAAAACCTTGTGGCTTCCTCTTCCCGGCGTTGTACATACTCCTCTGTCCGAAGACCTAGCTTCCACAAAGCTCTTGGGTTCGAAAACCCAATTCCTCCGAAGGCTCTTGGGGCAATTTCCGCGGTCTCTTCTGCGTTCCGGCCGCCCTCCCGACATTGAACTCCTCCGAATTCGTCGCTTTTGATGGAAGGCTCTTTCTCTTCGCCGCAGGTAATTAATTTGCTTTCGGTTATTTGTATTTCGTTTTTCAGGTAGGCAACTGTGGAACGTTCGTCCGTTCTTAATTTTGATTGAATTTCGGTGTCTGTTTCTAGCAAGTGATTGATTTTTTGAATTTTGGGTGGAATATGCCTTCTTTTCTTTGTACGGATGCATCGGGGATGGAAAGGATTCTGCTTTTCGGGTTTGGTTGTTTTGAACCTATAGGCTGGTTGTTGAGTTGCTTTGAGATCTTAGAGTTGGGCTTGTGATGGAGTGGCATAAAATTTTTATATCTATGGTTTAAATGGGAGAGTTTCGTTTATTTGGGGTAGAGATCGTGGAGTGTTACATTAATTTGGGATAGAGTGCTTCGTGATCGGCATTTTGAAAGCTTTCTTTGTCCTCTATGGTGTTGTTTAAAAAAACAATCTAGAGCTTACCAAACTGGTAAGCATAAATTTGTCACTTATTTTTCTAAAGTATGTTAGATTTTTGCTGACGTGTTCAATTCTGTGGTTTGGATGATAGACTAATTAATATTATTAAGGGACTTCGTAGTTCTTTGAAGTGTTGCACGATGTTTTTTAGGATGCACGTTTTTAAAGTAGTACATACAATGTGATGGTATTTAAAATTTTGAAGTCAGGTACAAAAATATTTTATGCAAATATAAAAAAGCAGAATGGGTTTTTTGTGGATGGCCTTTCTTTGCAACCTGTGGAAACCTTTCATTTTTGCTTTTATGTTCACTCTATCTCTAGTTTCATTAGTTATGTAGATTAACACACACTAAGCTGAAGAAATTACAATGCTTAGTGGATCATAAGCTTACTTCCCAATTACTCCACTAAATGTATTTTTCTCAAGAATTTCTTTGCATGTAAAAGTTGAGCTGTTGAAGTCATTATTTAACTTGCAACTGGAGGCATCTGATTATGCTTTGAACATTTTTTGTCTGGTCTCTTTTATGTAGATGTCTACCAGCAGTAAGCCACCATCCAATGTTTGATGTCTATTATTACCATCTTTTAATTCTTTCATAATTATTTGAGTAAGCCACCAGGTTCATTCCTCAGTTTATTGCTAATTGGCATGCGTTTTACTTTGTCAATATGTTCTTTGTGTCCATTTTTCTGCATTTTGTGACTTGTAATGCTCCTTGCATTCATTTGTTTAGGTGACAACTTTGCCTTAGCTATCTCTGAAGTGATTAAATATATCACCCTAGCTTCATGTTATAAATGCCTTAGCTATCTCATATTCAATTTCAAACTTAAATTTTGAGTCTCCCTCAATCTATCATATTTCTCTCTCTCTCTCTCTCTCTCTATCACCGTACTTTAGTTGTTCTGTTCTTTTTTCTTTGTCAAATATCCTAAAAATGTTATGTACTTTTAGACGGAATGGTGTATTTGCTTTATGAATGTCTCTTCCTTTTTGTAATGTTTGTTATTCCTTTTCTTTAAAGGTGAACTGCGGAGTCAGGGGAGACACTGGTATCTCAGTGCAGCGTGCCTTGGACTGAAACCATCTTAGCTTCTGTCGTGAGATAAGCTTTGTACTATCAAGTTATTTATAAATTCACCAGGAGGCTCGAGAACTGCTGGTATGTTGTAGCTGACTTGTTTGTTCTGTTTTCCTGTTTAAAATTCTTAACTTTTTGAAGGTTTTAAGATCGGTCATGCTTATACAAATTTGTAACCCTTGTTTATTTTAGTGTAGTTTTTAGTTTAAGGCATCCTTTTATTATAGATTTGAACATTTGCTTGTCAAATGCAAGCATCTCAATCAAATGATTTTTACTTTAAGATGTCTTTGTGTTGTTAATATCGAATCAGCAGTTGTGGCTAATCATGAAAACAAAGTCTGGAATTGTTCCTCTCTCTCTCTCTTTCTCTTTCTCTCTGATTTCTATCTACTTAAATATTTCTCTCTCGGTTTACTCTCAAAATCTGTTTCAAACTTCAATTTTGAATCTCCCTCAATCTCTCTTATCTTTCTCTTATCTTTCTCTCTTATTTTTCTCTCTTATCTCTCTCTTATCTTTCTCTTTCTCTTTCTCTTTCTCTCTTTCTTGAAGAGCTGACTTGTACTTCATCTCTATCTCTCTCTTTCTCTCCCTGGTTTCTCTCTCTTTCTCTTTCTTTTGGAGAGTCATTGGGTTTTATTTTTCTTTCTTCTAATGCAGTACCACCCCGGAAATCTACATTCATGACTTATGTTGTTGCTGTTCTTTAATTTGTTTTTGAGGAAAGTGATGTTTCATTTCATTGATAAGGAATTCATGTACAATTAATTCTATGTTACATTGCCTTCAGGGGGGTTCCCTCACCTCAAGATGAGGGAGAGAGACCCCCTCCTTTGCTAGATTATTGCCATTGGAATTCGCAGATCCTGGAATGTGGTTCCAAGTACAATTGGTTTTCCTCCCTAGATTCTAGATTTCTCTAAAAGCATTGATGAGTCTCCAAGGGGGAGTGGACCTCATCATACACCATCGGATTACATTCTGGCTGTCTCCTTCCACCTGTAGTTGGCCCGCTAACTTTTCATCGAAAATCCTCAAACCATGAAGAAGTCTCAGCCTTTGTTGAGTCTGTGTGTCCCAGGGGTCCAGCGTAGGACAGAATTGTCTGGCCAGAGTGTGCTCTAAAGATTCCACCATAACCAGCGAGACCTGGATTACCAAAGGATGACCCGTCTACATTTAGCTTTATCTCCTCGATTGCTGGTGGGGTCCAAGTAGCCTGGTGAGGAGGCTGCTGAGGAATTCCCAGGGCAGCCACCGTGGCCCATAAGGTTTTGAGGTCTGTTGTGGAATACTTAAGGAATTCTTTCAGCGTGGCAATACAACCAGTTATGCTCTTGAAAGTGAGTTCGGCTAGAGTATTGTTGTTTGTGGCCTTATTCGAAAAGGCCCTTCTGTTTCTCTCTCCCAGATCGACCATGTAATAAATGCGATGCTGGTTCTGACATTATCTTTCCCCTTTTGCTCATTGGTAAGCCTTCAATCTGTTCAACCTGCATGTGTAATTCCTGATGGATGGAGGACAATGTCGAGCTAGAACTTACAGAGCAAGAAGTCCCACATCCTCTTAGCGAAGGAGCACTCAACTAACAGATTGGTGACTGTTTCGTTGGCTACTTCACATAATGGGCAATTCAGAGAGGGAATCACCATACCTCTCAATGCTAAGCTGTCTCTGGTCAGTAATTTTCCTCTTAGAGCCGACCAAAGAAAAAACTTTACCTTGGGAGGAGCCTTGACTTTCCATGCCCAACCAGCAGGTGGGCATGCCATTGCTGGGAATTTGTGATGGCGTGATACGAGGATTTTATTGAGAATTCACCGCTAGTGCTTGGGGTCCAAATTAGCATATCGTGTTGCTGTTGATCAAAGTAGTAGCCCGAAATTTTCTTGTCCAGGTGACTTAGCTCACATGCGTCCTCATCGTTTAGGTCCATCTAAAATTTCCCCTCTAATCAATATTTTCTCCTTTTCCCCCATGAATTAGCTTGCTTATCATAGATTCCTGATTTGTTGATACTCAATGCAACCTAGGAAAGGAGCTTTTCAAAGGCACATTATCCACCCATACATCCACCCAGAATTGCACCCGAGAGCACATCCCTGGTAGAAAGCGAACGAGATTCCTGAAACTACTCCAGAGATTGTGAATCTGTCTCCCAATTGTAGATAGCTTATAAGAGGGGTGCCATCCCATGATCCATTCCTCTTCCCCAACTTGTAGTTTACGGCGGAATAGTGCGGCCCAAAGTGATTGCTGGCTAGCTGGGAGATTGAGTTTCCAGCACCATCTGAGACGAAGGGCTCTGTTGAGGTCCTTGATTCTTCAAATTCCCAAGTCCCCATGTTGCTTTGGTTTGCAGATTTCTCCCCAATTTATCAAATGGTGCTTGAATGTTTCGCTGTTGCCCCTCCACAAGAAATGCCACATGATTTTTTCGATTTCATTCCCTATTCCATTTGGACATTGCATGAATCCCAGCATGTAGGAGGGGATTCCCACTAAGCAGGATTGAAGGAGAATGAGTCTTCCTGCCTTTGATAGGTGCCTTCCTTTCCATGATGCAAGCTACGTCCTCATTCTTTCAATGATTGCATCCCGAGGCTTCCGCGGGCTCTCCCTCTGAAAATTGGCAAACCCAAGTGAGTTACCGGGAGAGAAGTTACCTCGCAATCGAGCTCCACTGCAGCTCTGCCCACTAGGTCGCCAAGCGTATTAATGCCAAGCAGTTTAGTCTTCGCCCAGTTGATCTTCTGGCTAGTAGAGACTTCCATCAGCGCTTGCCCTGCTTCTAGCCTTTGCACTTGACTAAGGTTGCCATCGCAAAATATCATTGTATTGTTGGCGAATTGTACTAGAGGCTTCATGTTACTCAGGGGGTTTTGTAGCCACCCAGCTCGAATTAGCTGCTTGAAGAAAGCAGTGAAGCCTTCAACAACAATGTTAAACAAGAGCGGCGACAAGGGGTCACCTGCCTGATACCACAAACCCATTTAAAGTAGCCAAAGAGGCCGCCGTTGATGGAGACTGAGTAACGGGCAGAGGATAGGCATGAAAAGATCCATTTCCGCCATCGGATACCGAAACCCATGGCTTTCATAATTAAGTCCAGGTATCTCCAATTTACGCGATCAAATGCTTGATCCAATTTCAGCATCAGTTTGGGGTCATTTTGTTTGGATAGATGATCTACTACTTCATGGATGAGTATGGCGGAATCAACGATTTGTCTGTAGGTCAGAAAGGCGTTTTGCTCTTTCCTGATGACGCTTGACAATACTGATTTTAGTCTGGCCACCAGCACTCTTGCTAGGATTTTATATGTACCAGAGACTAGGCTGATTGGCCTGAAGTCTCCGATTTGCTCTGTTCCTTCTTTCTTTGGCACAAGTGCGATGATCGAAGCTCCAATACTTTTTTGAGTTAGGCCATTGGCGTAGAAATTCTGAAATAGTTGCTGGATGTCTTCCTTCATGAATGGCCAAGTTTCTCTGAAAAATTCTCTGTTAAACCCTTTTGGGCCCGGGGCTTTGTCCCTTGGCATGGTGGTAACAGCAGACTCAATTTCTCGACTAAGAACGGAGCCTCGATTGTGTCTCTCTACTGCTGGGACAGTTGCATGAATTGAAGACCCTCTATGCATGGCTTGCCATCGTCTGTCCCATATAAGCCCCCAAAAAATTCTACAATTTTTGCTGTAACACAGTCCAGGTCAGAGACCGATTCCCCATTAATCAGCAAGGAGTTGATTCTGTTTAGCCATCTTCTTGAAGAGGCAACTGTGTGAAAAAAATCTAGAGTTTGTGTCGCCTTCCTTTAGCTAGCGAAACCTTTCACGTTACTTCCAGTAAATTGACTCTCTGTGATTTATGAGCCTTAACATATCCGAGGAAGCTTCCCTATCAAAAACTTCATCCTGTGATAAAATCTTTCCTCTTCGGTGGCATCTAGACCGTCTATGTGGAGCTTGAGCAGCCTTTTCTGAGCATCTGCAATGGCCTTCTTCCTTCGCCCATCCAATTAAATTTAATTTGAGGTTCTTGAGCTTGGCAACAATGTCACCATTGCTTCTTTAATTCCTTTCGATCCTCGAGTCCCACCAAGTTTTGAGCTTCCCACGAAGGTCAGGGTCAAGGAGCCATTTATTTTCTAAGCGGAAAGACTTCTTTCCCCATCGGCGTAGTTTGGTATCTAGGAGACTTGGCCAGTGGTCAGACACCACCTTGCCTAAAACCCGTCCAGAGCTTCAATGTACATGTGCAACCATTTCGGTGAGGCAAGAAAATGATCAATTCTTGTAAGGATCGGCTGCTGCTGTCGATTGCTCTAAGTGAATAGCTTGCATGTAGTGGGAATTTCTTCAAGGCCGTGATCCGCGATGAAGTCGTTGAAATTCTGCATTGTTGTGGTGATTCGTGTTGTTGGGGTTGACTTCTCGGCCCTGAAACGTATGGTGTTTAAGTCACCAGCCAGCAGCCACGGACCGTCCCATTTGTTTGAGGCATCTTTGAGTTCTTCCCAAAATTGGGATCTCCCTTCATGCGAGCTAGGCCCATAGATTCTGCCTAAGTTCCAGGATGGGTTCTGATTTTTGTCCCTGATCCTGAGTCCCAGACAGAACACGCCTTTTTCACTGTCTTCGAGTTGGAATTGGGAGGAGTCCCAAAATGCAAGGATTCCTCCCGATAAAACCAACCGTCACGCTAACGAAACATCTCGGCCAACGCTGGGATCCGTCGGCGGATAAGATCATCCGACGACGGACCGAAACGCGTTGGCGGAAAGATATCCTCTGATGCGTAGAGGTGTATCGGGGGAAAAGACTCCCCCGACGCGCTAGGGTGCGTCGGCGGAAACCTTTCCCCCGACGAGTGATAACGCGTTGGCGGAAAGGATTCTCTCGACGCCTGATGCCGCGTCATCGGAACCTCTTCCCCTAACGCCTGATGACACGTCAGCAAAGTAGATTCGGCCGACTCGTGCTTGTGCGTTGGCGGAATTGGTTCCCCCAATGCCCTTTGCTGCGTCGACGAAATGGGAAAGGATTCTGCTGACGCGTTTCTGTGCGTTGGCGGAAGGGGTAATGGTATCCGCCAACGCGTACTTGTGCGTCGGCGGAATATGTTCCCCCGACGCCTCTGGGTGCGTCCGGGGAAGGGGAGATTTTGCGTCGGCGTTATGAATCCCCCGACGCGAGCCATATTGTGCATCGGGGGAAATGGTTTGGCCGATGGTTCACCCGTCGGGGGAAGCTTTTTATATTGTTATTATCTTTATTTTTTTATTTTTATTTTTCATGTTTATTCACACCACGTCAAATACATTAACATAACGCACAATTATATAAACTTCAATGTCAATGGAGAAATCACACCACAATGTATTAAGTCTACAATGTAAAGTTTACATACACAATGTAAAGGTTTACATTTAACAGTTACAATGTATAAGAAAACATAAACATCTTCAATGACGCGGCGGGTCGCTTCCTCCATTGTTCGAAGATCCTGCAGAAGGTTAATACATCAACATTAGAGACATACATTTATGCTCATCAATTTAAAATAATTCAGAAGACTGTAAACAATACTTACTTTGTTGTGACTGTGCAAGAAGTAACATTTCTAACCTCTCTATGCGTTGGCTCGTGGCGTCTGCCGTCTGGGACAATGCCTCCTTATCTCATCTCTCCCTCTCCAATTGTTCAGACAGGGCCACATAATTACGAGAGCTTGAAGAGGCACCTCTACTCAGTCGAGCACCTGTTCCAACTCCACTCTCATAACAACCTTTGTGGCCCCCAAACACTGTATCCAATACAGGTGTCATGTCTTTGGGATCCTTGGAGGTAGCGACATTACTTTCGAGGGCTTGTCGACGAACCGCTTCCTGCACAAGAAAATAATAAATTTAAATAATAATCAAGGAGTACCATTCAACATAGATTATAAAGCACTCGATAACTTACACAGTGTTCAGCTGTTATTTCATCTGGATAAGTCCTATCCTTCCTTTGGTGAGCTTTGAGGTATGCCATCAGGAAGGTGTAGCCATCAAGATCGGCCGTACGCTGTAATAATGTCTATTTTAAGTAATCTAGGCTGAAAATGAAAAGTCAGTTTAGTTCCGACTACTAAAACATATAAGTACCTGTTCTTCTAAGAATCGGGGAAGAGACTTCGACCCAAGGGTATGTGTTGTCTTCAACTTCTATCAATTACGACTATTCTGCTCATCGATATGCAGACTCTTAACATTGTCCCAATACATAACGAGGAGAGCCCAGTCCTCTTGGCTCATACCATGTATGGGACAAGTCTTAAGTTGTCCTGTAGTCTTCCCATCATAGTGCTCTTTCTTATATGCGGTTTTGTTGTCTCTAATAATTTTTTGAAGCACCAGCTTGATTGCCTCCATGGCCACTTGCTCTGTGACTGCAGCACCCTCCTCATTCACAAAGTTATACTTTTCCTGCAAAAAAAAAAAAATTTAGTTCAAACATCCCAAGGCTGAAAATAAAACATTAGCAAACACGACTTACTTTGATAATGTTAAACCAGGTTTGCAGCTCATGGGAGGGATAGTCACACCACTGGAGATGTAATGAAAAGTACAGGTCTGCCCGAACAACCGTCCCCAAGAGAAAGGACGATGAACCCTGTCGTTCTGAAATCATCTGCCCATCTTTGATTGTTATCGTCCATGGCTTATTTGGCAGAAACGAAGACCCTTTAACTTTCCGCTTCACGCGCGGTTGTGATGGCTCATCAGCATCTTCTGTATCTGCCCATTCGGGTCTTAGTGTTTCCATATCTTCCATGGGGATCGGGCCTGCCAAATTACAAGTTAGAACACAATTTATATAACACACTGCAATAAGACCATTATATTACAAATTTACCTGAAGAGTGGCTCTCAGGGGGTTTGTATTCCGGAAAGAACTCTCTAAACTTACACATACACTCAGCTATAATTTGAAATAGCTAAAATTAGATGACATAACTACAAAAAAAAGAATCTATTTTTTTTAGTACCCATGTCAGGCATCTGTGATGACGATGCTAGTGTAACAGGGGCCGGAGTTGGTGGAGTCGGAGTCGGGACTGGTGTTGCCCGGGTTGGCCAAGTCGGACTCAGGACTGGTGTTGTTCGGGCTGGCCGAATACACCGAACTTTGACCTTCCTAGTGATGGTGATGAGGAGTCAATGGGATGCTTCCTAGGAGGCATATTTACCCTGCAAATTTAAAGAGACAGGGATTGTTAGCTATTTTCACAAAATAAATAAAATTACCTGTTACGGTCAACACTACAAGAATTGTAATCCATCAAACTTACGCTATGTTATATTCAAGTCTCAGAGGATCAATTCTTAATCTCGGACCCAGTCGGCAATGCACCCACAAAACATCATCGGCTTGGTTAAACTCGTCACGTCTCCGACCCCGGGTCTTGTGCCACCATTATGGCCTCATCTTCTTCGGCCCCTTACATCGACGTTAACCAGAGGGATGTCGTATGTGTCCCGAGGTCTCCAACGACACACAACACTCCAAGATGGATCAATAAGGTCTTTTGAATAAACTATTTGTTGAGTTTGAGATGAATAGATGAAGGATTCATCTTCATATGTGTGCTTTGACGAATTCACTAATGTGTAATCAAGTCCATCGATCACACAACCACTGCCCTTCTTCATATCGAACAATCTGCACTTAAATATGCTAATGGGAGTCCATGGCCCAATGTAGACTTCGAGTACCATTTTTAGAACACCGTAAAATATCTCATCTTCCTCCCCCATAGTGGCAATGCCACTATTTTGAGTGGTCCGAATGTCATCAACTTGTTCTGTCTCATATTTATAACCATTCCCAAAAAAACCTTTGTAAGACTTGGTTTCGCAATTGGGGCCATGCGCAAGATATTGTAGATCTTCCATCTCATCACCCTCCTGTAGTAAATTTATCACTTACACAATTTAAAGATTAAACACCTTAGGTGTCAACAGAGATGAGACACTTTAATGAAAGAAACATCAAAATTCTGTTTTGGGTGATAAACTCACTCGTGATCTAAACCACTGTACGAAATGGTTATGTTGCTCTGTCTGTAACAGATGATCGGTCCATTGGGGGTGTATTCTTCTCAAGTACTCTCTATGCTCCCTACAACCAAATGTGGAAGAAATTAATTAAGCTATGGTATATAGGTTGTCTCTATATAATATTTAGTGAAATGACTAGAATTACTTACAAGGGGTACGAACGAGCCTCCAATGTGTTGAATAGTAAGAACCGGTAGAACTGGTACACGTCATCAGCGGTGAGTATATGAGAACCTGTTGTCCCTAAAGGTCCTACTTCATACCTTTCCGGTCTAGTAATCTTGGACTCCATCCCCTCAACATAACGTGTACAAAAAGTAGTTACTTCTTCCATCAAATATCTTTCAGCAATGGATCCCTCCGGCCGATTTCTGTTACGGATGTAATTCTTTAGTGTAAGCAAGTAACGTTCAATTGGGTACATCCATCTGTACTGCACTGGCTCGTCTAGTCTGACCTCTGTTGCTAGGTGCTCAGATGAACCATGATGTCAAAAAACGAAGGTGGAAATATTCTCTCTAATTTGCACAAGATGAATGGAATGGCTGCCTCAAGTTTATCCACGTTATCCACATCAATCACTTTAGAACACAACTCCTTAAAGTAAGCTGAAAACTCATTCAATACTTTGCACACTGGCATTGAAATTATTTTCCTCAAAGCTCATGGAAGGAGTTGTTGCAAGAGAACATGAAAATCATGATTCTTGAGGCCCACCATTTTACTTGCTTTGACTTGTACTTGGTTTGAGACGTTTGAACTGAAACCTGATGAGAACTTTAATTCCTTCAAAACATGTAGAAACCTTGTTTTTTGTATCCTTCGTCAAACTGTATGCCACATGAGGAATTACTACCTTCCCAACAACCTTTTTTCGATGGCCTCGGATGGAGTTGTTTCCGTATGTTAAGAGTCTGCAAGTCTAATCTAGACTTCAAATTATCCTTTGACTTTCCATCCGTTTCCAAAATTGTATTCAGAATACCGTCGCATACATTATTCTCGATATGCATGACATCTAAGTTGAGGTGAATGAGTAGACTGCTCCAGTACAGATGTTCAAAAAATACGCTCCTCTTCTTCCATCCCTTAGACAAAGTGTTGGCCTCTGCCTGAACACCTTTCCCCTTCCGAAACACAGTGTTTTCATGCCCCACCAGACTATTCATAATGTCTTCACCGGATAAGGGAGGGGGGTTTCCATCAAATGACCTCTTATCCGCCCGCCATCGGTGATCATTTGGTAGAAACTTTCGGTGTTGCATGTAAACACATTTTTGACTGTGGGGAAGATATGGTGAACTAGTGTTCACGTCGCAGGTGGGACATGCTTTGTACCCTTCATACTTTAGCCAGATAACATGTCATATGCAGGAAAGTCTGATATGGTCCACATCACCGCTGCATGCATTTGAAAGAATGACTTCGTATGTGAATCGTAAGTCCTCACGCCTGATTCCAATAACATTTTTAATTCATCAATCAACGGCTACTACAAGTAGACGTCAATGTCGTTCCCCTGGGACTTCGGTCCATAAATAAGAAGAGTCATCATAAAAAAAGATTGTTTCATTGCCAACCAAAGAGGAAGGTTGTAGAGAGTAAAGGTTACTAGCCACGTACTATGGCTCGACCTTGTTCCAAACTTAAAAGGGCTGAAACCGTCACTTGCAAGACCCAATCTAATGTTTCGGTGATCAGAACTAAATGATGGATACACTCTGTCAAAGTGTTTCCATGCTGCTGAATCTCTAGGGTGAATCATCTTTCCCACTTCAGTTGTGGGCGCCGAACCATTCCATGTCATCAACTCGGATGTTTTGTTGGACATAAACAACCGTTGCAACCTCGGAACCAAGGGAAAATGTCTAAGGACCTTTGCAGGCCTTGAAGCAGTCTGATGTCTCCCTTTTTAATGACAGACCATCTTGAGGATCCACATCTTGGACACTTATCAAGATCTCTGAAATCATTTCTGTATAATACACAGTCGTTTGGACATGCATGGATCTTCTCGTAACTTAATCCCAAGTCTGCCATCATTTTCTTTGACTCATACCAATTTCGTGGAAGCAAATTATCCAGGGGAAGGGCGTCTTTAAGAAGGGAGACAACATCTGAAAATGATTTGTTGCTCCATCTGTTCAAACACTTTAATTGGAATAAATGCACCATGAAAGATAATTTGGAGTATTTTTCACTTCCTCCATAAAGCGGCTTCTTCGCCTCTTCCTGTAACTGTCGAAATCTACGTTCTTTTGCATCTGGAACTTCATGCTCCATGTTGTTTTCTTCCACATTTTGCATGAAAGCATCACTCAACATACTTGCCATCTCTTCACAGTGGCCAGTCCGCACATTAATGTCGGAGTGATTTTGTGGTCGTTCTCCATGGTGTGACCACCTTTTGTATAGTTGGAAAAACCCTTTAGAACTATGTGGGTCTTGATCGTCTCACAGTCAAGGTTCTGTCCATTTTCGCGTTTCCGACATGGAAAACGCATCAGACCATTTCCTTGCACCCCTTCCGTTCTCTTGCATAATCTATAAAAAAATTGACTCCAGTAACAAATCTAGGATGACACCGGGCTGGATTTGTCTTGTACTCATACATCCATCTCTTGTCATTGAAATAATCCATATCCATTGTATTATGAAAGATAATCTACACAAAAGAAAGAATGTGTGTATAATACTCAATTGGGTAACTCACCATGCCAAATATCTTCCTCTCACTTCCACTCTCTAAAAAAGAACACTTCCTCTAAAGTGCCCATCCTTTTGTTTTTTTCATACTTCTCAAATTTCAAAACCAAACTAGAAAATCTTAATGCAATAGACAATCGACTTCTTTCATTCAAACATTGAATAAATTACACAAAGCATTTACTTTTAGTTGTCTTCAACTACCAGTTATGAGCTATAAATATTTACCTAGAGATAAATTTGGGAGTAAACCTAGGGAGATAACTATTTACCAAGAGAGAAATCAGAGAGAGAGAGAGAGAGAGAGAGAAGATAAGAGAGAGAATTAAAAGTTTGAAACAGAATTTGAGAGTAAACCGAGAGAGAGAGAGAGAGAGAGAGAGAGAGAGAGAGAGAGAGAGAGAGAGAGAGAGAGAGAGAGAGAGAGAGAGAGAGAGAGAGAGAGAGAGAGAGAGAGAGAGAGATTTAAGTAGAGAGAAATCAGAGAGTCAGAGAAAGAGAGAAAAGGAGAGAGAGAGAGAGAGATAGATAGATAGAGAGAGAGGGAGGGAGAAAGAAAGAAAGATTGGAGAGAGAGAAGGAGAGAGATTTAACGTTTGAAACAGAATTTGAGAGTAAACCGTGAGAGCGAAATATTTAACAATGGAGAAATCAGAGAAAATGAGAAAGAGAGAGAAAACCGAGAGCGAGAGAGAGAGAGAGAGGAATTCAAAGAGTGAGAAGTACAGATAAGAAACAGAATTTGATAGAAAGTCAGAGAGATAGTTAGAGAGAAAACCAAGTGAGAGAGAAAGAGAAAAAGAGAGAAATCAGTAAGAGATAGAGATGAAGTCAGAGGTAGAGAAAGATAAAAGATATAGAGGGAGGGAGAGAATTAAAGAGTGAAACAGAATTTGAGAGAAAACCGAGTCTAGAGAGAAATCAGATAGATAGAGAGAGAGAGAGAGAGAGAGAGAGAGAGAGAGAGAGAGAGAGAGAGAGAGAGAGATTTAAGTAGAGAGAAATCAGAGAGTCAGAGAGAGAGAGAGAGATTTAAGTAGAGAGAAATCAGAGAGTCAGAGAGAGAGAGAGAGAGATTTAAGTAGAGAGAAATCAGAGAGTCAGAGAGAGAGAGAGAGAGATTTAAGTAGAGAGAAATCAGAGAGTCAGAGAGAGAGAGAGAGAGAGATTTAAGTAGAGAGAAATCAGAGAGTCAGAGAAAGAGAGAAAAAGGAGAGATAGATAGATAGATAGATAGATAGAGAGAGGGAGGGAGAAAGAGAGAAAGATTAGAGAGATAGAGGGAGAGAGTGATTTAAAATTTGAAACAGAATTTGAGAGTATACCGAGTGAGAGAAATATTTAACAATGGAGAATCAGAGAGAAACAGAAATTATGAACTATAGCAACAAGAAATTATGCAGTCTTTGTACATAAATAAAAGAAAATCTCCACCCACACATTTCCTAGCCTACACATGAATGGAAACAGAAAAACAAGACACATCTAGGATAATGTTTATGAAAATGCAAGATTAGACGTCCAAAGAATACTCCCCCATTATAGTAGAGATAAAAATCAGAATAAAATAATGCTTAAAACACGTAATATCTACCTCAAACAGTGAAACTTTGTTACCTATAAGAAAATAAATGAAAGTACAGAAGTTTACAGGAAATTTTCTCTCTAATGCGAGATGCTTCTGCCTGCTTTCTTTGATATTTCAAACACAGACTCGGAATTCCCTGTCACATAAACAGAAAAATCCACAGTTTTGAGAACCGAAAGCAAAAACGAAAAACAAAGAACCTCGTCCAAATTAATTACCTGCAGCGAAGGGGAAGAGCCTCCCGTCGACGGCAAGGAAGTTGGAGGGGTTCGATGTCGGGTGGGAGGCCAGAACGCAGAGCAAGCTGCTGGAAATCGCCTTGAAAGGCTTCGAAAGAACTGGGTTTTGGAACCCAAGAGCGTCGTCGAAGTTGGGTCTTCGGCCGGAGGAGTGTGTGCGACACCGAGAAGAGGAAAATGGAAAACTTTCAGGCGAAACGCCTGGGGAATGCCGGAGTATGGTTTCACACGCTGCTTTCCTTCGATGAATTTCGACAAGTTTCGTCAAAGGAAAGCCAAAACAGGAGAAAATAATCTTCCCGTTACGCGCGTCACGCGTGCTCACGTCAGGCGTGCTCGTGTTACGCGCGTAACGGTGTGCAGGAACTTAGGTCCAAATCCGGCCCAACTGCCGGATTTCCTTCCGCCAGCGGTTGGGTCGGATGCAACGAAAATCCGCTGACGAGTCTACAACAACCGTCGGCGGAAAGGTACTCGGCCGACGAAACATTTTCCTCCCGTCGGCAGAGTATAATTTTCTAGTAGTGTGGCTAAAGCTCATAAGTGGTTATTTCAATTCTCATCTTCTGATTATTTAATTCTTGATCAACCGACCAAACAGATCGACTTGATGAAGATTTATACTCCTTTCCTAAGGCAAATAAATTTGCTTTCACTGCCAATAAATGTACAATCGAAGTTTGGCAAAATCAGTTGGGACATCCATCTCCACGGGTTACACAACTGCTTGCTCCCCGTCATCGTACTGATTTTTCCTCTGCCAGGTCATCCCCATGTTCTAAGTGCCAGCAAGACAAGAGTGGACGACTTCCTTTTTCTAGAATTTCAATTCGGTCTACTTCTGCACTACAGTTAGTTACATTGTGATGTGTGGGGTTCATCCCCAACTCAATCTATAGATGGATTTATATTTTATTTAATAATTGTAGACGACTATTTTTTAGATTTTCTTGGCTATTTCCTTTAAAATGAGAATGTGATGTGTTTGATATTTTTTTGGAATTTATTCCCATGGTGGAAAACTTGTGTCAGACTCCTATCCAATCTGTGCAATTAGACGGAGGAAAATTTATGTCTGTCTTTAAAATCGGAATTCTGTTAAGTGGAGCATCATTCATCGTCTCTTTTGCCCTAGCACTCCTGAGCAAAATGGGCGGCGGAAGGAAACACAGACATTGCTTGCTGTAGTCAACAACTCACTCTAGATGGAGTAGCGCTCACAAATTCTACAACCTACACACAATTGCTTGGTAGTCTTCAATATCTTAAAGTGACGTGGCCTGATATTGCTTTTGTCGTAAACTCACTCTACCAATTTATGCACTCTTCTCAGTACTTACATCTGCAAGCTGCCAAAAGAATTATATCTATCTTAAACTAACAGTTCGCTATGGCCTACAACTATCTCCCTCTGGTTTCTCTTTGACCAGATACAGTGGTGCTGATTGGGTTGGATGTCCTACTACTAGGCATTCTACTGCTGGCTATGAAATCTGTTGTGGGAACAATCTTATCTCTTGGGTCTCTAAGAAACAACAAACTGTATCCCACTCCAGCTATGAAGCTGAATACAGAGCCTTGGCATCCTTGAATACCGAAATATTATGGACATTACATATTCTTCAATTTCTTCATATTCGGCTACCATATCCACTAAATATTCACTGCTGACAATATCGGTACTATCGTTTTGGCCACCAATCCGGTTGTCCATAGACGTAGCAAACATTTCGAGGTAGATGTTCATTTTATTCTTGAGAAGTTGGTCAGATTGCCGACACTTTCACAAAGCCTTTATATCATCCTCATTTTGAGCCACTCACATTCAAACTCAATATTCTCGACACCATATGAGTTTGCAGGGGCGTATTAACACACATGTAACTTACCTATTCTTTAAGGTTACCTATTCTTTAGGCCCATTCTTATTCCTCTACTCTTATCCCTAATCTTTCTCTCCTTACTCGACTCTTTCCATACTCTCTCTCTGATCCTATTATGTAGGATCTCCAACGGTGTATAATGTATATAAATATGAATGGAATTACACTGGAAGTCTCGTTGAGGACTTTCCATTCTTACAAATTGCGCTAGCAGGTTCTTGTTCAACTTCATTAGAGTGGTATAAAACTTATTTGGAAGTTTATTGAGTAAAAAAAGAGAGAAAAAGAGACAAGAGAGTGTGAACAAGAATTGAGTATAAAAAGAAGAGTGAAAGGATCGTGTGAGCATGCTCTAGAGTGTGAGTGTTGAAAAAAATTATAAAAAAAGGAAGAAAAGGAAAAAAAAAAAAAAAAGTACTCAACAAGTAATTTTTTTCTCAGAGCTACCATGTCAAACCAAGCCTGCAAAACTGCTCAAGAAGAAACGAAGCCAAAGTTGATGATGGAAGCTATATTAGGAGAGATGAGAAGAGAGTTGACGTTGGAAATGGAGCCGTTTCATGTGAGGAAGGACAAAATTGAGAATGCCCAACAAGAGCTTCAACATCGAGGAGAAAATTTAGCGAGGAGAAGAGGAGTTCCACGAAGAAAAGTTGATGAAAAATTTGATGAGGGTGTTGATGATTGGGAAGAAGATAAAAGACGAATAGGGGGCATCAGAAGAGATTTTGAAGGGGTAGAGAGGACGGGATCCGAGAAGAGGGAAGTATGAGAGGTATAGAAATGAAGGTGTCATCTTTCTAGGGAAAGAACGACCCCGATGCATATTTTGAATGGAAAAGTAATATACAATTTGTGTTTGATTGCCATAACTACTCCGACCAAAAGAAGGTGAAACTTTCAGCCGCCGAATTCCCAGATTATCTTGTGGTTTGGTGGGATCCATTCATAACAAACAAGAGAAGGAACATAGAGATCAATTGATACATGGGATGAGATGAAGACAGTAATGAAGAAGTTATCCTTGCCTTGTCATTACTATCGGGAATTGTTAAGAAGTTACAACAACTCAACCAAGGGAGTCGCAGCATCAAGGACTATTTCCAAGAGAAGGAGGTCTTGATGATGAGGGCCAATGTGGACGAAGATTGGGAGTCAACAATGGCTAGGTTCTTGACGGGGTTAAGCATTGATATTGCTCATGAAGTAGAGTTGCATCATTACGTGGAGATGGTGGACATGTTGCACATGGTTATTAAGAAAGAGAAGCAGCTCAAGATGAGGGGTAGCAACCGGCGTCAGCAGTATTCGGAACGACCTAGCTGGAAGAGGAGTGCTTCAAAGGGAGAAGGAAGCACAACTAAGCTTTTGATCGAAGCCAAAGCCTCCACTTCTACATCTTGTGTGCCAAGTAAATCTGAACCTCTTTCATTTCGTAACTGTGACATTAAGTGTTATGTGCAAGGGTTGGGGGCACAAGGCTACACAATGTCTGAAAAAGAAGAGTATGATGATCCTTAATAGTGGGGAGGTGGTTAGTGATGACGAGGAGGATGCTAACTTCTTGCCACCCTCGGGAGACACTTTAGAGGAAGAATGCTTGTCGGATGCAAAATTCACATTAGTATCTAGGAGGGCATTGAACACACATGTGAGAAGTGAATAGTGAGCTGTGAGAAAAATAACTTTCACACGTTGTGTACCATCGGAGACAAGGTTTGTCACATGATCATAGATGAAGTTGCACAGATGTCACTAGTACCACAATGGTGAGTAAATTGGGACTACCGAACATGAATCATCTTTGGCCGTATAAGCTGCAATGGTTCATTGATGGAGGGGAACTTCAAATCAACAAGCAGGTTCTTGTGTTTTTCCGTATTGGAAGGTACGGGGATGAGGCGTTGTGTGATGTAGCTAACATGGATGCATGGCACCTACTACTAGGGAGGCCATGGCGATTTGACTGTTGAGTGAAGTATGATGGTTACACCAAATAATATTCCTTGTTGTACAATAACAGACCTATTACCGTTGTACCATTGACACCAAATCAAGTTCATGAAGATCAGCTTATGTTGGAAAAAAGAGAGGGAGAGACAGAGAGAACGTGTACAAATGAACAAGAGTGAGAGGATAGCAAGTGAGAGTCCCAAAAGATAGAGGGAGAGACAAGAAAAAGATAGAGAAAATAAAAAGTGGGACAAAGGGAAGAGAGGAAATATCACATGGTTTACCAAAAAAATTCTTTATGAGGAGAGCATTGTTAACAAAGCAGCCGGTGATTTTACTTTTGTATAAGGAGACTGCACTTTTGACTAATGCTCTTGATATAACTTTCCCTATTGTCATTGTTTCTCTTTTACAGGAATTTAAAGATGTGATCGTAGAGGACATGCTCGCATGGGATGCCACCTATTGTGGCATAGAACACCAAATCGATCTTGTACCCTGTGCCACATTACCAAATAGACCAACTTATCATACCAATCCATAGGAGACAAAGGAATTACAACGGAAAGTGGAGGATATTATGGCTAAGGGGTACATCTGAGAGAGCATCAGTCTGTGAGTGATCTGGTGCCAAAGAAGGATGGTTCATCCAGAATGTGTATTGATTGTCGCACAATCAACAACATCACGGAAAAGTATCGTTTTTCCATTCCTCATTTGAATGACATTCTTAATGAATTGCATGATGCTTGTGTCTTCTCAAAATATATTTAAAGAGTGGGTACTGCCAAATTCGGATGAAAGAAGTGCATGAATGGAAAACAACTTTTAAATTAAGAATGGTTTGTTTGTATGGTTAGTGATGCCTTCTGGCTTAACCAAAGCACCTAGCACATTTATGGGAATTATGAATCATGTGAGTCCCTTCATTGGTAAATTTTATAGTGGTGTATTTTGAAGACATTCTAATTTATAACAGGTTTTTACCTGAACATGTAGCACATTTAGGAGAGACTTTTGCTGTCCTTAGACAAGAGAAATTATGTGCTAACCTCCAAAAGTACACTTTTTGTACAGATCTGTTTTTTTTTTTAGGTTTTGTTGTGAGTGCTAAAGGCACGGGTTGATGAAGAAAAGGTGAAGGCAATTCAAGACTGCCCCACACCAACTGATGCAGCACAAGTGCGGCGCTTCTATGGTTTGGCGAGCTTCTATCGCTGCTTTGTCAAAAACTTTAGCACAATCGCAGCCCCACACTCTGAAGTGATGAAGAAGAATGGTGAATTCAAGTAGGGTAAAACACAAGAGGAGAAAGCAAGAATTCACTATTTTCTCCTGTTGATTTGATAGAGGGTTACTGATTAGTAATCAAGAATAGGGGTAGGAAAAAAAAATAGATTAGATCCATAGAAAAAATGAAAAGTAATTATCTGAAACTTCTGATTTTCTAACTGAACCTATGTCACCAAAGAAAACCCCATTCTTCTTATTGTGACTTTGATTCCGATGAACTAAAGTTCGTTACAAATAATAAGGTACATCATAAATTAAAAATAACTCCCCGCACCCCCTCCCTAGTCCCCACCTAATTGCATAACATAACTTCAATATTTGGTCACTTCTTATATTCTATCTTCGTTTCGTTTACAACAGTCTCATCATTTTTTTTTTTTGCAAAAACTACCTTGTATGATTTAAAATGGTGACCTGTTTTTTTAATACTTTCCATAATTAAGTGAGGACAAATGGTTAACAAAGAGGACAACGTCATAGAAAAAAGTGAGGACAAATGGACAACAAATCCAAAAGAATTCAAGGAAGCCAAGAAAATCAATATGCAAAAATCTCTTGTAAAATAATCCATTAGACATCATGTTTCAATGGAGACATCCTCAAAATCTCTTCTTTTAGATACCTCAAGTAAACACCCCTAGAACCATTTGTTCAATAAATTCACTAGTTACTATCGATTGTCAGGATTCTGATGACCAAATGTTAAGAATCAAATCGAATATGAAATCTATTGGAAAATGAAACCATATTCCACTTCCTAGGTCGCCCTTCCCAATATACAAAACCCCTTACCACAAAGAGCAAACACCAAAAGCCCTAAACATCCCCAACAATCTAATTCTTGTTCTCCACGCGCAACGAAGATTCGTCTCCGCATATGAAGACACTTGATACACTCTTAAAGAAGTGAACAAAACATCTCAGTATGCAAATATGGCTCAAAATTAAATAGTAGACAGCATTCCCGGGACGAAATTGAATAAGAAACAACGAAACATTGCAAGACCAGCCTCAAGGAAGACCACCAAATGAGAGTTAGGGTTTTCGATTAGGGCTTTTTTATAGAGAATCCGCTAGCAACAACGGCGCCGGAGCAAATGGGACTGCAAGGAAGGGTTTCTAAAGGGTTTGCAAAGGCAGAGGCAATGCGACGACACCGAATTCGAAAAAGCAGGGAAGGAAAGAATAGGGACAGAAAAGAAGGGAAGGAAAGAAGGACGGAAAAGAAGGAAAGGAAAGAAGAGTGAGTTTGGGCACGAGCAAAAGTTTTTTGGAGGTCTAATGGTTTGGGAAACCCCTTGTAATCATGGTTTGCATTGTTGATACGTATCGGCCGATACAAGCCGATACATATCAGTTTCCTTAAGTAAGGAAAAAAGAAACTATGCCCCGTATCTTCATGTATCAGCAAGTTTCCTCATGTATCGAGGAAACCTGTCGATACGATATCCGAAGTTTCGCAATGGATGGGAAAATATGATTCGGGGAGAATCTGTAAATCAAAAAATTGGGATCACAACTCCTTTAAACAGATTGTTTTTAAGAAAACTGATTCGTTTTTATGCCCCTTTGTTTTTTTTCCAGCTGAATCGTCGCCTACCGACGACAGAACTACAGGCGCAACGGTCGCCGGTGGTCCAGCCACCGTTCCGCAGCATTCGCCGGCTTAAAGGGCGGTCTAAATGCCAGCACTGAGAAACTAGGGTTTTTTGCAGCTGGCGGCTGGAGATTAGGGATGCCCTCCTGCGGGCCAATTTCGAAGCCGTGAACCGGACCGGTTCGGTCCGATTTGGTGCTGGTTCATTAAAACATTTTCACAGAGTTGGTTCAATGACTTAGTAAAGTCCGTTTTGGATGAAATTTGGACAATAGGTAGAATAAAATATTTTCTATTTTATTTTGTATTTTAAAGAATTTTTAAAGTTTATACCAATCCTCAATTAATATGATATAGTTTATTAATGCGTTTGGTTAAATTCAAGCTCCGTATCTTGATGTTTCCACAAGAGATTTCTGAACATCAATTTCAAGAACTTGAAGCCACCAATTTCACCAATTTCTGGTTTTTGGGGAGAACATTTACCATCGTTTCAAAAAGGAGATTTCTGAACTGATTTATGTTTGTTAGTATTTATGAAATTGATGAGCCTTTTAATAGAAATGACTCTCTTTGTAAATGTATTTAATTTATTCATCTGATGGATTTTGAATATTTTTACGAGATTTTAGAAGTGATTTATGCTTGTTAGTCCTTTAATAAGCATAATTTGTTGGCTGCATTGTTTAGTCCTTTTAATAAGCTTTACTAAGAAGACTAACTGTGACAATGTAGTTTTTTTTATATATTTGAGTGAAAAGGAACATAATACCTTTGATATTGATTATCTTAATAAATATTAGTATTTTTCCATATTTTTACATGTGTATCTTAGCGTATCCTTACTCATTACATGCGTATCCATGTGTATCCATGCGTCTCCATGTGTATCCATGCATATCCATGTGTATCCACGATACGTTTCCGTTTCCATAGTGACCAAAACTTTGCGTCCCTGATACTGCAAACCTTGCTTGTAATACAATAAGCTCATCAGTGTGACTAGTTAAATAATAAACTGGTTCGACACCGGAGGTCCTGAAGATGTTGGGTCCATTTCATTGACATGGGGGTGTAAATCCGCCTGGAGGTCCTGAAGAAGTTGGGTCCATTTCATTATTCTTCATGTGAAGGTAAATGAATGGAAAATAACTTAACTAGTAAATGGGTATATGAAATAGGTTTTTCTATTTTGCCATATTCGTACCATTTAATAATCAGCAGAATAAAAAAGGAATGGAAAATAAGCTTGACAGTTCTAGCAGGATAAATTTGATAATAAACAGGTAAGTAGTAATGAAATAGTTTTTCTCTATTTTTCGTTTAAACTACAAAGAGTAATGTTAATGGATGGGAAAACCATTCTGCAGGGAACTATCACTAGTAGAAATCAAGTTTTTACCGGGGGTTTACAAAAATAACCGCCGGTGAATATATGAAGTATCGGCGGTTACAAAATAAACCCCCAGCACTAGTCGAAAACGGAGAAAACCGCCTTTAAAACACATTTCACGGCGGTCCCCACTTAAACCGCCGTTACTAAGTTATTTCAACGGCGGGTTTGCGAAACTCCGCCAGTATTTAGAAGTTTTACTGGCGGTTAAAATCATAACCGCCGTTAAATTGTTATAACGGTGGTGTAAGTGAAACCCGCCACCACAAATGTCGTTTTCAATGGCGGTTTAGTGTGACTCTGCCAGTAATTATTCATTTTGCTGGCGGTTAAGAATGAAACCGCCGTTACATAGTTGTTTAATGGTGGTTTTCTGTAAAACCGCCATCAAACATCATGTTTTCAATGGCGGTTTAGCGAAACTTCGCCAGTAATGTTCTTTTTGCTGGCGGTTATCTGTTTCACCGCCGTTAAATCGGTTTTAACGGCGGTTTTCGTTTAAACCGCCACTAAAAACGTTTTTTTTTTTCGATTGCTTTCTTATATGTGTTTTGTAATTAAAGTCTCCTTTGCCGGCGGTGGTTGTTAAACCGCCAAGAAAGCTATATGTACTGGCGGATATGGGTAAACCGCCAGCAATACCGTTTTTGTTTAATGGCGGTCTTTAAGTAACAGCCGTTGAATGACTCGTTTCTTATTTTCCCAAATTTGGCTTTTGCCTTTCTGTCGCGCTTTTTTTCTCCCATGAAACTCCCCAAACGCTCCTCTTCTTCGTCTCCGGCGTGAATCGGCATAAAAAATCCTGCTGCATTCGCCGTCGTCGGTGTGTCGTGCTTCACTGTCACCGCCATCGTCGCAATCGTTGCAATCGTCGCCGTGGTCTCTGGAATCATCGCCGTGGTCTCTGGAATCGTCGCCGTGGTCTCTGGAATCGTCGCCGTTGTCGCGCACGAAAATCCTTCATCGTGTCGGTAAATATTAGTTCTCATTTGTCTTTTAGATTTGGAGAGTGGAAAGACAGAAGCTTCTTAGAGACCTATAAAATTATTTTTGCCTCGCGGCTTTTATGCGTCTGGAAGGACTTAAGTATATTATAGAACTAAACTATACTTGTTTATACACATATATTTCTTAGAACTTCGTCTATTCACAGGATTGCTGGTGCTGTTTTGACTTTCTTGTTCTCTCTCCTCCTTGTGGATTTTGTAGTTTTCAACTTCAGCCATCTTGGTTCTCCAGAATTTTTAATTTTTAACTTCTGCGGTACTTTTAAGTTTGAGATTTCAGTATCATGTAAGTAGGAAGCCCTTCTTGTTCCTCTTTCACAGTTATGTTTAAAAGTACTCAGATTGCTAAAATTCGGAGGTTGTTCTGGTAGCAATTTAATTTGAAGTTGGTGTAATATAATCCCTTTCAAATGTTCTTTGCTCTTCTGCTTTTATCAACATTTTTAGTCCTGAAAAATAGACTGTTAGATCATGTGATTTTGTGTGTATATTTTTTCTTCAGTTTTCTCGGAGTTCATTTCTCTTTTTTAATCCAGAAAAATAACAAAACATTTCTGTTTAGTTTTAATTTTCTAAACCAATCATTACTACTCATGCAATAGTAATTATTTGAAGACTGCTATTTTAAAGCAGTAAATTCTAGATAACCAAGGAAAGGAAAGAGGGCGAGAAGAAGAGGAAAAGGGAAGAAATTAAGGAGGGAATAAGAGTGGGTACAAGTCCAAGGAAGTCACTGTCTGTTGTAAACATCAGTCCCTTGAAAAAGTGAGTGAACTTCTCCTCTTGTTGCTTTATTGGGTTGCTCTTTGTTGGTACTAGTTCCTTTCTATCTACACGACTAACATCAGATTATGCGGGTGCAGCTATTTCCAACGTTTTGAAGTTGAGCTGTGAACTTATTAACTTATTTGTCACAGGTAAATTGTTAAATTCTTTGTAAAAGAATCTATTGGTGGTATACCGCCTAGTAAATCAATTGTTGGGAACTTCAATAGATCTGAAAAGATTTTACTGTCTTGTAGAAGCAGTATTAGAGATCAGAGAGAGAGATCAGAGAGAGAGCTGAGAGAGAGAGATCAGAGAGAGAGATCAGAGAGAGAGATGAGAGAGAGAGCTGAGAGAGAGAGAGATCAGAGAGCGAGATCAGAGAGATAGATCAGAGAGAGAGCGGAGAGAGAGATCAGAGAGAGAGCTGAGAGAGAGAGATCAGAGAGAGAGATTAGAGAGAGAGAGATCAGAGAGAGAGATTAGAGAGAGAGATCAGAGAGAGAGATCAGATGGAGAATGTACCATATTCCGATTTCACTCTATTAGCTTGGATGATGTGTGCTTGAACTTGTCTTTGTTCTTATTTTAGTTCAGAAACAGTTCTCCATTTCTCTGCTCAACTCTTGCAATAATCCCTTTGAATATAAATTTTTATATCTTTTTGAGTTTAGGAAGGCTGTGAAATATGGAGACTGGTGAGAAACTATTATATCTTGGCTGTGTGGTTCAATGTTGATGAAGTCCATTATATATATGAATTGTCATGAGTATGAGAAGATGTGTCCTGAAACTTTTAGTTCTGTTATCCTCTATGAAAAGGATTTTGCCTCTAGGTGTTGGTGTTGTATTAAACACCTTACAGTTGCTGTTCCCATGTAACAGGAGCATCTTTACTTTGACAGATTGGCCAGATTGCAGCTTTCACATGCATTTCATGTGTGGGATTTTTTGTTTTTTTTTCTCTCAAATTTCTTTTTCAAAACCAAAATTGATTTCAGAGGTTTTGCTTGAGGAAAGATGACAAAATATGTAATTTACAGTTTACTTACAAGTACACCTAATAGATGTTTGAGGTTTTTAACCTTGGACATAGCCTTTTTGTTTAATTGGCGTTGCATCTTGTTTTGTGTTTTAATGGAGAACACCGCTTCAAAACTTCAAGGCAACAAACAGGGCAGCCTGTGATTTTTGTCAGTTTTATTACATGGTTTTTGTATCCCTTGGCATATTTCATTGTACCAATTGGTATCTCGTGGTGTTCACATTTATTAGAGAACATCTACTTTCAAACAGACTCACAGGGTTTCTTCGTCTTTCGAAGTTGATGGGATACACCTTATCACATTTATTTGTGACAGAGATGTTTCATTTTCTTAAGTTGTATCGATATTTCAAGTCAATCTTTATGATGTTTATAGGATGAAAAAATGTTATTCATTACAATTTGTCATTTTAAAATGTAAGGTATATGTGCATGAATATATGGAACAGTTTGTATGGAAACAATGTGACATCCTTGGGATTCTGTGTTTCGACCGTCGTCTACATGCCAAATTCACCATGAATATGACTTCTTGTGTGGAAAAAAATTGACAAAAAATGGAAAACTGGACGTTTTCCCCGTGTTCCATTTGTGTCGACTTGAAGGTGGTTTTCTTTGAAATTCATCATAGAGCACTTAATTTGACTTATCAGAGAGGGAGATCAGAGAGAGATCAGAGAGAGATGGTCATAGAGAGAGAGAGATCAGAGAGGGAGATTAGAGAGAGAGAGATCAGAGAGAGAGATTAGAGAGAGAGAGATATCAGAGAGAGAGATTAGAGAGAGAGATCAGAGAGAGAGAGATCAGAGAGAGAGAGATCAGATACAGAGATTAGAGAGAGAGATTAGAGAGAGAGATCAGAGAGAGAGATCAGAGAGGCTGCTTCATATTTATTTTGATAAATTAGATCTACAAGCTTTTATGTTCTTCAAACCATTAAATCATTATGGAGATAAATTCATGCTGGCCAAATAGGTTTTTGGTTGTGGGTTGTTTTTTGAAGACAAATTCATACTTCACTTTCATTGAGCAGTCATATACATGAAAAAAAACAAATTCATATAATATTGCATGGTTTTTAATTTTTTCTGGTATTTTCAGTTGCTCCGTTGGTGCTTGAAATTAAGTGTTGGATAGAGAGACTGTTGTGCTGTGGACTCTTTTTAGGTGGAGTTTTCCCAAGCCCCTAAAGGTAGAGTACATTTTACATTACAAAGTATTATACTTCATGCTTTAAGATTGTATACATTAGTTTCTTCTGATTGGCGTGCCCTTTAAATCTTATGTTAATAATAATTTTAACATTATTCTAGATTGAGATTCTCTGAATACATCATTGTCTGAATAAATGTTGTAGTCCATTTTAATTCGATTTGTTTATGTATATATAGGTTCAGGTTCAACTCTTTTGTTTCCATTTGCTCCTTCCCTTTGCACTCTCACACTCTAACAGGGCGTGGGAGAGGAAGGTAGAGGGAGATATGGACTATCTTAATGACGAGAATTGGATGTACAGGTATAGGAATAAACATGACCGGTGCCATCCTGAGTTTGTGGAAGGCACTCGTTTCTTCATTGAATATGCCAAACAACACACACCTGTCCAAAGTAGCGGTACAATGAGATATCCATGTCTCAAATGTGAGAACAGATATTCATTTAATTGTGAGATAGTGGAGTACCACATAGTAAGGGAGGGGTTTGTTCCACGTTACATTGTTTGGCACTACCACGGGGAACCACGATTTGTGCATGAAGAGAATATTGAGGTTGAGACCGGACACGGCCCTGAAATGTCTCAGATGTTGAATGATGCTTTCATGCGAGAGGTGGATGTGGATGGTGTAGAGGGTGTATGTGAAGACACCGTCGGTTCCTACCCGAAGATCATCCTTGGAGAGGGGATAAGAAATCATTTGATGGCAATGAAGGGCAGGACACGGCACCGCAAGCACTATCCGGTGACGATATAGTACGAGTGTGGGAAGGTCATGACAACGTTCAGTTCGGCAAACGAAACCCGCTATCAAATGTGGGTAATGAATTACCAGAAGGGTGGAAGAAGAAGAGTATATTTTTCGAGCTTCCGTATTGGAAGACTCTGCTGATCCTTCACAATTTGGACGTTATGCATGTAGAGAAAAATGTGTGTGAGAGCATTTTGAACACTCTTCTTCAGAAAGACGGTAAGTCGAAAGATAACATAAAGTCAAGGTTGGATTTGCAAAAACTGAATATAAGGAAAACTTTGCATCCAAGACCTTCAACAAAGGCTGGGAAGGTATTCATTCCACATTCTTCATACAATATGTCCAAGGAAGAAAAAAGTAGGTTCCTCCGTGTGTTAAAAGATTTGAAATTGCCGGATGGATTTTCTTCGAACATCTCAAAGCAAATACAAGTACGGGAAAAGAAAATAGTCGGTCTCAAGAGTCACGATTACCACGTCTTGATGCAGCAACTCCTCTCAGTGGCTTTGAGGAAGTCACTTTCGAAGCCCGTTCCAAAGGTCATTAACGAGCTCAGTGTTTTTTTTAGAGATTTATGTGCAAGAGTGATTGAAGTGAGTAAACTGCAGACTTTAGAACATGTTATTCCAGTGATTCTTTGCAAGTTAGAGCGGATTTTCCCACCGGCATTCTTTGATGTCATGATCCATTTGACAGTTCATTTGGCAACAGAGGCCAAACTTGCTGGTCCGGTTCAGTACAGATGGATGTACCCAATTGAACGTCATTTATTGACGCTGAAAAATTATGTGCGCAACAAAGCTCGTCCTAAAGGATCCATTGCAGAGGGGTATTTGATGGAGGAAGTTACTACATTCTGTGCACGTTACATTGATGGCATGGAGTCAAAACTAAACAGACCAATCCGTTATGAGGAGGATCCCGTTGGTGCTGCACGTTCCTACTTGGTTACATTCGAGGAGGCACAACAAATACATCGGTTCATCCTGTTTAACAGACCCGATGTTGACCCATACTTGACGTAAGTCCAAATAATTTTTTTTTGGTTAATTTTGCAACATCTATCTTGCATTTGCTATTAATTAAGCCAATATTTTAATTGAATGATTGTAGGCATCACAAAAACCATTTGAGACGGTTGCATCCTCAATGGACCGATCATCGAGTGCAACAGGAGCAACATAATGGATTTGTCAAATGGTTTAAAGACCATGTAAGTGTCAAGAGTTAATTCTTTTTTTTACAAATTACATCATACGTTAGCAACCATTAGAAACCCCTATCTGATTTGTTACCCTTGTTTAAATGTGGGCGGGTAGACGACAGTTTACTCGCTCTTGCACAAGGTCCGACGTGCGATGGTGTTTCGTACCAAGCGTTCTACGTGAACAGATACAAGTTTGAGACAGAGTCACTTGAGAAAACAAGGGTCATGCAAAATAGTGGTATTGCAACCGCTGGCGAAGGAGATTTGTTCTTCTATGGGGTTCTACAGTCCGTAATTCAGGTCCAATTTGGAACCACATCGCCTATTCATTTGTTCAAATGCATATGGTATGGCGTGGGGGAAGCGGATGCGTCATCGACGATTATAACTTCACTTTGGTGAATACCACTAAGCGAAGTTACGAGGATGAACCATTCATCTTTCCATCTCAGGCTCAACAGATTTTTACTCTGTTGACCCAATAACGCCTGACTGGAGTGTGGTTTGTCGATGGAAACCGAGAGACACTTACGAAATCCCACATGATCATTCAAGTCAGGATGCTTCGAGAAGCTGAAGCACTGCTACGTGCCAGGATGCAAGGGTGGGAATTGTGTAGGGGCTCTCGACCACGGCGATGATGTTGTTTGGGAGCGTAGAGAGCTCGTGGCAGGATTGATGATTGATTTAGAAGAGTTGAATGCAAGATAATGTAGGTTATTAATTTTTTAGATAGACATTCTGCTTCAAAGTGTAATAGTAATTCAATTATCCGTAATTTAATTTTTTCAGCAGGATGATGCCGCTCAGGAAATACTTTCGTGGCTCTTCCGATGGCTCAGGTATATCTATCAAGCATTTTGTGAATTACATCATACTCAATTCCTTTTAAGTTATATATTAATAGATTTTCGATGTTTTATAGGGCCTTCTCGAGTGTCGGTGATCGATGAGGATGGTAAGACATATGAGGAGGGTACTGAGACACAGGACGTGGTCGTCGAGACACAATTCCGGGAGGTGCCTGCAAGACGTAAGGGTCGAGGACCTACTAGAGCAAGTTCTCTTATGCCAAAAGTGAATGAATTTCACCATATTGTCATTAAGGATGGCAAGCTAGCGGATGGTCAACTTGGTAAGATGTATCGGTTCTTTGGAACCAATTTTCGTGCTCAAGACCATTTCAAGCTTTATAAGCTTTGGAAAGAGCAACCGGAAGGTACTTACGATGCCTTCTTGAGGGATATGAAGGTATGTCTGGTCCGTAGAACTTTAATTTAGCAATTTATTTATTTACAAATTTTACAATTTGATGTGATGATACTTCAATTTTTATTTTGCAGAGGTGGTATCGATTTCACATCGGCGATACCAATGGTGATGACGCAACCGACAAAGATGTGAAGGAGGCACTGCAGCCGCACGTTCAAAAGCTCATCAGAGACAACAGAAATTACTACAAGAAAAAATTCTTTGAGGGGAAGACCGAAGCGGAGTTGGTCATGTGCCCCATCTCAACAATGGATCCAGATGAATGGCAATTACTGTTGGACTATTGGAGAAGAGAAGATGTTTGTAGGATGACTGCGGCAGATACTGTAAATCGAACCAAGCAGAAACCTCTCCACACACTTGGGTCGAAGTCTCTAAGACAACACTACAAAGAACAAGTAAGTCTTTCAACACTTTACTCAACTTGGTTTGTAGGTGTGCAGAGATCTCTCCACATTTTGTGCACGTGTTCAGTCACTATGGTTTAATGTTTTCACAAACATACAGATGGAGGCTCAACAAGAGGGATTTAGCATGGTCACCGCCTATGTACAAGCCCATAGGAAGGCTGATGGAACGTTTCCGATGGGGGACACGAGAGAATTGTAAGTTTATAACTTTACACGGTTCTAAGTGTATCTCTCGTTTTCATGGGCAAGTTATAAACTTAGTTTTTTCCTCCTTATGCGAAGCGGTAGAAAGGATAGCAGAGGCTCGCGACCTCACAACATCTCAGGATCCGGCTGACCTGGCTTCGATGCTAGATGAAGCCTTTGAAGGTCACCACGGAGGATATGAGAGAGGGTTTGGCTTCGGGTACAACAGAAAAAAAAAGGCTTCTTCAAAGGCACTTCGAGCCAAAGTGCCCAACTTAAAGAGATGGAATAAAGGCTTCGTGCTTCAGAAGCTAGACATAATGCATTGACTGAGGAGATTAGGCGTCTCCACGAGCAGGAAGTTGAGCGACAGAGGGAGAAAGCCAAGGAGGAAGCAAAGCGGCAGAGGGAGAAAGCCAAGGAGGAAGTAGAGCGGCAAGAAATGAGACGGTCTATTGCGATGTTGCAACAACTTGTGATGGGAAAGTTGGTGATGTTCCCTTATTATTGATTTCTCATTATGGTGCAGATGAGACGCGTGCATCAGACGGGGATACCCACTCTGATCATACCTGAAGTTTGATGGAGATAGTGCACGGCGGATGGTGGCTGAAGCAACATCAGTTACCTGGTTTGTGTATTTATTTGATAACATGTGTGGTTTAAAGAATGGATTGTCCCAATGAAATGCATAAAAATTAGGTGCCTTCTTGTTTCTGATGTAAGAAGGAAGCTTAATGTAATCTGCTGTGAATATTGCCTATGATAGGCTTTAATTTTTGAAATGGATGGTAAGGTACTAAATTTCCAAAATGCTGGGGCCACTTATTTACAGTGTATCAAAATGTCTCTTTACAAGAATGGCCAACAAGTTTGAATGGAATGAACTTTCACTTAATTAATTTTAGCCTTTTCTTATCACATGAATTGTGCTTCAAGAAATGTTTTTCTTTAAAAGACTGACCAATACATTGCTTCTGCATTACGTGGATGTTGGTTAGTAGATGGAGCAAATTGTATGCACTATACGTGGTTATATTCTTTATGTAACAAGTTAGTCTTTGCAGCCACTAAGAATATTGGCTTAGTTCTCTTTTAGGATGAAAACTGAATTTGACTTATTACCCAAAAACTGTATGAATTTGTTAATTAGTATATCAGATACCTCTTGGTGGATTTTTAATGTATCTTTTAGAGTTTGAAAGCAATCTCAGAGTTAATCCCAGATTTTATTCAGTCTTTATGGGCATGATGGTTTCTGTCTTTAGGAAAAGATACAGCACTTGGAAATGGTGGATTGGGCAGGCTAGCATCTTGCTTCTTAGATTCTATGGCGACACTCAATTTGCCAGCATGGGGTTATGGGCTCACGCTACAGATATGGATTGTTTAAACAACGGATTACCAAGGAGGGCCAAGAAGAAGTTGCTGAGGACTGGCTTGAGGTTCACTTGTACTCTTGTTCCTTTGGATGCATAAGTTGTTCCATGCAGATATGGTCTAACTCCATGATGTGATTGTTGTTATGCAGAAGTTCAGTCCATGGGAAGTTGTCAGGCATGATGTTGTATATCCTATCAGATTCTTTGGTCATGTTGAGATCCTCCCAAATGGATCGTGAGTCTCTCGTAGTTCAAATTGGAAGAAAATGATGTGCTTAGTTTTCACCATCAGTTCTTTTTTTCTTTTTTGATTTTCTCTGTATATGTTTACCCTCCATTTTGTGAGTGCATTTGCTCCCTCTCCCCTCGTGACTTTCTCTAACAGAGTTCCAAAGACGGCTGGGTCCTGAACCATCTCACACAAGGAACTCCTTGCTATCCTCAACCACTGACAATGACGGTATGTCTGTTCTATCTTTGATATTTGATAATTAAACGCTCATACTGCATGGTATAGAAATTGAAGAACTTTTGGTTGAACACAAGACTTATAGATAGTGGTAAAATTGCTACAGAGGTTTCACGGATCAGCGGTGCCTGGCGTTCCTCCTCATGCACTGTACAAAGCTGCAGATAACAATGTTCATGTTCCAGGGTGTTATAAAGATTGTTTTTTATATTATTACAATGTGTAGAAGAAGATCTTCTTTTTCATCAATTTTTCCTCATCACTTTTGTTAAACCAGAATTTTGGCCCACATTGTAATCTTTAATTATATTTATATAAAGTGCAATTGTTGGGATCTATTGTAATTATAGATTGTAAAATTTGTTTTTATATGTAGTCATAAGCAGATAAATAAAAAAATAAATTTTTTTAAAAAAAAAAACCTTTGCGGGCGGTTTCAGAAAACCGCCAATAAAATATCAATTTTAATGGCGGTTTCAAAAATCCGCCAAAAAAAACAATAATAGCTGTTTAAAAAACCTGCCAGTAAATAAAAAAAAATTTAACGGGGGTTAAAAACAAACCGCCGTTAATAATGATTGACATTTGCATGGCGGTTATCCAAATCGCCATTAAAAGGAATTATTGGCGGTTTAAAGTAACACCCCCAGCAATCTCTAGTGGCGGTTTTGAAACCCCCATTAAAAGTCTGATTTGTACTAGTGTATGGGTCTAACAGGATTTGACCAAACGGACTTACAAGTTTGATGACTGATTGGGTTTTCAAAACATTGAGTTTGACAGGGATAAAATTGATAGTTAACCGGTAAATAGACATCAAATAATTTTTTTCGTATTTTCGTTCAAACTACAAACGATCCTAATGGAAGGAGAAGGGAGAGAATAAATGACTACACAAGAACATTCCACAAGGAACAATCCAAGTCTGCAAGCCTGGTCCACGGTCCACCAGTGCGGAATCTTGCAGATTTAAGTGTTTGTTTCTGGTGCTCCTAACAGATACGAGATCGTAGGCATTCATCATTTCCTAGTAAACCATTAGCTTATTCACAACAGTCAGTCCTCAAATGGAAGGATTCCCATTACTTGTAAAATCCATATCCATATTCCCAAACGTAACAAGACCAGCTTGATTGTGACCACATGAATGATCCATGATAGCTACAACTTAGGGCCCTACCTTTCCTTCGCTCCCTCTATCTACTATCTACTTGGGTACCTTGTCAATCTCAATGATTCAGTTTCTAAGGGACAGAATGTACAGTATAAACAGCTCCATCAAACCTAAAAAAGAAACGTACGTACCCAATATTGAGCAATTTCCCTGTGGGTAACTCAGTAAGATGAGGCTAGGCAGTTTGTTTTCGATCTATAATAGTAGTGAGTCGTGTTGTATATAATACCGAATATGTTTCGTGAAATCTGAAGTGAGAAAGTATTGAGACGAGGTCCATCTCCAGTAGTATATATATCTGCTACAAATGATCAGGACGTCAATTGCATATTAAATATATATATATATATATATATAAATATATATAGTTGGTCTTAAGTCACATTCAAGAACCCATGAGGACACTCAGATAAACGCTGTTCTGGGTCTTTCTTTTTTAACTTAATCTAATGGAGTTATTCCTCTACTATGACCCCCCAAAAACGACAAGTAACAACCAGTAGCATCTCCAGAGAAGATCAGAAGAAGACACAACGGGGCGGAGGACAATCAGTCGCCCAAAAAGATAATGGCTTCGTACCAGGCCGAATAACACGTCAGTGTCTCTGTTTTCTCCTCCACTCTTCCTCCTCCTCTCCCACTCGCGTCCCTCCCCCGGCTGCATCGGGCGGCGGCGATGGGACCGAGAGCACGTCACGCGTTGGTCAGGCCCAGCGAGGAATTTCGTCGAGCACTTTTGAAATTTAGGGCCTGCGAGAGAATGCGCTCCGGCGTGGTCTCATGGCGGGTCCCCGGTTCAGTTTCCGAGTACAGGATGATGATACAACATTCGTAAAAGGTGGTTAAAGAAACTATAAAATTAAGAGCAACGGACGTGACTTGCCACTGATCACCCCTCCTGATGCCTTTCTCTAAAAAATTTTAAACAGTCCGTAAAGAGAATGCTTGTCTGTTTTAGACTCCTTTCTTGATTGAATCCATAATCGCAAAGGACAATGATCAGAATCGTCGAATATATATCTGCATGTTATTAATCTCTTATTGTCTCTTTGCAAGGATTGAACAAAAGCAGGTTTGTTTATTTTATCACCAGTCAGGTCTAATCTCTGAAAAAAAAAATCAAATGTAGACAAACCCGAAAAGAATAACTACACAAAAAGATGGAACTGCAGATCAAAGGAGTACTACCTAACATACCCTCCAATTCTGGAGCTTGAATTTACCCTCCAATTTTCATTGTTTACTGAGATATCATGATCAGAAGAGGAAAAATATTTGCTCTGTATTACCCAGTTTCTTTTTTTTTTTTTTTTTTTTGTCTCCAGTTTACAGAATTCGGAATATAGCCACTGGGCGATTCGATTAGTCGTCTCCGGCGATGGAGAGGGGCTGCCAGGCGGAAGCAGTGAGAAGGGAGAGATCCTTCCAGCCTAATTTAAGGCAACCCCCTTCTTCAACGAGGGTATACCCTTTCCAAGGAAACATCCCCAACAAGAGACTCGCCTGAGCCGCCGGACTCCCGGCGAGCGACACCGGCCGGAACCCAGCACGACCGAGCTCCTCCCCCCACTTCTCCACCTTCACTTCCCCCGTCCTCTTCGGCCCCCCGACGGCGACGATATTCCGGATCTCGGCCCCGAAGAGCTGCCGCTCGACGAGGTGCCGCTCCCAGCTGTCTCCGGCGAGGCCGTCGCCGAGGGCGTCGAAGAGCGCGGAGTAGTAGTGGAGCGCCTCCACGAACCGACCCAGAAACCCCCCCGCGTGGCTGAGGTCCTGCTCCACCACCGTCACGAGCCGCGGCCGGACGGAGGTCAGGAACCGGAGCGTCCCGAGGTCGGATCCCGTGACGTCGTAGAGGGAGTGCTGGAGCCAGTGGACCACCACAGCTTCCCCTGGCCCGCGGGCCACGAACCTCGAGTACTCCGAGACGGACCCGATCTTCCCCTCTAGGGCTTGGAACTCGAAGGGGATCCCGAAGGAGGCGGCGAAGTCGGAGAGGCGGGTCCCCGTCGCCGCGAGCGCCTCCGACGACGGGCCCACACCGGTCAGCTTCACGGATTTGAGCTTCCTCGGGGACCGGGACGCGAGGATGTGGAAGAGCCCCGGCCACTGGAGGCCCTGCATTATGTCGAGGTCGATGATGTGGATCGGTCGAAGGCGGCGGAGGAGGAGGTGCTGCAGAGGGCTTGGAAGATGGCTTGATTGGCGGTGAAGTGGGAGAATTTGACGAGGGGGCTGATGGAGTTGTAGGATTGGAAGGCGAGGGAGGTCTTGAGGCCGACAGCGCCGGCGGCGTCCAGGGTCCGGGAGGGGAGGGGGGAGTAAGCGCCGAGGAAGGAGGAGACGATGCGGGCATGGAGTGCGTCGGCGAAATAGGCCGCGACGCGTTCCGGCGACGTGCCGAACGGGGACGAGAGGGCGGAGATTTCAGGGAGGAGGTCGCCGGCTTCGTCCAGGTTGTCCGTCGAGATCGACTCCGCGCACTGGAGGAGAAGCCCCAGGAGACGGAGTCCCGACGACTCAGTCGTCGTCGCCGTCGTTGCTGTCGCAGACGACGACGTCTGATCGTCCGGTGACTCTTCCTCCTGCTCCGACGACGCTTCCGATAAATTCGCACGCTTCTGCGGCTGGTCGGAGGAAATTAGGTCGATCACGTCCCCGATGGCTCCGGCTTTCGTTTCCTCGGCTGCCCGCTTCGTTTTCCTCATCGGGTTTGCATTTGCTGGCGAACGTGGAAGCAGGCTCTGGAGCATGGTATGTTATTCGATATAGGTACTATATGTCTGTATATCAATAAGAGTAAAATCGTTTTTGTTCTTCTCGTACTGCAACAGGAATCGCTACTGACGACGACGACGACGACGACGACGACGACGAAGAAGTGAAGAATGATGGAGGAGGAGACGAGGGAGCTTAATTTGGAGAGGTATGTGTTGTTTGATCGCGGAGTAGAGTGTTATGACGTTAACGTCGGCGCGAAAAGTCGTGAAATGTCCGGACGTCTGCCGTTTCATTATGTCGGATCCGGAGTTTGATTGAGGCGTGTTAAGACGTCAATTCTCTAGCGACTAAACTAATACTCATTCACCATTAGAAAAATAGGTACAGAAAAATAAAATAAATAAACTCATTACCCTCCATCATCATTGAAAATCAGTGTTTTTTAAAAAAAAAAGTAATGCTAGGTGTATCTAAGTGTACCTATTCAATGTACCAGCCAATCGAAAATCTTAATAAATAAATATTTTTTTTATAAAATCCTTAATTTTAAAGATAAACCTTAATCAGATGTGATTTAGATTGGTTTGTAAGTCGTTGCATAGGTGCAGTTACTATTTTCCTTTTAAAAATCCAGTGCTTTTTAACAAAAACTGTTTTCTTTCCTAAAAAATCTAATGTTTTACATAGAAGTCTTGAGTGAAAAAGAAAAAAAATTATATCAATACTTTTTTTTTTTTGTTTTTGCATAAGCTGGTTTTATGAATAAAAATAGTGGGTTGAAAGTTTACCCAATAATAGATAATTTAGGGTTTAAAAGTAAAACTGTATATTTTATTAAAAAGATAAAATCTTGTATATTTTATTAAAAAGATAAAATCTTGCATATTTTATTTAAAAGATAAATTCTTGGATATTTTATTTTGGAGTTTATCTCCTACCTAAACTACAAAGAAGTAAAAAGCTGCAGTATTTATATCACTGCTCAAAAGAAAATTATGATATTTACCATAAAGGTTAACGGGTGTTGATTTTTTCTATTATTTTCGAAAGTAAAATCTAATTAGGTGAAAACAGTATTTTCCGGTCCCTACCAAAATTACCACTTTAATGATAAAAAGTCAAACTATGGTTACAATTTGGTTAAAACACCAACACCAAGCTATTGAATTGGGTTAGGTCACCCCTAAATCCAAACTATGGTAACAATTTGATTAAAGCAAAACTAACAAAACAAAACAATTGTGCTAATTATTATTGGTTACAGGCACGTTTGGCTCCGCATTATTGATTGACTAACACTAGAGATTCAATTCAGTCCATGGATATTATCATAACCAACATGAGGAAGCAGTAATGATGACCCGATGAAGAAGTGGGTGGGACCGGGATGTCCATCTAGTCGTTGTGGATTTCAAAAGGGGTGGGGTCGGTTGCCAAAAGTGATAATCTTGGCGTAAGAGAACTTTGGTGGTGGGGCATTTCTTGTGGGGAAACGTTTAGGAGACGGGTTGAAAACAAAAAGTTCAAAAAAAGGCAGTGTCGTCTTGTGTGCGGCCGTGGAGGGGTCAACATAACATGGGCGGTGAGTATGGGTGGGGCCATGCATCTCAAAAGATTCACGTCACCCTTTACAAATCTTTTGGGTTTTTAATAAGGGCTCACATAGAAAATAATATAAAAGTGAAAATGATGATCTCTATTTTGACTCGGACTCGGGATCAACTTTGTTTCTTGAATCGTTTTCCTAAGACTCAGGTCTGAGTTGGCAGTCATTCGGATCAAGTTAACCCTCTGACTCTGTCCGGGTAAGATAAGGATAGGACTTTTTGGTCCCTGAAAAAGTTAGTTTATTCATCAAATAGTTTTTTGCATAAGATTAAGATATAAATGAACTATTAATCATTAATTTTCCAAAATTCTATTTTCTTTCAAGTCTAAATTGGCCTGGAAATTGACTTACTTTTTTGTTTTTTTATATAGTTAAACATTGTTTGATTTTGAGTTTTTAGTTTAACTTTACATATGAATTAGTTGGACAAATTTGTTATAAATAATAAGAGCGCACAACAACAGTAAATAAAATGACCCTCTAAAGGAGGAGACATTTTACTGTTTTTCTCACCTAATTCCTATATTGTTGTAAATCCCTCCCATTAGTGTGGGCATATATTACTTCAAGAGCAAAGGATATCCAAAGTTAAACACAAAAGGAATAAACTCTTCTCAGAGTAATTTTGTAATAAAAATTTCGACTGAACTGAATAGTACTCCTCCCAACAATCTGCACTAAATCAATTTAGTTTGGTTTAGTGTTTGTCAAATCCATCTCCCTTTTTTTTGTTATCATCTAAACTTGCCTTGACATATCCCTTCAAAAATGTCAACAGCTCTTTTAGGGCCTTCCATTACACAAGTATCTGCTACTCTCTCACTAGCAAGAAATGGCACATGAGAGAATTTTAGTGAAATTACACCTCCGCATAAGCCAACAGATCTTATTCAAGTCAAAATGATTTGATACTATTGTTGGAAATAATTGATGACAAGTAATAGTACACGATTGCAAAAATAGCATAGAAATGAATTCGACATTTTAAATATAATTCTGCGCAAATATCATGAAATAGATTTAAAGATATCAATGCAAGTACAAACAAAAATCAACCAGAAAGAGATGACTTATCGCTCTAAAAGTTGTTGGGTGGTATGAGCCATTGCCTTAAATACGAATTCGACAACCACTAGCGCAAAGTCTTTCAATTGAGCGTCTCCCAAGGTTACACACTAAATCTCTCTCAATGTGCACTCGTCACGATAGTTGTAAAGTCATTTTTCCAACAATCCCTCACAAATGGCAACATGAACAAATTTCATCTTGGGCAAGGTGAGAGTTGAATACTTAAGTATAAACGTCTTTCGATTGAATTGATATGTAGTGAAGTGAGGCATATAACAAATCCACCAAGTGAAGTACTTTTGAACTTAGTGAACTCCATTTTAGACACCCACAACACACATTTTACCCTTAAATTGGAATGAACTCCACAATAGAATGGTGCAAAATTATAGGACCATACGCGTACACCTCGAGATTCTCATGAGTGCTCTAGCAAGACACACACAAGACTTCTGTAGACAGTTTACAAAATAGAACAACAACATTTCAATTATAATCTTGTGCAAATATCATGAAATAGATTTAAATAAATCGGTGCAACCAAAAACACAAATCAACCAAGATGACTTATCATTTTAAGACATTGCGGTGTGGTATGAACCACTGCCTTAAAGATGGATGTGGTGACCACTAGTGGAAAGTTGTTTAGTCGAGCATCTGCCAAGGTTACATAGCAAATCTCCCTCGAAGTGCACTCTTTGTCGGAGATGGGGAGTCATTCCACAAGCCAAATTATAAAGTAGAATGTGAAGGAACTGAGTTCAAGATGTCGGAAGAAAGAATAAGCTTCCGTTCAAGATTGTCTATTTTTATGCTGAAAGAATAAGTCTTGAAAAAGTAACTACCATGTTCCCCATTTAGATTTGGAAAATAAGGATCTGGAATTGACCTTTAATTGCTTAATAACTGTAAGAAAACCAATCACTAAACAAAAATAGAAAATGTCAAGATACATAAGCACCCGGCCCAAACCGGTGACACTGGAGTGGACCGGCTGGATGGAAATGTGTGCCATTTTCCAACAATCCGTCACAAGTGGCATACGAGAACAAATTTGTTCTAGACAAGGTAAGGTTGAATACTTAAGAACAAATGTCTTCTGATTGAATTGATATATAGTGAAGTGAGAGAACAAACAAGTCCACTAAGTGAAGTACTTTTGAACTAAGTGGACTCCGTTTCAACCCCCCACAACTTGCATCTAACCCTTAATTTGGGGTGAACTCCACAATGAAATGGTGCGCAATAATAAAACCATGTGCATACACCTTGGGATTTTTATGCAAGACAAGCCCAACTCTTCCATAGGAGGCGGCCACACTCCTCACTCACATAGGTCGATCCATCAAGTGTGTCTCTCTAACATCATCACAGACAAAGATTATGGACCCATTAAGACCAAATTAATATTCAACATCAAATAAATGATGTAACCGTCAAGACCATCTCAATTGGACCACCCAATGAATGGGATACAATTTCTCATATATGAGCCAAAGTCTATGTATCACGCCATGAAACCATCAAGTACGTCTCAATAGAACCACCCAAAAAAGGGCTAGTGTTTCTCATAGGAGCCAAAACTCAGTATCACACAATAGAGATGGAAAATAGTATCAAGAATGAAACTCGCATCGATTGACCTCAAGAGAGGTATCCACCATTTTCTCTTCTATTATAAGGCTTAAACCCATCCCCCTAGACAAATCCAGAACTAATTTTCATTATACCCTTAGTAAAAGGGTCAACTAGATTTCTTTGAAATTTCACATTATCAAATAAATCACACTTACCTCAGTTGTTTTTTTTTTATGAATATGTCTCCACTTGTTATTGTAGACACATTCTTGCTTCTAGACTCAAATCACTTCCTCGGAAATGTATTATTCTGCCATTTTTAGCTCTTACCCAAGTTGTTCCTGTTGGATAGAGAAAAGATGCCACATCGTTATATCGTACAACTCCTAAAAGTTGCATCAATCCATTCTCTACATTTGCCACCCCAAAATAGGCGTTTATGGCTATTCTATCATATATAACTTTTTGACCTTAAACCATGCTATAACATGCATTGGAGTTCACTTGGGATTCTTTGATCTAGATCCCTACATGTTGGCGCAGAACTCTTTAACCAACGTGGAACAAACTGCCTTAGGTGGGGCACATAATCTTTCCCATCCTCTACACAAGATAATTGGTGTGACCAGCATGTCATTAGAGTATGAGATAAAGCCCCTTCTTCGATGCATCCCCCTTTTCCCCTTCTTTCCCAAGTTTGGACTGCCCTTCAGGAAACAAACCTTGACGTGTCAAATGGTTCACCTCCTTGTCCAGGTTCTTGTTGGCTCATCCTGTCTGATATTTTCTTTTCTTTTCAGCGTATGTCCTCTTGAATCTTATAGATTAGGCAGGCTAGGGCCTCACCTTCCTGGTCTATTGAGACCTAATGGGGTAGCTAACTCAGCTCACAAAAAGCTTTGTAAAAATTAGCTTCTATTATTGAGGAGCAGTGAAGTGAATCTTGCCTGATAGCACCTCCAAGCTTCCACTCTTGAGGCCAGTCTGAGTGAGTTTCTCTCTGTGTTCTCATCTCCTCTGTGGTCCTTAGCTTTCTCACTGCATGCAAATGACACCCTTTTCACTTTGCCTCTTCGTTTTAACCCTTTAGCCGTGAAGAAATAAGGGTCCATTTATTCTAGTAAGGTCTGTTGCAACTCATTTCTCCCCTGGATCAAACGGAAAGGTGATCCACCTTAGCTTCACTTTCACTTTCCCTTGTAATTTTTCTCTTATTAGCAGTAGAGAAGTTTGGGAATTATTTTCATCTTGTCCCAGTGAGTTAGGGAATGCATAGCCCTTAAGATGTGGTAATCTATTCCTCTCCTTTCCCTGGATGAATTCCCATATGCAATTCAAGGTAAGCTCAAATGGGGAAGAATGAATTTATCCAGGTGGTCTAGATTAGACCATTGTTTAGTTCTCAAAATTGATTGTATCTTGTATATTTCCCTCTTCCCAGCTCAGTCTCCCTATTGGATACTTAAGCAATTTCCTCTTACCTCTTGGAATTCCTAAATCCCAGCTCTCATCTTCAAAGGATTTAATTCTTGGGGACTCTTCTTTATGACCTCATCGTGTATTAGTAAATTGTTTTCTCTTTATGGTTCCACAAGGTCAGTAAGTTTTCTTCAATGTAATTTTCTTTAATCCCTTTGGATTGAGGATTTATATTTTCCTCCTTGGCTTCTTCTAAAGTAGCCATTATGTTGTTCAGGTGGGAATTCATGTTTTCGATAAAGTGCAAGGTGTCTAACACAAATTGCATGAATGCCTTCTGAAAATCTGGTGAGTTAGAGCTGAGATGGGTTGGAAGTGACCCTAAGAAGGACTAACCTGGTTTATCAGTCCATGAAATGGTGCACAATTGTTCATTGGCACTACATTCCCCCCATGCTCATTCTTCACATTGATACTCATGAGGTAAGGTGGAGCTTTGGCAAGAAGAGTACTTGTTATCCACTGCAGCACATTCCCATGGATATGAAATTGAATTGGGTGAATGGTTGTGGTAGGGTGAGTTTGGGTAAGCATATACATTCTGCTCATAGTCTTCTTCATACATGGGTGAGGTCTTTTTTTACTTCATTTTCCAATAATGAAGCTACTCATCCGAGACTTTAAGTCCAATTAAAAAATTTTCACTTCTTTTTTTTGTAGCTTCTGAAAGCTACATTTAACTATTACCTACTATAGATAAATCTAACTGCCTAAAATTCCTAGTCTTTTGGGATAAAAGTTTAAACAGCTTATGCAACAAACTACAAGGAACAAAGTTAGTTTAATGAACTAATTTAGCAAATGAAACAATCAAAAACAAACAAAAAAAAAAACCTTGGGTATGTCTAGACTATAGGTGTTAAGGATGGTATCAATATCATTCTAATTCTCCGGCAACGGCGCCAATAACATAACTAGGCGCATGGTGTAGCATTAAAGCTCAGAAATCTCGTTGCTATTGCAACATCAAAAATATATCCAAACAACAATCAGTATTGCCTCATCTGTGCAAGTGCACGTGAAGTGATAGATTCTAGTAAATCTGGGTCAATCCCACGAAGAATGAATGAACTGCTGAAATTAACCTCAAGTCCCTATATTTAGAACCCAAATAATCTTAGAAAGAGTTGTCACTTCTTTTCGGAGAATTTGCTAATAACTATAAAACAATATATTTTAATAACTAAGGCCGGAAGTGCAAAGGGTTGTCTCTACATGTAATGCATGTGTACTTTGGTTACAGCTCAAGCATGTTCTCTCATCAGTGGATCCTGAGGTAAACGAACAAGTTACTGGCCGTCACATGCATTACATCTGTGTCTTCTTTCTTATCTCAGGTGTCATACAATTCCCTGAGAATTAGGATGCCCGACCCATTTCACTCAGCCCTATGGACCATGTAAGGTAGCTACTCGCATTCGATATACTCACTCATCCTCCTTTCCTGCCATGAGGACAGGGAGAACTTTACGTTAGCTAATGTTTGTCTACTCCTCCCTACTCTATTGAGATTGAGAGGAATTCCTTGAAGAGACTCGGATGGTGATCAAGCACTCGGGTGATCTTGATTCCCAACACCAGCTACACCGCAATGAAGTAGCTATGCTCCAACAGTAACATAAATGATCTAAAGATGCATATACATAATATATATACTCCCTCCTTTAATGGGGTTTAGCTAGATAAATGAAATTAAAGATAAACGAAATTAAAGATAAATGAAATTAAAGAGCAATAAAATATGATCCAACATGTGTGCGCGATCTCCTTTCTCTCCTTCCCTTGGCTGACTGATTTCCCTTCTTCCCCTTTCAGCTTAGAACTCCAAGTTCCAGATTCTCCTCCGGACCGAGGACTCTCCAAGACTTCTCTCACAAAACTCTTGAAGACTCCTCCGTCTGAACTCTCTTTGGACTGTCTGAATACTATACTCTTCGAACTCCCTTCTAGGTTTCCCTTCTTCACTATTTATAGACAGCAATGGGTGATAGTTGTCGATTTCACCCTTTTGGTGCATGGAGCCACAGGTGTCGGACGCCTGAGCTATGACACTAGGCAAAATTAGCTTGTCTTGTGGAATGTGTGAACAACACCAACTTATTGAAGCAAAGGCCTTACTGTGATGATGCGGGGGCATCAAAGTATTGACACAAAGGCCTCTGTCTTCCGCTAAGACTTCAAAGTACTAAGGTAGGGGCCTCAGTCTTGCGTTGTGGCTTCAAAGGGTTGAGGCAAGAGCCTCAATCTTCGACCACTAGCGCCTTAGGAGCAGTGCCCTGCTCTGGCCCCTTTCACAAATTCTGATCTTTCTGCCTTTTGTCTATTGCTGTGTGGTGTGGGTCAGTAGTGCTGTCACCCAGGACTCCTCTTTGTCAGTTGGAACTCTGAATGTGGTGCCATAGCTCCGCTTTTTGAAGTCATGTGGTGCCAACTCTACTATTTTGGTGGGAAGTTAGTCAAAATTACTTGGATTTTAGATCTTTTAACTCGATTTTCTTCATCTTTTTTCTCTAGGCATGTTTGGCGAATATCCCACATCAGAAAGGCAAAATGGGCTTAAACTGGCCAAATTTAGTTGAAAAACATTGAAAATATATAAGTAAAAGTCGATATAAATTTGACTATTCAAAAATCCAATTTTAAGGGAAAACAACGTCTCATGAGTTAGCTTTTCATGGATTCACTTGTTTTTGTTAGGAACGTGGTATGAATGGTGGTGCATTTGAGTTTATTACTTTAGGATTCTTGAACTCATTCTTTACAAAATCTAAGGTGAAATAAAGGAGAGAAACCACCAAGGAAATGACTTAGGTGATTTTTGGACAGATTGAGTCTTTCTAGCCACCAATGTGCATACCATAGTTAAACAACTTTTAAGCCCTCATATACCTGTAATTTTTTTTCAAAACCACACAATGTTTTAGTCAATTAGCGTATTTGATTCCAACTTGTTCTTTTATTTACCAATCTTGTACAAACCGTTTGATTGATCTGAATTGGAAGAAGGCTCTTACTAGGAGTTCTATGCAAAAATTGCATAGGAGTAGGCGAATGAAAAAAATGAAGAAGAAAACATAGATCTAGTGAGCTGTCTTGTAAGCGAACCAGCTTGTTCATTTCTGGTGCTGTTTTCCAATTGCCATTTGCTTTATTGTGGGGTTGTGAGTCGGATGTTCGGGTGGAGTGGTGTTGCATGCAAGAGGGGGACGGAGCTAGAGCGATCACTATTTTCTTGTCCGCGCCACAGATCAGAGAAATCCCTCGGTAATGCTTTAGATGGGGGAACTCCGAGAGATACATTTTCCCTCCTCGAACCTAATACTTGATCTCGTAACACACTCACAAAAAGCTCAATCTGAAAGGAAAAGCGTTGAGTTTGGGCAATACCTGTCTGAGATTTAAAATCATGAGATAGTAAAATATACACAATTGTACATAAATATCCTAAAACTTTGTAATAGTGCTGTATTATATTTTAAACACCCACATATTATCAAATATCTTAATCATCAATAAGTTACCATTAACATTGACAAATATTATTTTTTTGAAACTCATTGACAAATATAATAATACAAAGAAAATATTACAAAATACTACTGAGAGGTTTCTAAGGTCTAGGATAAATATTTCACTCCTCTTCGCTGACTTAGTGCTAACTAGACCTCCCAAACAATGATTGATGTTTAGTAGCACTAGCAAATTGATTATTATTTGGTTTCTTGATTATTGTGTTGGTATTCTACATGAGAAATATGTAGTGGTAAAAGTAAAACTATATATATATAATATGGAGTAAATAAAATAAAATAAAATAAAATAAAATAAAATAAAATAAAATAAAATAAAATAAAATAAAATAAAATAAAATAAAATAAAATAAAATAAAATAAAAAACACGATTTAATTGGTACTTTTGACTCAGTGTTATAAAACCAGAACGAACCACTGGTCCAACCTAATTGAACCGGACTAAAGGTTATTCCAGTTCGGTTTAAGACTATAACCCGTTTTGCCTTAAACCGTTTAAACCGGGTTGGTCCAGTCTAATGACTAATCAGTCCAGTTGGACTTTGTCTAGTTTACTCCAAAAGGGAATGTAGGGCAAAATGTTAGTAATGGAAGCAGGATTTAAACTATAAACACCTTAGAACACTTTATTCTGAGGAGCAATAACCTAGCCAGCAGATCTCAAAGCCTTCTTATGTTTTTAATTTCAATCATAATTTAATACGTACTAAATTTTTATAATTTAAAACCTGATCTAATTGGGTTTGACTAAATCACACTAACTATCAATTTGATGGCCGGTCCAGTTCTAAAATCATTGTTTCTGACCGATGTAATAAATTGATTTATTTCTCACGATGCCAAGTTGACTTCTCCTATCTAGTTGGATGAAAGTCCACTTAGAAAAGATATTTTATCGCAATATTATTGCATAAGAAGGCTGGTGAATTCCACCGTTTATTCTCAGAAAATTTAGAGTAGAGTAATGATTCGTGCACTCGAGTGTGCCAGTCGCATTTCATTAAACTCAAAAAATATATTATTTTATTATAGTGCGCGCGACTCGCTGAGAGCACGAGTCATTATTCGAAAATTTAACATGGCCGAGATAATTCACCTGGACTTGAGAACGTGTAGTTTGGGTGCCATAACTTGACTTTTCAAGTTCAATCTGTAGCTCAAGAACGAACGCCCCTCGATGGGGAGGCCATCATGGGTATCCTTATCAAAAGGTCATCGAAACATTTGTTCTAATTTCACAGGTATTCGGTTATATGCGAAGGTATAAATCCAATGGAAATCAACCTGTTACAAGAGGCATTATAATCTGCCACAGAAAAGCATCTTTAAACAGGAAATCCCCTCATTCACCTCTGTGCTTATTATTGTCCTGAAATTTGCTTTGCAGATAGTATACCAAAGACGAAAAATACAGTGCAGAGATTTAATTACGATGTCAACAGGTAACAGCCGAATGACTTACAAAATACAGCTGCAAAACTTTGTGGAGTGACCTCTATTTTCTCCAACAAAATACGATGTTCATTCTACAGAGATTTCATCCAACAACGCCTTGCAAGCTGGACTGACCTCTATTTTCTCCATCTTCAGTCGCCGTCTGATCAATGGGCTGTTTCGCCCAGCAGCAGCATATATTCTTATCAAGTACTCAAACACCTTCTCCCCCTTCTCGCATTCTGCCTTGTCAAGAATCTCCAAAAGCCCTTCAGCACCTTCAACATCTTTTTCTTGAAGAAAATGAGACATAATTTGATCAACAACATCTCTTGAAGGAATCCACTTTCCACCATCTCCTCGTCCAGCTTCAATTGCATTTTTTATGCACTTAACTGCCTCCTCTATGTTCCCTTTCCTTACATAATAATCCATAAAAATCTCCCACGTTTTGCTATTTGGCTTTGCCTTTCTCCTAATAGCATGATTCTTCATTTTCTCAGCCTCATCTAGCATATCTGCTTTTGTATAACCTCCGATTAGAGCATTTGCTATACGGATATCATAAGTTTCATATGAACTCTCCCATTCTTTAAAACATTTTACTGCCCCAGGTAAATCATTCAGATTCACTAAAACCTGAATCATATTAAGATAGCTTATGTTTGCCACCTTTGGAAAAGCCAGTTTAAGAGACCGCCAAACTCGATACACTTCAACTAAATTTCTAATCCGACCATACAAAGTTATCAGAAACTGGAAAGCGCCAATATCCTTTCTTGCATTCTTCTTTTCAAGTTCTTTAAGTGCCATCTCTGCCTTCTCCAACTTACCAGCATCAACATAAATTGAAGCAAGGTTGCTATATGTTGTCCAATCTGCAGTGACTCGTCCATCCCTTCTCATTTCCTCAATGACTCTCTCAACCCCATCAATATCATTAACAGCAGCAAGCCCCCTCATCCATACATTATAAGTGTAGCAATCTGGCATCACGTCTGATGCTTTCATCTCCTGTATAATAGATGGAATCTTTTCAGGTTGGCCAGTTTTGGAGTAAAGAGTCATCATACTGTTATAGGCCATGGATGATGAAGCAAAACGAAGCTCCTTCATCTTTTCCATGAGGGCTTCTGCCTTTTCTACCATTAGATCCTTACAATAGCAATTGAGAAGTGCACCATAGCATAGTTGGTTTTTTGCAGTTTCGGGGAGGTCCACAAAGTACTTTTCTGCAAAGGAGATACCACGAGCTTTGGCAATGAGATCTAATTGGATTGCATGATCACTCACCGTCAAATTCATGCCCCTTTTAGCCATAGCTTCTGAAAGCTGCAGAAAAAAGAAAGAGATTCCCACCATCTAAATAACAAGATCAACAGAAAATATCAAAGAGGAAATAGATATTTTTATTTTACACAATTCACCTCCTTGTTTTTAAAAAATAAAAAAAAAAAAAAAACCTTCTTTTAGACATATACTTCCCTTTTACCCATAAAAATGATTGAAGATTTTCCCTTTCATGTACTATACCGTTTCTACTTTTAATTTGGGAACCATATAGCATTCTTTTTTCCCTCAGAAAGGGAACAGATAAACCACATATGTATGAAACTACATACATCCAAGAAGATGATTTTAACATACCTAAAATTAGATCCTTAAATTACTTTTTTTTCTTCTAATTGAAGAAAGTATAATAAAATAAACAGCATACAGTGACCATGGTCACTAGAAGTTTCTAGTAAGAGACGGGAAACACTAAGCTCAAATGTAAACATCTTGACACACTTGAGGAAGATGATGGCATGCAAAGACAGATCTAAATGTATAATGGCAAAAGCCTGAAAACACTAAAACGTTGTACCAAACATATAAAAAAAGTAAACACAATTCAAAGTTCAGATCACACAACCCGTTTAACTGATGCTCATTGATATATCAATGTGCCCCGATATCCCGACAATGTGGATGTACCAATGAACAAAAACACAGCCATGTTACCCGATCTTACCTTCAAAGCAGCTCCATATCTCTTGCGGTCTCGTAGCTTCTTAACAGACATACCAACTTCCCATTTGTAGACTCTCTTGTGACTCTTGAGAAACTCATTTAACTCAGTGCGGACACTTGTATCGGCACTCCCATGTCTGAAGAGCCTGTTGTATAGAGCCTCTTCCAAATACTTCTTAGAGCGCTTTACCACAGATTGTCTCATTGGTGGAGGAAACTGCGCCATTTCTATTCAGTCCTATCCTTTCTTCCTCCTTTATCTAGATGTTCATGAAGCAGCATAGAAGAATTAATAATAGAATTCAGTCGTAAACAAACCAATGTTAAAAATGATTAACTTTTTTTCATTAGGATCACCATATTTTTCAATAGTATAATTATTTACCATTTCAAAGAAGAAATAACGCTTATAATCAACATACAAAAGAATACACAAAATAAAAAACCTTTAAATGAGTCAACATATATATTAAATAATATAGCCTAGTGACAAAAATGGTCTATTTATGAAATCAACTGAAGAGTTCTATAGATCAGATTGTCTTCTTTATGGAGGTCAAGCTTAAGAGCAAGCCACAGTTATGGAAACAAGTAAAATAAAAGAAATACAAATATATATTATACACTCATAACATATTTTGACCTCTCAATAAGTTGATATCACAAGGATATAATTATGAGAGAGAATTTTTTTATTGAGAAAAAAAGTCAACATCGAACACCTTGCAAACTACCAATAAAACAGTTGAAGCACACAAGTCATCTCAGTTCACATATTTTAATTATTACTTCTTTCAGCACTGCAAAGACTCCTAACTCCGTCAAATCGAATAAACTGTAAATATAGAGATTCAAGGAGCAATTTTTTTTTTTTCAACTCAAGGGCAATATAAAAGTCTTTGTTACCAGTCTCAGTAGTTTGGCTAAAGAAATAGAGGGTGAGAGAGAAGTGTGACTGATCCATTTTATGCAGACCAGCAAAACCAGATTGTGTAATAGATCAAGGAAATGGATATGGTCCACAGATAGAATGGGAAAAGGAGATACATTACGCCATCACTTATCTGTTCGATATAGCATCCAGTGTGAGAAGCCTGAAAGAGGTCGATGGAGGCAAAAGCCAAAATATTTGACCAGAAATGGAAAACGAGAGGGAGCGTGAGACAACTTACCTAAATGGCAAATTGAGCTCCAAATGTAAGCCCCTGTCCTGATGCAGGAGAAGGTGGCTTGTTCGGCGGGAAGGAGTGGAAGAAATGGCTTACAATTCGCGGTAGGGACTAGGTTTTCTCGTCAGCAGAGTACGTACGCTGGCATGGGTCCTTTGACCCGATATGCCAGGTCCGGCCATTGGCAAGACCGGGACTACCTTATGCTGGTCTAATTCCAAATAAGATTACAATTTTAAAATATTTAAATGAGATCATTGAAACCATTTATACCCTTGGAAAAAAATTCCGGATCATTATAAACTAATAAACACACATGGACTTCTGACATTAGTGAACTTAGCAATAGCTCAGTGGTCACATGGAAGATTTGTAGAGGGAGGTCTTGGATTCAAGTCTACACGGGCGTAAGGCAGGGGCCTTTATGCAAGCACACTATTTCAAATTAACAAAATAAAAATATATATAATTAAAAATTTAGAATCACAGAATTAGAACCGAAGAAATCAAATAGTAGAACAACATATGTAGACTAAGATAACTATGTTTTAAATAAAGTATATAAACAAAATTGAATGATAATGTGTAAGTTAAGAAACTAATGTAAGTTGCATTCAAGTAGAGAATGTAAGTTACATTCTTGTTCTATATGAAATCTATCAATTGAGCCATAACAAAGAGATAGGACAGTCTTGACGTGTAGTGATAAACAATCAGTGAACAATTCACATAAACTTTTGGGAGGTAAGAATAGAAGAAACAGAAGAAGATAATCCTATAGAAGAAGAGAATGCAAAGCATTGGACTGTAGTCTGTCTTGACTTGTTTGCTTCAGACATAAGTAATCATCCGATTCTCATTTCCCAAATAAGAATTTATCCTATCTCATTTAAGTATAAATTAAGAAAGAGTATACCTTAACGCCTGGCATCTTCATACTTATTCTGCTATATATACAAAAGGTTGATTTGTCTTGTATACCCCCATCCCATTACGGAATACATCCATTACATTGTGATAAAAAATATTATTTCGTAGCATTAATTTCCTATGTAATAAATCTTTCATACTATTAGCAAATAGGTGCTTTAATGTTCTATTTTGTAGGCTGTCCATACAACTGTTTGCAGCAAGTCCAGGTCGTGAACAAACTACTAAGAATATTATTGTCTTATCTACAAATGATATTTTTTGGCTGAATCCCGTGAAGATAGTATTGGTTGGAAACTCCAGTCAGAAAAAAAACAAATATAAAAAAAAAACAATGCAAAACTTATTTGGTGGCACGGCGTCAAATTTTGGCAAAGGAATATACAAACATCTGAAGCGTCTGCAAGCAGGGTTTTGGGATTTTAATCCAGAAGAATAAAAAGATGGAATTTGTTGGAATTTTTCTTTATTAATAAACATCATTTCCTTTTAATATTACGCTTCAAGTAGCACTATTTAGACGTGACCAAATCACTCAATCAAAGAATAGGTTAAAACGGGAATACAGCACCTTTAAAAATCAGCTCTAAAAATCAGTAGCTAAAATGAAAGCCATATCAATTTTGAAGACAATTAGCTCCGGTCCCTCTTTGATACACATCCATTTGCTACTTTCTTCATGAAGTTCAAAAGTAGATAGCCTTAATGTCTAGATGCTTCACTGATTCTAGAGTAAGATATAAAAATTTACAGGAGTAACATATAAAATTTAAATTTCCAATAAACTAAGGAACCAAACCATTCAACAGCAGAATGAAACCTTCATCTGGACCTTCCAAAAAACAGTAATAAAAGACAAAAGAAAAACAACATACGAGGGAGAAGACAGACGAAAGAAACCATTCTATGTTTTCTTTAAGCAATGATTTTTTTTTACTAATTCAGATGATTTATTTTTCCTGATAAGCATCTATTATAGCGCTTTATGTCATTGCTGTTTCTTTTACACAGGAGAAAGACATAAGAAAGAATGACAGTAGAAGAGAGAAACGACAACTTAAAATTTAAAAAAAAACATCGAGGAGAGATTTAGAGTAGTGAGAGGAAAACGAAAATCTGAATCATACAGCTACCAAAAAATTTGAAACTTTATACAGGTTTTGTGGGAGGTAAGCTAAACAAATGCGATGCTTACTTCGATTATAGCGGAAATCTGAGAGTTTAAGCTCCGACGATCCTTTTTAACTTGCTCTGGTTCTAGTAAGAGGGAAGGTAGAACACTATATAAAGCGAAAGCAAGCACTTTGGTTGGTCCTTCGGCTTCGATTCGAAGTGCTCATAAAGTTTCTTAGACTACAAAAATTAAGGGTTCCAAAGAGATACTGAGATGTGTGACTCGGACTCGTGACTCGACTCGGGGTCCCGAAATCCGTGTAGGATCTGGTTCGGCCGATTCTCATCTCTACTCGGGTTAAAACGACCCGGGTTGAAACAATTCTATAAATCCTGAAAAACTAATTAAACGTTTTTAAAAATTTTATCTCCAAAGTCCAAACAATAGAGTTAACTGTAAAATAAAGAGTAATGCTAGACGCACCCAGAGGACACACCTATCCGACGTACATGTTAATCTAAGCCCTTAAAAATATAAAAAATATTTTTTTTATAAAATCCTATTTTCTAAAAGATAAACCCTAGGCATCAATGGTTTAGATTAACAAGTGTGTGGGATAGGTGCGTTGACAAAGTGCAACTAGTATTATTCTAAACTAAAATATCATAATTAATATGCAAATTATTGATTGAGCTAATTAAATCATCTATTGGCATATATATATATATAGTGGAATACGTAACAGCTTAACTAGTGAGTGAAGCGAATCAGTGATGGAAAATATTATAAAATCAAGTCAACTATGAAGTGCTCCATCTAAAAGTCAGAATAAAATTTCACTTAAATTTAAAATTAATTCCAGATCACTTTAATTTCGTTAAAATATTTTTAGTTTATTTTTTAACCAACCAGTTTAATGGGTCTCAACATATCATTCATTAAGTTTTAGATCATGCGAAATAGCATTCAATAATAAAATCTAAGCGTGTGACACATTTGGTAGTTCTACTATTGGTCTATCTTGATTCAACCAAGTTGGATAAAACTGGAAACACTTTTGGTTTGGGGCCGATTTAGTTGTAAACACTAAACACAGTAACAAAGATCACTAGGTCGGGTTGATGGATTGATGTCTGATAAATCATTTATTGACCTCAAGCAATATATATGATGTTAAATACACGTGTAAATATCAAATAAACTATATAATAACATGATCTCCAAGGAAATAATTTTGAAACTATTTAATAAAACAAATAGCCTCATCGCTCGTAAGTCATAATCATGAATTTTCGCTTAAGAATGAGTGATCTTTTTAAGTTATTGAACTGTCTTTACAAATTAAAAAGACCAAATTAACAACAACACCTAATGGTCATTCCAAATAATAATAATAATAATAAGCACAATTGCACAATCAAGAGTTTAGCAAAAACTGCAGATTGATACATGTTAATCATGATTTTTTATAAATGGCATATTATATATCATATTGAAGATATTTTTTTCTCAAAATATTGGTGAGTATTTAGAATATTTGATATTTTTTATAGTTGAGTCACACCTTTTTCTGAACCCAAGTCATTTTGATCCAAGTCTACATATGATTAGGCTGAACATTCCTTTCCTTTTCTTTTGCCCCATTCTATTTGGAATCTTCATAATTTGAAATTTTTAATTCCATTTTCCCCGTAACCGGTCATCGAACCGGTGGAGCATCTAATTCTGGTTCATCCGGTTCATCAGGGTTGAATTGGGTATGAGTTGTATCTCAATTAAAAAAATTATAATAAGATTTCTATATTTAAAAAATAAGTTTAAAAATATAAAAACTATCAAAAGCACTAAAAACATAATCTAAAATAAAATATAATATTTAAATCTCAAATATAATTTTTTATCTGAATTAATAGTTTCAATAAAAGTAAGAAAATGGAAGGGAGTGGAGGTATGAGAGAGAGTTTAGTGGAGTACAATTGTCCATGATAGTTAAGTGAGGGCTAAGTGGCGCCCTTATACAGTTATCCACAATAACTTGTTTACCAAAAAAAGGAATACTCCATTCACGGTAGGGGCAGCGGCAGTAGTAGCAAAGCCCCAGCGGAGCTGCTGTTTAGAGACGACGAAGGACAAGCTTCGTGCCCAGTCACAAATTAGAAGCGAAGGACAAGCTTCTATTCGTCTGTTGATCCTTTCTTCTCAAATTCAAGCCTTGCTCTGATACCATGTAGAAAACTAGGGTACGGACTGAGAAACAAAAAGAATAAACATTCTTTATTGAATAGCTTGTGTTTTTTCAAGTCTCTACATCTACTCTATTTAAAGAGTTACATGAAGATTTCTAATCTAATGCTATATCTAATTCCTCTTAGATTATAATAACTGAGTTCTAGTCTATTTACAACGCTTAGTGTCCCATTAGGACACTAGCTTGACTTGTTACACATGTCTACTTGTACGTGTCAATGATTTGCACGTATCAACAAAAGTAATGCAATACATAAATAATAAAATATTATAAAATATTAAAAAAATAAATAATTAAATCCAATACCAAATCAAATAGATATGAATTATATATCAACATATAAATCTTCACATCCTTTCTTTTGAATCTCAAATAACTGAATAAATTCTAAATAACATGAAAATCAAATTAAAATAAAATTTGGGTAAAACCGGTCAGGTTCATGGTTCTAGGTTATCACAGACCCGGACCACAACCCATTATGTCCAAAACTCGTAATGCATCCCGCATCTAGCAAGTCCGTCCATTGATTGATACCTGCGCATAAAAGCATGAGCATATGCCGGCCCACGCTCTTGCACATCTAAAACAATATCGTATTTATATCCAAATAAACAGCTATAAAATCCGAAAAATATCCGTAAAAATATGGAAAAATATGAAAACTTATAATCTATCTTCATGATAGGATCAGAGGCAATATCACTTGTATTTGTTAGACTTTACGTCTAATAAATCACATTAATCAACATGAAAATAGACATAAATTTTGATAAAAACTATACAGATATGATCAAATTGAAATATGAAAGATAACAAGAGTGTACCATTCATCTTTGAATATTAATTGAGTCAAAGTGCCCAAGAAAACCTTTTACGAATATGTTTTACAAGTGATGAGCTTGCTTCCCTTAAGCCAGACTGGGTGTGTATAAGTTGATGCCTCACTTGTAAGACTTTGGAAGATTTATAGATTCCAATAGGTAAGACTCAAATGACTCTCTTAATGTGGGACTAATGACCCTTGGGAGAGATACAACTCTTTATTCCCAAAGCGTCCCCAGAGTCAATGTACTCAATAAATTTATCCCTACAAGGGGATGTGCTGGCCATTATTCCTTGTACTGAACGTCCAATGAAAAAGTATCTAGAAGCGGTCCCCATACCCTTAAGTCATGGTTATTTATTTCATAAAATAATTTTGAAACCATAGTTTCAACATGGAGGGCTTCATTAATAGGACTGGAAATAATACAACAGATTTGGAGGTGTTAATGTGTTGACCTACAAATTTTGCATATTGGCTCAGAATTTTCATGATTTTGGAAGCAATCTGTGGATCAGCTTCCCACAAAGAAGAGGGTATCATCCACGTAATGGAGGTTACAAACAACCTCCATATTTTTCAATGGTTTCTATGATTTTATTTTTTTCATTTTAATGGCTCGGCCAATTCTGGCATAAAGTAGTTCATTTGCAAGGATTAAGAGGAAAGTTGAGAGTGGATCCCCTTGTCTGAGTCCACTTTTTGGGGGTAATGGATTCAGTTGGGTTTCCGTTTATGAGGACTTGGTAGGATGTGGCTCTAAGGCAGTATTTAATGAGTTTTTGCCACAATGGAGGAAATCCAAATGAATTTAGGGAATCAATGAAGTTTGAAGACATGGTGTCAAAAGTTTTCCTAAGATCAAGTTTTGCACCAAAGAAAGTCATTTTTTTTTCTGTTTGGATTGAACGGTCTTTAAAATTTCACCTGCCATTAGAATATGATCGAACATATGTCTACCCTCTATGAATGTAGCCTGTAATGGGGAGACAATTTGAAGCAAGATATTGGTTAGTCGGGAAACTAGGATTTTTGTAAGGATCCTATAGACCACATTGTATAGGCTGATGGGTCTATAGTCTGAGAAAGTTTTATGGGTGATCACTTTTTTGTATGAGCACAATAAATGTTTTGTTAATATCTGGATTCATTTCCCTTGTCAAAAAGATTGTTTGTAGGTTTCTTAAAAGGTCCTCTTTTATTAAGGGCTAGTGATGCTTAAAAAATACAGGTTGGAACCCATTAGGTCCTGGGGCCTTATACAAATCCATTGAAAATAGGGTTGTCTGAACTTCCTTCAGAGTTAGGGGTCTGGCTAGAAGTTGTTGTTGGTTATCAGATAACTTCCTGTTAGGATAGAAAGGAGGGGGTCTGAGTTTGAGTGCTAGGAATAGATTCTACAGAAATAGGATACAACTTCCAACTTTATTCCTTTCTCATCCTTTAAGATTTGCCCATTTGACATTTCTTTTAACTGAATTCTATTTATGTGTGATCTAGCTCTTGCCAAGGAGTGGAAAAACCTAGAGTTGTCATCTCCATCCTTGAAAAGATTTTGCCTAGCTTGTTGGAGAATATGTATGTGTTTGATTCTAGACCACTTCATGAGTTCAAGTTGTAACTCCTTCTCTCTACATAAATGATAACTATCTAAAGCCCTATCTCTGATTTGCAACAAGTTCTCTCGAGAGTTCTCTGGTTTTTGTGAAATTTCAAAAGACTTCCTATTCCACTTAATCAGACTATTTGCAATGGACTGGAGTCTAAGGTGGCCATGCTCTTACCCATTTATCATTTACCAAAGCCCTATATAGTCTACCCATTACTAGCTGTTCAAAGTTTTTTCATTGGACTAGGTGAATTTAGGTCCCCTATACCCTAGGTCATGCCACCCCTCTTTGGAGATAAAATCATTAAAGTGCCAGTTGCTTCTGTAGAGGTTAGATGAATTGGAATATTTCTCACTTGGATCCAGAGTAGCATTGAAATCCCCAATTATTAAAGTGGGGATATTTGGGTTAATTTGAATTTGTTCCAGCTGTCTCATGGCTATTAACCACCTCGGTTGTTGAGGTGGGAGGTAGGTAAAGATTAGGCGGGCATCTCCTCCCATAGGATTCCTGATGAGTCACGAGGAGACTGACAGAGGGACATAGCTCCTCCATAAAATCCATTCCCCTCCACTTAAGCTTCTTTGGCCTCTGAAAGGGACAGTAAATGAGTTTGGGTATTGTTTTGAGAGCCATTTAAATGTGTTATACTTTTCCAGTGAATCAGATTTTGTTTCACATATGTATAGAACATCTTGTGTGTGTGCTAATAGTGGTAGACAAAGCTTGTTTAGCCGAGGAGCTTTGTGCTCCACAGATGTTCCACATTATTATGTTATACACAAAAAACTAAGGAGTTTTGTTGCTAAGTACTGAAATGCAGGAAGGAGAGTAGATGCTCCTGTCATCATGTGTGGGACTTTGAAATTGTCTTTCTGGTGGACCGAGTTCGAGTCAGTCCCGCTGGGATCCTCAAGTGCCTGTTGCTTAGTTCCTTTGCTGGTATCTAAAAGTCCTTCAGGCCATGGCATGGATAGTGGGGAGTCTTCCAAATCTACGACTTTCTCTGCAAGCTTGGGATTTTCGTTTTCTGAATTAGGACTGGAGAGGCCTTCTGTAATGACATACAGGTTATAAGCCTTCAGATCAAAAGAGACTCCATCCCTATTTATGGATTCCTCCTCTATGTCAATTTTGAAAAAGACTTGTAACCGGGAGGGTAAATTCAATGGTATGTAAGGGGCTTTTCTGGTATTCTGAGGATTTTAGGGAGAGTCTAACTCAGGCGAGATTTCATCTTACTCCAATTGAACGGTCTTGACATTTGGGTAATTTCCCAGTTCCTCTAGATTTTGTTTTCGATTTCTGGTGGCAGCTCGGGTTTGCTTGGATGAGGTTTAAGCTGCAGCTGATGAAGAGTTTCTGTTCTGGTTTTGTCTCTTTTGGACAAGTGCCCACCCCCTGTTTTGCGCTATCTGGTTCATTCGGTGGAGGGGGACATGGTGTATTGAAACAGCTTTCGGTTTGTTTATCCGAACATTCAACCGTTACATGTCCCCAGCCGTTGTCATGAGTGCAAATCTTTGGGTGACCTTCCACGATAAAGGGAAGCCAAAACAAATTCTCAGGGGTATCAACCACTACCCCATTTATTTCTTCTTCCAAGAGATCCACTTCGACCTTAACTCTAGCAAACAGACCCCTTTCCCACCTTGTAGAGTTTCTGCACCCATGCCTATGTATTGTCCAAGGGGAGACACTACTAGAGCTAAAGCCTCATCATGAAGCAAAGGAGGGAATGTTCACAAGTTTTACATGTAGTGGGGCCTCGGTGAACATAAAAGTCTCTACGTGGAAATCCCTGGGCCAGTGGAAAAAATGGAGGTGTGATTCCCTAATTTTTATCCGGCATAGGGAGAGTATTGCTTCGCAGTGTTCTCTAGAGGGAAACCTGAATGAGAAGTAGCCCCTTCCTATAGGGTAAACTAGCTACTACCTGAGGATCTTGTTGAGGTAGTTCCTAAGTAAGGTTTGGAGTGTGGCTTCAACAAGGGAGGGGTTCCCGAGACGCGGCCAGCGAAGATGCTGACCAAAGAGTGCTGCATGTTCAATAACCCACTTTCCATACACTCCCTAGACAGAACCACCCTATGGAGGCTTTCAGCTAAAGATGAGATGGAATAAGCTGAGTACCCGGATTTTCACTAGTGGAAAGTGAAACAGGGTTGTCTGCAAGTTCCATCGGGTTATTTTCCTGTAGCTCTACATTGGTTTTTGCCTAGAGATCGCTCATGTGCTCATCAATGGGTGCAGAGGTGGAGGGAGCTTGTGACGTACGTGGTTGCTGGTTTTTTCTCTTTTGGGTAATGTAGGCTCGGATCCACTTGCTGAGACGCCATGGACGCCAAGAGAATTCAGTGAGCCATTGGTGAAAAAATCTGTGCATGAGAATAAAATCCAGCCGCGAAGAAGAGGAAATAATGATCATACCTTCTCTTGGCGGCACCAAACCATGCTTGCTTGACGTATCTCTTCTGTGCAGAGACTCCCAGTCCCATCGTGCGGACTCTTCAGTGTACCTGGTGTCTTTCCGAGAAAGTAAGGCGAGGAAGCTTCTGGGCTTGCTGTGTTCGAGCTTCCCTGGCGGAGCATATGTAGTGTGAATATATACCAGAGTTATCATGCTTCATTTAACTTCTACATGTAATTTGGACATGTAGTGGATTCCACACATATGCACTTATCGGATAGTGTAAAGGGGCAGTGGTTGTTGGGTGGATTCCTTTATAGAAAGGCAGTTCTCAAACCTCTTTTGTTTTGCCCCATAGCTACGACAGCTTCCAATAATGGGTGTGAAAAAAATATATGGAGGGAGTAGATTTCCTACACGTAGCTTTTTGACTTGTGTGGGAGCATATAGCTTCAACAAAAGATAGAACAAATAGAGCAGGATTTGAATTGTGCGTACCACTGATATTCCGCAAACCTCCTGTTTGGGAAAACAGGCAAGGATAGGCGCAGTGGATAATAATCAACCTATAAAATCCTTCCTAATTCCAATTTCTTGAGCAAAGTAATACAATTAAAAATGCTTAAGCACAAATCAGTCACAGAATCACACAACAATTTGGTAACGCGGAAAAACTCCTTCAATGTGAAGGAGTTAAAAAACCGCGGGACCTATCTCGGTCCAAAAATTGAAATCCACTATATAATAAATGTTTTACAGAGGATAATTCACCATTACAATTCATAACCCAAAAATTATCTCATGCAATATTAAATTACAAAGAGATAAAGGGTAATAGAAGATATCACCAAATTTCTGTTCTGTCCGAATTAATACGAACAATCCAACCGTCCGAATTCAATCTCCACCGTTCCGAATGTAGAATGAAGTGTTACTAACAAGCTCACAAAATATCAGCCCAATCGGACACTGAATGATCCTCCGATTGCCAAGAAATGCGAGACTAGTCGGTACAGGATTTTCGGTTGAAAACGTCTGTGTTCGAATTGCAATAACTCATCCGTAAAACCTCAAAACAAGATCTTCACCGTTCAGAATGTCAAACTAGAGAAGACGAACATGAACCCAAAATTTCAGCACGATCCAACGGGTAACTAATCCGTAAACCGCAAACCTCTGATTCTGGTAGGCACAAAATCATAAGAACCTCTCTCTCAAAAAAAGACATTCATTCTCTTGCTCAAGTGGAATTCGACCAGGGCATACATTAAGCTCCTAATGGGCCCCCATAAATGGGCCTCAAACTCAAAATTGAATATTTGGGTTTTCCACATAGGAGGGACCCAAAACCCAACAATTCTCCCTCCCGACTATGTGGAAGAATTTGCCAATCCCGCAACCAAACAACATGTCTCAAACTTAGCTCTTGGTAGAGCTTTTGTAAACATATCTGCACCATTATCATCGGTGTGGATCTTTTCTAATTCAATCAACTTAGAATCCAAAACATCTCTAATCCAATGGTATTTCACATCAATGTGTTTAGACCTACCATGAAAAGTTGGATTCTTACCAAGATGAATAGCACTGATTGTCACAATATAAGACATATCGCTTTTGAACCGATCCTAGCTCATTCACAAATTTCTTCATCCAAAGCAATTCTTTACAAGCCTCAGTAGCTGCAATAAATTCAGCCTCTGTAGTAGACAATGCTATACATTTTGCAATCTAGATTGCCATGCCACAGACCCCCCGCAAAAGTAATCAGTATCCGTAAGTAGATTTTCTAGAATCTATATCTCCCGCCAAATCAGAATCTGTGTAACCTATGAGAAGAGGTTCATTAGATCCAAAACATAACTTCAAAGTAGAAGTACCACGGAGATATCTCAAAATCCATTTAACTCGCATTCCAATGCTCTTTACCGGATTAGACAAAAATCTACTAACAATTACCAACAAAGATGAGCTATATCAGGCCTTGTGCAAACCATAGCATACATCAAACATCCTACAACTCAAGCATACGGAATTCTTTGCATATCATCTTTCTCCTTCTCATTTGAAGGAGATTGTTGAACACTCAATCTAAAAGATGTAGAGAGAGGTGTACTTACACAACTTTAGCCTTTGTCATATTAAATCGATGCAATACTTTCTCAATGTACCTTTTTGAGACAACCAAATCTTCTTGCATTTTCTATCACGAATGATCTTCATGCCAAGAATATGTTTCGCTGGTCCCAAATCTTTCATAGCAAAAATTTGCTCAACTCCTTTTCAAGTGATCAATCCTCAAGAGTTAGGACCTACAATAAGCATGTCATCAACATACAATAATAAAACGATAAAATCAGAATCAGAGAATTTCAAGCACAAAACACAATGGTCAAGTAGTCTTCTTGTATCCTTGCTGAACCATAACTGACTCAAACTTCTTATACCATTGTCTAGGAGCTTGTTTCAAACCATACAAACTCTTCTTTAACTTGCAAACATAATTCTCTTTCCTTTGACCACAAAACCTTTAGGCTGCTCCATGTAAATCTCCTCTTCTAAGTCACCATGGAGAAAAGCTGTTTTACATCCATCTGTTCAACCTCTAAATCAAGAGTAGCGGCTAAACCCAATATAACTCGAATAGATGACATCTTGACAACAGGTGAGAAAATCTCATCAAAATCAATCCCCTTTTTCCGACTAAAGCCTTTAACAACCAGGTCTTGCTTTATACCTTGGGACTGATGAATTTTCTTCATGCTTCACCCTATAAATCCATCTATTCTTCAAAGGTTTTCGATCTCTAGGTAGTTTCACCAAATCAAAGGTGTGATTATCAAACAATGATTGCATTTCTTCCTTCATTGCTTTAATCCATTCTGCGTTATGCTCACTCTCAATAGCCTCATCATAGCATTCAGGTTCCTCACCATCTGTTAAGAGTACATACTCATTGGGAGGATACCTACTAGAAGGCCTCACGATCTCTAGTGAATCTTCTAAGTAAGTTTTCAGGTTCCTCAACCTGAGGCTCTTGTAGATCATCATCTACTTCTGAACAGAACATCAACCTCAATTGCAGCATCATGATTACCCATAGTATCATCCTTTGTGTACATCATTCTCGCACATCAACATGAACCTCGGTCTCAACAGCATTAGATACACCTGAATGAGGAACTGGAACTAAATCAATCAAATCATCATCTTGAGCCTTTAATTTCTTTGTCTTGTCAATGTTTTCAATAGTTTGATCTTCCACGAAGATCACATTACGACTTCTGACAAGCTTCCACTCAATAGGATCATAACATCTATAGCCAAATTCATCTTGACCATAGCCAATAAATATGCACTGTCTCGTCTTAGCATCTAGCTTGGATCTTTCATCTTTAAGAACATGAACAAAACATTTGCAAATCAAGACACGTAGGTGGTCATAGGAGACATCCCTACCATACCACACCCATCAGAACATCTGCATTCAAAACAACGGTGGGAGTTAGATTAATTTACATGCGCAACAGTATATAAAGCCTCACCCCAAAAAGATCTAGGCAACTTTGCATCCGAAAGTAAACATCTCGACTCTCTCCACTAGTGTTCTGTTCATCCTCACCGCCAAGCCATTCAATTGAGGAGTTTTAGGAGGCGTCTTCGATGTCTCGATACCTTGTTTCTACAAGATACATCAAATGGCCCACAATATTCACCTCCATTATCGCGAATACATTTAAGCTTCTTCCCCTGTCTCTCTTTCAACAACAACATGAAACTCAATAAATGCATCAACTACTTGATCCTTTGACTTCAAAACTTTAACCCATAGCTTCCTAGAGTGATCATTAATAAAAGTCACAAAATATAATCCACCACTAAAAGTTTTTACCTTCAAAGGACCACAAACATCTGAATGTACCAATTCAAGTAATTCGGCTTTCCTTGAAGGACTATGGTGTTTAAAGGAGACCCTTCTTTGTTTACCAACCAAACAATGTTCACATTTGTCTAACTTTGCGCCTTTTAAGCCTAAAAGCATATTTTTCTTAGCTAGACAATTAAGTCCCTTCTCACTAATGTGACTCAATCTCTTATGCCATAATTCAGAGAATCTATCAATCTCAACAAAGACATTAACAAGTCCATTACATACGTAAGCTTGCAACCAATACAAACCAGAAGACTTTTTACTTCTTGCAACAATGAGAGAACCTTTAGTAAGCAAAGCAATTGTCCATCACATAATATAGTGCAATAACCATCATCATCAAGCTTACTAGCAGAGATTAAATGCAATCTAATATCAGGTGCATGTCTAACATCTTTAAGGATTAACTTGCATCATTGCTAGTCTCTAGACAAATAGTTCCAATGCCTATTACCTTTGACAGTCCATCATTACCCATCTTCAACACCCCAAAATCACCAAGTATAAGAAGTAAAAATTCTGTCTAGATGTAACATGAAAAAAATGCACCATGTCAACCACCCAACTTACTTCATCACTAGCAACATTAACTACATTATCATCATAACATACAATTAAATCACCTGAAGTAGTAGTGTTGACACGATCATCACCGTTATCATCATTGTATTTATTTTCTTGCTTACCTCTGTCACCTTTGTTCTCTTTCTTCCACTTGTAACAATATTTCTTGATGTGACCCGTTTTACCACAATGATGGCATTCAAGAGTTTTATACCTGGACTTGGATTTACTCCTGCTTTTACCTCTGTTGTGATCTTGACCTTTGCTTTTACTTCTCCCCCTATTCTCTGTGACTAAAACCTCTGACTGTGAAGAAGAACCTTGAGACTTTCTTCTCATTTCTTCATTTAAAATACCACCTTTAACACCCTCAAATTTGCAGCAGAGTTAGTAAATGAGACACGAAAAGTCTCCCAAGAATCAGGTAAAGTATTAAGCAACCAAAGACCAAGAATTTTATCATCAAATTTAATGCCCATACCGAACATCTGATCTATAGTGCCTTGAAACTCATTCAAATGATCAGCCACAGAACTAGCATCTTTATACTTCAATTGAATCATTTTCTTCAACAAAAATAATTTGTTGTTACCACTCTTTGAAGCATATAAAGATTCCAATTTGTTCCACAAAGTCTTAGCATGCGATTCATTTGAAATGTGGTTATAAACATTATCATCAACAAACCGATTTAATAAACCCACACACTTGCTCATTTTCAAAGTTCCAATCATCATCATTCTTTGACTCGGCTTTTGACTAGCAAAACAGGAAGATGCAGTGACTTCACAAATAAGAGATCTTTCATCTTATTTTTCCATAAATGATAATTTGTACCATTCAAGCAAATCATTCTCTTTGTATTAATATCCATATCTACTCAAGACAAATCAGAACAATCAACCAAGCTCTGATACCACTTCTGTTGGGGAAAATAGGCAAGGATAGGCACATCGGATAATAATCAACCTATAATATCCTTCCTAATCCCAATTTCTTGAGCAAAGTAATACAATTAAAAATGCTTAAGCACAAATCAGTCACGTAATCACACAACATTTGGTAGCGGAAAAACTCCTTCAATGTGAAGGAGTTAAAACCATGGGACCTATCTCGGTTCAAAAATTGAAATCCACTATATAATAAATGCTTTACAGAGGATAATTCACCATTACAATTCATAACCCAAAAATTATCTCATGCAATATTAAATTACAAAGAGATAAAGGGTAATAGAAGATATCACCAAATTTCTGTTCTGTCCGAATTAATACGAACAATCCAACCGTCCGAATTCAATCTCCACCGTTCTGAATGTATAATGAAGTGTTACTAACAAGCTCACAAAATATCAGCCCAATCGGACACTGAATGATCCTCCGATTGCCAAGAAATGCGAGACTAGTCGGTACAGGATTTTCGGTTGAAAACGTCTGTGTTCGAATTGCAATAACTCATCCGTAAAACCTCAAAACAAGATCTTCACCGTTCAGAATGTCAAACTAGAGAAGACGAACATGCACCCAAAATTTCAGCACGATCCAACGGGTAACTAATCCGTAAACCGCAAACCTCTGATTCTGGTAGGCACAAAATCGCGAAGAACCTTCTCTCTCAAAAAGACATTCACTCTCTTGCTCAAGTGGAATTCGACCAGGGCATACATTAAGCCCTAATGGGCCCCCATAAATGGGCCTCAAACTCAAAATTGAATATTTGGGTTTTCCACATAGGAGGGACCCAAAAACCCAACACCTCCCTGCTCAATCGATGAAGATGCTTATTGCGCCTGGGGAGTGTGTTGGTTGTGCGTCTCCTCTGCTGGGCACCTTGACTTCCCACGACTGTTGTGTCCCTCTTTCTTGTCTTCTTAAATGTTAATAAATGGCCCGTTTTCGTGACCTGGAGGCCATTTAACTTTGTAGATTTGGGGTGTGTAAGTTCATACCTTTGCCAATATGTCATAAGATGTGGTGTTCCAGAGGTTGTTTCTGAAAGCTCGGCTCCTTGTGAGAATGATGTGGATCCTGTTGTTGGCGTTTGAAATGCTGATTTTCCTCCATCAGTGCTGGACACTCCTAGTTGGAGATATTGCGATAGAAGGCTGAAAGGGTTCTAGGAGTGTGATTTATTGTAGAATATGGTGAATTAGTGGATGGTGTGGTTTCTCCATAGCTAGGGTTCTCTCCATGTCAAGTCGGAATTCCCTAAGAAAGATGAATGAGGGATGTCTCAACATAATATCAAATATAATTACCTAAACCAGTTCATTACTTTCCCATTTAGGGTTCATGTCTAAAGTTAATTTAAGTGGTTTGGGCCAATAGTAACTAGATTGGTTCATCTGGTTCAGTCCATTTAACGGTTCAACGGTTGAACCAATAAAACCTGCCGGGTCATCCAGTCTGTAACCTTTTACGGGGTTTTTAAGCAACCGGTTCCAGTTGAACCCGATCGAACCGGCCGGGCCGGTTCGGTTTTTAAAACACTGATTAGGTTTATAATTTCCATAATTTTGGAGATATCAAGATGAAAAGGAAAAAATGTTTTGTTTAGATTGTTCAAAAAAAAAAAAGACGGGATTGCATGTTTCCTTGAAGAGTAATGCAAGTTGCACCTCGCTCAAGTACCGTAAGGGCGTACCTCCTGACGTGGATGCAACAGTTGGCATCCACGTCAGAATCCTGGTCATATTTTTGGAAAAGCCTTTTGTAAACCCTAAAATCTAAAACCTTTTCTAAAACCCTAAAATTCTAAATCTTAAACCCTAAATCCTAATAATCTACTCTTGATGTGGATGCCAACTATGCATCCACATTGTTCTGGTATGCTGGAGGGGTATTGAATGAAGGTGCAGCTAACATTATTCTTCCATGAAACATTTCAAAACTAGTTATTTTACATCTTTGAGCACGCATGGATCCTAGACAAGTCATCGACCCAAACCACCCAATTCTTACTTTCCAGGGGGTATCTCTTACGAGTCAATCCCTAAATCAAACCGAGCAGGTTAAAATCCGAGGTGACTCGACCAAGTTGCACAACCTTGGGATGCAAATGAATGACAAAGGGTAGAAAGTAAAAACTTATTTATAACTTAGATCACCTATCGTACCCAGTTTTACCATAAAACTTGGCCAAGACTTTTACCATATGATGTTATGTAAAGAACACCATATACTATCAAAAACCAAGAAGAAGTAATGATGTGTGATTCAATGTGTGACATGACTATGCTAGCATGTGCAGCATACACACACAACAACACTGCAAAACCCTAATGGGTGTGCCTAACGGCATTGAATGAGTGCATACATGTGGACGGACAACCAACACACCAACCTGGATGCACACGCAGGAACTATGTACACTCTTAACAGCAGGTTTGCAATCTCTCTAACCCCACTCATGCAGCTGCATGGGGGCAGCCATGTGCAGCTCGAACATTGTTGCACATGAAGACATCTTGGCGTGAGCTGGACCACATGGTGCAGCATAGAGAACAAAGAGAATAATTGTTGCAGGTATGGTAATCCAACAATGACATGGCTAATGACATGGCAGGTGACATGACATGCGTATCAAGGGGCACATAAGATGGCGTCAGAGAAGGCATGCATGAGGTGGCAATACACATGGAGCTTGTGCTTAATAGATGGCACACGTTGTTAGAAATTTAAATTCAAAATAGTGTCATTCAAATGGGTTTGATTGAGCTTGCTTGATCTGATGAGATTTTAGGGAATTCCTCATAAAATATCTCCGAGGTGTTGGCTTATAAATAGGTTTGTACTTTAGCTTGTAAAGTATTTGATTCATAGCAAAAGAGATCGTTTTCCTCCTAAACCTGTATGACCACTTCTTCGTAACTTTGGAAGGAATTTCTAAGTGTAATATAGTGATCCTGTGTTAACTCTTCCGCAATAACCATTGGCAACGACAAGGACTTGGAAGCTATGTCGCACATTGCAAAATCTCGAATTTGTGTCTTGTTCGTTCACCTGGCGTGACAACTGGTATTGGAGCCTTCAATTGAGATGGCCGGCTCTAAAGAATTGAGAGAACTTTCTTGCTAAAAAAATGTAAGTGCATTCTAAATTCTGAAATTTCTTTAGACACGTTTGTTACCAAATTAGAGAATCTGGAATGCCTCTACGAGAGTATGGAGTTCACATTCAAGAGATTTGGAGGCAAGACGATCGAGCCAGAATATGTTTCAGAATATGGAGGTAACATTTATATTGCCATGACCATGTTTCAAGTAGAGTTGGACGAGTTTCGGAACAAGATAGATAACCTATAGACAAAACTTGCTTTGTTTGAACGTGCTATTGCAAATGAGGTGCAAGCACTGGTGGTGCAGTAGTCAAGATTGTAGTGCCTGAGCCAAATTGTTTCAATGGAGTACTAGATCCAAAAGTCATTGACAATTTCTTATGACAAGTCAAAGGTAAGCACCACATCCATGTTTCTTGTTGATGGTGTTGTACTTGGGTGGAGACGAAGGGCGGCAGATGGAGAATCGGGTACTTCAATGGTAAAGACTTGGAAGGATTCGTAGAGAAAACAGAAGTTACAATTCTTTCTAGAGACATGGTCTATCAAGCTCAAAAAGAATTAAAATCCTTGAATCAAGAAGACACCATTAGAGAAAATGTACAAAAATTTACTTTTTCAATTTTGTGCACTCGTGAAATGTGTGATCAAGATAGATAGTTTTTCAAGTGGGAAGTATGGAAGGAAGAAAAAGGAAGGACGTCTAAAGGCTCTTATGTCACAAATGACTGGAAGAAAAAAGAATTTGAAGAAATTCAATAAGGACTCAACTCCAAATCAATGAGAAGAAGAAGAAAGGTTAAAATTGTAAGTCATCACAGACAAATAATTTATATGACGGAGAACATTATTGAAGTATTGCCCAAAGAGAAGCTCCTTCATTCGATAAAGGAGGACAAGGTAGAAGTGGCTGAGGGTGCGATAAGGATGGGTCCAACGATGTTACTGAATTCCATCCAAGCTCACAAGGCTAAACCTAAGCATGTCATGCTAAGGCCTAAACAAGACATTTACTTGGATATGTCAGTGAAAAACATTCATGCTAAAGCTATTGTAGACACCGGTACCACCCATAACTTATTTTCGGATGAAGAAGCTAAGTGTCTCAACCTCTGAAGGGTGAAAGATGAAAGGTTCATCAAAGTTGTCAATTTGGCTGCGAAAGCTGTCAATTCGTTTGGGAAAGCAGTAAAAGGCCTCACCAAAGACGTTTGTGTGAATGTAGGCGAGTGGTCATGCCACTTAGACTTCACGCTTGTTCCCATGAAGGACTTTAATATAATTTTGGGATGAATTTCTTTAATACTCGTAATTGTGCTACTTGGGTTTCAAGGGCCTTTGTTATGAAGGGGGACCTTGTACTGTTTTTGAGCTTAACTCTTACAATGTAAAATACTTGTAATTGGGCTACTTGGGTTTCATGGGCCTTTGTAATGTAGGGGGACCTTGTACTGGTTTTGAGCTTAACTCTTACAATGTAAAGGGTAAGTCTATAAGAAATGCACTCCAGCTTAAGAAGGGTCTTAAGCATGGGGAATCGACCTACCTTGCTGCCTTGCAAGATGGAAAAGAAGATAAATCTAAGATCCTCATGTCTTCCAATGCAAAGTCTTGCTGGAGTACCTAGACGTAATGCAAAAAGAATTGCCACTACACTTGCCTCCCTGGAGGCAGGGAGACACTACTACAAAGATCATTTTTCCCTACGGTTGAAAACCGTAGGGAAAAGTCAAAATAACCGTAGGGAAACTATTCCCTACGGTTCACCGTCGCCAATAATGCGTCGGTCTTAAAAGCGAAGGGAATAATCTTTCCCTATGGTTGAAACCGTAGGGGATAAAAAGAATTTGTCCCTATGGTCTATCACCGTAGGGAATAGTATTATTACCTACGGGTTGAGAAATCGTAGGGAAACCTTCATTTTTTCCTACGGTTTTAAACCGTAGGGACGATCGTAGGCAAAACTTATTTGCTACGGTTAAACCGTAGGCATTTCCGTAGGCAAAAGTTTTCCCCTCGATTTTTTCGCATGAAAAACCGTAGGCAAAACGTATTCCCTATGGTTTAACCATAAGAACAACCATAGGGAATATGTATTCCCTACTGTTAAATTGTATATTCAATCGTAGGGAAATCTGCAATTCATGACTACAAAATTTGAGTATTGCCTACAGTTATTTCTTACTTATAAAACCGTAGGCATTGCTCTCGATGTGCTATATTATTGCCTACGGTTCAACCCTAGGCAATAAAGTTTTGTACTATTAATTATTTTATAAATTTCCTGTATTTTTCTCCCTGTTTGATAGATTCTCACACCCTGTACATAATATTTTCCAACCACACATTCAAAAAAAAAAAAAAACATATATAATAACTTTTGGTAATCCAAACACATCAAAAGAATCTTTTTGCCAAAAAATACAAGTATAACATTTTCTGTTTATACATGTCATGCCCAAAAATAAGCATTACTTGTATATACATGTAATTGCCAAACAAAAAAACAATTATGGACTGGTATCAATCTTAAATTCCCAAAAACTTTCCATGTATGGAGTGTGATAAATCTACTTCATCATTCCAAAAAAAATTCATGTATGGAGTTCACACTATCCAACTTCATCATGACTTTTGTTCAAACTTTATGCTGGATCTGCCAATTAGAAAAATTTAATTAGAATGAGGGCAAACACAAACTAAATAATTATATATGTTAAAAAATTCACTAAGAAAGGAAATTATTGTCTTATGAAACCTGAAGATGATGATATATCTGTGTTGCACCATTGATTCAACAACAACAATTTTTTACGTATTCTTTTGCCCTCTTTGTCCTTTTTCTTCTCTCTTTTCAGCACCTCCTTCACCCTTTTCTTCTCCCTTTCATTCCACTCATGCTCCATTTTCGTCTCCTTTTGTTGCCATTCCTCCTCATGTTTTCTATTTCTTTCCAGCCACTCCTCTTCCTTTTTTCTCTCCATTTCCAGTCTGACCTGCTCCCTATTTCTCTCCATTTCCAGCATCTCGTGCTCCCTTTTCCTCACCCTTTCCAAAAACTCCTCCTCCCTTCTCATCTCCCTTTCCATCCAGTCCTCCTCCTTTTTCCTCTCCCTCTCTCCTATCTCCCTTAGTTGGGCAACATTGCAGCCTCTCTATCTTTTACTGACTCGAGTTCTGCAGAAATGGACTCTAATTGCGTCGTCATCTGGCTAGAACTTGCTTTCATATAACTCCTTTCCCTTTTGTAACCTGTCCCAACACCTCTCTCATACCCTCCATGGTGTCTATCAAAAACTTGATCCAAAACTACACCCAAATCATGTAAATCCCCACAGTTCAAATTTTGTTCTTCCATTATCTGTAAAACTTTCATCTGTATAAAGATTTCCAGTCATCAAGATAAGGAAAGACATAAAAGACATGATGAGTAAGATACTTTTGTTGAAAGGCAATAGAAAAATAACCATGAAGCCGAAAGAGAAGAAGAATATCAGGACAACGTGGTACAAAAAGCAATTATCAAGGTTACTTTATCTAGCAATTATCAAGGTTACTTTATCTAGCAATTATCAAGGTTACTTTATCTCAATTATAGTTACTTTATCTAGCAATTATCACTTTATCTAGCAATTATCAACGGTGTTGTAGTCATCAGTGGTGGTGGAAGATGGGGAAAAGAGTTGGGAAAAAGGAGAAGTTGCAGGAAGAGGTGTCGGTGTGATGGCGATGGATACTGCTGCTGAAGTGAGTACATGGGATGGAAAGTAATATGCTCCAAGGTGCATAGATTAGCAACAACTCGACATGAACCAGGAACGCAGCTGAAATAATGAAGAAAAGAAGAAAAATAGCGAGAAGCAAAAAAACTAACCTTCACGGGAAAAATCTCTAAAGCTAGCTCAAAAGGGGCTTCAATTATTGGCGATTGGCACAGGCTGGCATCTGTCGTGATGCGAACCCTAATCCCGATCAACTACGAAGGAAGCGGGAGAGAGTTAGGGGAGGGAGTAGTGAAAAGAATTTTGCCATCGGATGTCCGCAATCCTGATGGACTTCGATCGGCTCCGGGTAGCTAGGACAGAAAATGAAAAGGTCGGGCGGGTCAGGGACAAGGGCACGGGCGTAAGAAAGAATTAAAGGGGTTTTTTTTTTCTTTTTAGTATTCCCTTCGGTTGAGCATATAACCCAAGGGAATACAGGTTTTCGCCACAGGTGGAAGGGGACTGAAGGAAAAAATTCTTTTCCCTAGCGTCCATTAGTGACCGTAGGGAAAAGTAATTTGTCTCCTACGGTTTGTCCTATAACCGTAGGGAAAACTGTTATTTCTTGTAGTGAGACCAAGTGATCGAGTTGGAGAAATGTGCCAAACCTCAGGCCAAATTAAGCTCCCTACTGTATGGCCCCAAATGAACTAGTGTTGCAGAAGCAATTGGGAGAATTGCTAGATGTGGGGTTCATACAATTGTCAAAGGCTTCTTATGGTGCACCGGTTCTTTTCCAGAAAAAAAGGATGAATCGATGCATTTATCCATTGACAACCAGATGCTAAACAAGGTAACAGTTAAAAATATGTACTTATTTCCCTTAATTGCTGACTTGTTTGATCAATTGAAGGAATCATGAGTTTTCGCCAAGCTAGACCTGAGGTCCGGCTATCACCAAGTCAGAATCTCAGAGAACAACAAAGCACAGACTGCTTGTGTGATGAGTTGTTGTCATGCCTTTTGGTTTGACAAATGCATCCGCCACGTGTTGTACTGTAATGATCAATGTAAGTCTTTCTTCGACAAGTTTGTAGTTGTGTACCTTGGCAACATTTGTTGTATATAGTCGGAACCTTGAAGAGCATGTAAAGCAACTAAAATATGCTTTATTCAAAATGTATTTCTTAAGGCTCTAGATCAGTGGTGCCAAGATATGGATGGATCGGAAGAAGGTGCAGGCCATTGTAGATTAGACGAGACGACCAAGGTGCCTGACCTTCGTTGCTTTTTTGGGCTTGTGAATTACTATTGCAGGTTCATTTAGTGATTTTCAGCCAAAGCATCTCCTTTGTCGGACCTTCTAAAAAAGACACAAACACGGTGCTAGACTGACATGTACTAGAAAGCGTTTAAACAATTTAAGCAAGCCATCAATATGAAACTGGTCTCACTACTTGCTGATTTTGTTAAGTCTTTTGAGGTTCACACGGATGCTTCTAAATTTGCAATTGGTGGTGTTTTAGAGTAGGACAACCACCCTATAGTTTTCGGACCCAAAAGATGAATGAGACCAACAAAATATACATCATTCAAGAGAAGGAGATGACGTTGGTTCATTGCTTTCACACTTGTGGCACTATATATTAGGTTCAATTTCGTTGTCAAGATGAACAACGTCGTGGCCTTAAAGCAAGTTTGCTGGCTAGACTTCTTGGTGGACTTTGATTTCGAGATGGAGTACACACCGGTAAGTGCAATAATGTTGCAGATGCCTAGCTAGCTTAAGTCACAAGGCCGAGCTGGTGGCAATGTAGCTGGATTCTACTACAGAAATCTTGCAAGTGAATGATTCTATTGCACAATGGATCCGGACAGGGCAACGGGAAGATGCCACTGCACTTCGCTTGATGGAGGGAACATCTTTTGGTTAAACAAGGTGCTTTAAACAGCTGGACTTCTTCTCATTTCAAAATATGAGTTGTGATTAGTCTCTTAGCACCAAGTCCATGTGAAGTGGAGGAAATAAGGAGACCAAGAAAGCCATAGAGAAGCTGGCACTGTGGAACATGGAGCATATCTCAGCTGGTTATGGTGATGGTAACGAGAGAGGGTTAACCGGGCTCCACAAAACTGCTTATATTCATACTTTTCATGGGTAAGAATTAGTGTTCTGCTTCTAAACGTTGTGCAGACATTCAAACCATGGAACGAAAATACATACCATCTTTTTGCCATAATAACACTTCATAGGTGACGGTACTCTCTATCAAATGACTATGAAAATTTCTGTTCTATTAACTCCAATAGATCTTCCCCAAATGTGTTTTATACTTTAGGACTCTTTTACTTAATCAATTTTGTTAAAATCAGGGAGTGGCAAAAAGAAACACTTCTACACGGATTAGTCGTGACACCGAGAAGGCAGGATAAGGTGACTCCTGCCATTTCTGCTTTTGTTTTTCTTTTTTTTCGTTTTTATTACAAACACTACTAAAAAAAGGTGCTCTCCGGCGGTTGAATTTGCCATCGGAGAAGCCCAAACCTCCGCCAGTGGATGAAGCATAGTTGGCCAGTGAAGTGTTGGTGGAATGGTTCAGCCGACGAAAACAACCGCCGGTTGGTTTTTTTCACTCCGCCGGCAGAGAGAAGTTTCGTTGGCGGAAGGATGTTCTGCCAACAACATTTTGGCATCGGTGGAGAGTCATTCCGCCGACGGCTTCTCAACGTCGGTGGAGTCTCTCTCCACGCCATTGACGATGATGACCGGAGGAGTGTGTATCCACCTGCGGTCGGGTTCAACCGCCGCCGGTACCGTTATAATGGTCGTTTCTGGAGATAGTTTCAACCGCTGGCGGACTAATTGTTTTTAAAAAATTTTAATTTATCTGTTATCTGTTATTAATATATATACATTTAAAAACTAATTTAACCAACAAATGACCACCAAAAAAAATATATACATTACATTTAAGTATTGTATATAAGAATACTTTAATCCATTACAAACAAATATACAATAGTTTAAATTGGTAAAATAAGATATGTAGAACACAATGAAGAAGATTGTTCAATTGTGTGAGTGATCGCTCCGCTAATGGTTAGAAGGACCTGCACTTCAACATAAGTTTAAAGATATGCCGTAATGAAATATACAACATTAGTAATGAATTATGTATTGAAAATAATACTAACCTGTAGGCGACTGGAAAGGCTCGCCACCGCTTGAGTTCTTGCAACTCAGTCTCCAACAACTGCATTTTGTCCATCAATAATTCCTTATTTTGTCTTTCCTTTTGCATTTTTTCTTGTAGATCTAAGTATTTCGGTTTTCTTGTAGCCACACCCCTATGTGGCGGATCACCAGATCCAAGTCCTCTCTCATAACCCCTGTAGTTGCCCCCCAAAGTCCTTATTTATAATAGGTGTCAAATACGCAGGGTCCGCTGAGTTGTGGACCTGTTGCTCAGATGCACTCCGGACAAGCTCCTCCTGCATAAGAAACAAAACCTAATTAAAACATGCACTTGGTATGAAATTAAGTTGTAAGGACCTGATAACTTACACATAATATTGTTATCTCCTCATCAGGATATGCCTCATCTTTCCTCTTGTGCGCCTTTAGGAAAGATCTCAAAAACACGAAGTTTGGACTTTCAGCTTGTCGATGCATATAATTCAAAGTCCTAGAATAAGTATTGTGTGCAAAGTTTTAAAATGGAAAATTGATGACAAGCCAAATAAAAAATCATATAAGTGCCTCTTCCTATAAAAAATGGGCAAGGGACTTAAACCCAAGGGTGTGACTTGTCTTCAAAATTGTCGGTTCACCTTGCTCTTCACATCAATCTCTTTCTTGCTTACCTCCGATGGGACAGTGTCGGCGCTGCTCTGGGGTCTTTCTATAATAGTACTACTTCTTATATGAAGTACAGTTGTCTCGTATTATTTTCTAAACAACTGGCTGAAGAGCTTTCATCGGTACGCCTTCAGTCAGGGGCTTAGCCTTGTCATTAATAAACTTGTATATTTCTTGCAAAGAAAAAATAATTTGGTTAGTACTTATGACCATTACAAAAACAAACAGCTTGTTTTGTGTCTTATGTTGATTTCTCTAAACCACTCCATGAATGCATTTGGGGGGAGGTCACGCCTCTGGAGATGTAGTGGGAAATGCAGTTGACCTCGAACTTGTGTTCCAATGAGAGACCATCTATCCATCTGTGATTACGATCTTTGCCTCTTTCTCATGCATGAATGATGTCTCTCTCACCTTATGCTTGACGTGTGGTTCCCATGGCTGCGAAGCCTCAATGCCATCAACAGCCCAATTTGGCGTCTTAGTCTCTGTGTTCTCCATTGGGATCAGGCCTACATCAAATTCACACTCAATCAACATTAAAATGACATTTTATCAAGCCATATCAATCAAATTATACCTGAATCCTGACTCTCGCTGATAACTTGGGAACAACTCTCTAAATTTACACATTGATTCTTTTAAAATGAATTAAACTCCAATGAAATAAGGTAAAATTGTCCAAACTACTAACAGATCATGAAATTGGGAAATAAATTTAAAGAATATGCAAGTACCTATCGACACGAAGTCTGAAGACATAGCTGGAGCCCAAGCCGAAGGAGAGGGGGACTGCTGGAGTCCTGGCTGAAGTAGAGGGGGACTGCTGGAGTCCTGGCTGAAGTAGAGGGGACTGCTGGAGCCCAGGCCGATGGCGAAGGGGCTACAGGAGTCAACCCCAATGGAGATGGGGTTGCTGGAGTCAACGTCGATGGAGAGGGGCTGCTGGAGCCCGGGACGATGTCGGAGCCCGATTGCATTTGTGTCTAATTGACAAGAGCTCCCTCTTCGGTGGCATAATTATCCTGCAAAATAAAAGGATTCGGGGCTATCAACTAGAAGAGAAAAATTGTAATCAACAATTACATGCAACACATTTATAATTATCAATCGATTAAATTTACATTATATTACATCCAAGTCCGCACTATTGACCTTTGCTCCTTGACCAAGGTCACGACACACCTATATAACATCATCGCTATGGCCAATTCTCCTCCTCTTTCTTCCACATGTCTAATCCGTTGGACTTCTAGGGTGTGGAAGAGAGGAAAAAAATGACATTTAGTAGTACACAAGTTATGGGACAGTAACATGTAACGACCCTTTTTTATTATTTTTAGTTAATTACTATTTTGCCCTTAGTTTAAGTTTGCTATATAAGTGATTTGATTCCTGTAAAAAAGACATCGTGAGTTATTTCAATAAGAAACCCTATTTCTCGATTTTGGGTGTTTTTTCTTCCTAGTCGCTTCATTGGTATCAGGGCCAGGTTTGGACCATACAAATGGCAGAGGGGACTAGAGCACAGGAAAAGCGAAAGCTAGAAGATACAGTACAACAGTTGAAGGAGGCTTCTGATCAACAAGCGAAAGAGTTGAAAGAGTTTTCCCGCATGATGGCAGCGTTAAATCTTAAACTGGATCAGATGACAAGGAAGTTTGAGGGAGCCAGAATGTTATCAGAGTGTGGAACTACTATTTCTACAAAGCAAAGATCTGGGTTTAATTCCGGTATGCCATATTCTCAAACCAAATTTTCTAAATAAAATTTTCCCACTTTTTCTGGAGATAATCCCAGTGGATGGGTTTACAAGTGTGAACGTTTTTTCAAATATAATGGAGTACTTGAATCTGATATGGTGGGATTGGCTACTATTCATCTGGAAGGGAAAGCTTTAGAGTGGTTTCAAGGGTATGAGGTTATAGTTACAGACCCATGTTGGCAGCAATTTTCTACTGATTTAATTGAAAGGTTCGAACCAGGTATTTATGATGATCCGATTGGTGAACTTATTAAACTAAGATAGACTTCAATGGTAAGGGCCTACCAAGAACAATTTGAAGCACTTATGGCCAGAACAAGAGGATTGCCTGAAATTTTCTTTGTGCAATGTTTCACGAGTGGGTTGAAAGATGCTATAAAAAATCAGGTAACTATGTTTCAGCCAAAAACATTGATTGAAGTGGTTGGTTTAGCTTTGTTACAAGAAAATACTATGGCAACAATTCTTAAAGAGGCCAAGAGTTCAACAAGGCCATCATTCTCGCCTGTAACAGCTATGGTTGAAACAAAACAGAGTTTTACAGGAAATATCCCTCCAATAAAGCGCATAACTCCTGCAGAAATGCAAGAGAGGAGAGAAAAGAAGTTGTGCTATTATTGTGATGAGAAGTTTGTACCTGGACATAGATGCATGCGGCGTCAGATTTACTTGTTGGAAGGGGAAGATGATGAGGAAACCAGTGAGGGAGATAAAGTAGATAATGAAGAAGAGGATTCTCTTGTATCACTTCATGCATTGGTTTTAATTGATTCGGGAAGCACACATAATTTTCTAGATGTGTCTGTTGCTAAATGTACAGGTTGTGAAGTGCAGCAAGAAAAGCCTGTAATGGTAGCAGTAGCTAATGACACAAAAATCGCTAGTACTTCAATTTGTAAACAATTAGCTTGGAGTATGCAAGGAAAAGAGTTCAAGGCTGACATGAGATTAATTCCCTTGGGTGGCTGTGATATGGTATTAGGTATCCAATGGTTATCTCAGTTGGGTCCAATTTTATGGGATTTCAAGAACTTGTGGATGGAGTTTAAATGGGAAGGAAAGAGAATGGTGTTACGGGGGGCTACATCAGGACCCCTGAAGCTGGTTTCCGCTGCTCATATGGTGACGGTTCTTAAATAGGTACCGTAAGTGGCTGCTGCCCATATTTTTTCATTATTCATTGAACCATGTTCTCATTCTTTAACTACTGTAGAATCTTATGAAGAGAACTCAGAAGAATTGAAGCATCTCCTCACTCGATATAAGGATGTGTTTTTGGAACCTAAGGGTCTTCCCCCACCTAGAATTCATGATCACAGAATTCCTTTATTACCTGATAGTGTTCCATCGAATATAAGACCTCATAGATACCCACACGAGCAAAAAGTTGAGATCGAACGGATGGTTAAGGAATTGTTGGAAGCAGGCAGTATACAAAAGAGTGTGAGTCCATTTTCCTCCCCTATTCTCTTAGTTAGGAAGAAGGACGACACTTGGAGAATGTGTGTGGATTATCGTGCTTTAAATACAATCGCTATCAAGGATAAATTCCCTAAACCAGTGATTGATGAGCTCTTAGATGAATTACATGGGGCTAAGTTCTTCTCTAAACTGGACTTGCGATCGGGCTACCATCAGATTCGTGTACATCCTAGTGACGTTCATAAGACAACATTTAGAACTCATGAAGGACATTATGAATTTCGGGTTATGCCTTTCGGTCTTACAAATGCACCCTCAACATTTCAATGCCTTATGAATGAAGTTTTTGAACCTTACTTGAGAAAATTTGTGCATGTATTTTTTGATGATATACTAGTTTATAGCACTGACTGGGTTGAACATTTGCAGCAATTGAAGTTAGTATTGGAGGTTTTGTCTAGCAACTAGTTGTTTGTAAAAAAAATCTAAGTGTTCTTTTGCTAAGGAGTAAGTAGCATAATTGGGACATCTGATTTCGGCACAAGGAGTTGCTACTGATCCTGCTAAGATCACAAGTATACAGAACTGGCCACTGTCCTCTTCCGTGAAAATGTTGCGGGGATTTTTGGGCCTCACATGATACTATAGAAGATTTATAAGAGATTATGGGAAGATTAGTAGACCATTAACCGAATTGCTTAAAAAAGATAATTTTTTCTGGAGTCAATCAGCTGAAGAAGCTTTCATTCGTTTGAAGAAAGCAATGTGCTCCACGCCTGTGTTGCTCATGCCTAACTTCTAGAAAACTTTTATTATTGAATGTGATGCTTTTGCAGATGGAATAGGAGTTGTACTTTTGCAGGATGGGAGGCCCATATCTTATTTGAGTAAGGCATTGTCGCCAAGAAACTTGGGATTATCAACTTATGAAAAAGAAATGTTAGCTGTGGTGTTTGGAGTACAAAAATGGAGACCTTATTTATCGAGAGGCATTTCAAAATTTTCACAGATCACTTCAGCTTGAAATATATGTTGGAGCAGCGTATATCTACGCCTATGCAACAAAAATGGTTGACTAAGCTAATTGGTTATGATTTTGAAATAATTTTTAGAAGTGGAAAAGAAAATAAGGTTGCTGATGTTTTATCTACATTATATGAACCTACATCGTTGATGGCAATCTCGTATCCTGTCGGTACTTGGGTAGAACAACTCAAGCAAGAGTGGCACCAAGATCCAGCAATTCAGAATTTAATTCAGGAAATACTTATCACACCAACCTCCCATTCGAAGTTCACCTGGGTAAACAATTTACTTAAGCATAGAGGAAGACTTTGGGTTGGACAATATTCTGGTTTGAAGCTACTAATTATGACTGAGGCTCATGGTGGGCCAGAAGGTGAGCATGCAGGGGTTAAAAAGACATTAGCAAGAATTCGACTATCTTTTTATTGGAAGAAAATGAGGAAAGATATTTGTTCCTTTGTGGCAGCTTGTGATAATTGCCAAAGGAATAAACATGAAAATGTTTTATCTCCTTGGCTGTTACAACCATAACCAATTCCTGAGCACAATTGGACTGATATATCCATGGATTTCATTGAAAGGTTGCCTAAGTGAAGTGGCAAACAAGTTATTTTTGTGGTTGTTGATAGGCTGAGTAAGTATGCTCACTTTATTCATTTAAGTCATCCATATGCTGCTCGAGATGTTGCACAGTTATTCTTAGATCATGTTTATAAATTGCATGGTTTGCCTAGCTCTATTGTTAGTGACCGTGATAAAATCTTCACAAGTCATTTCTAGCAAAGTTTATTTTCCTTGCTGAAAGTCAATTTGCTAATGAGTACAGCTTATCATCCTCAAACTGATGGTTAGGCAGAGGTTGTCAATAGATGTTTGGAACAATACTTAAGATGCATGACAGGTGATAGACCTAAGGAGTGGGTGAAATGGCTTTCTTTGGCTGAATGGTGGTATAATACTTCTTATCATTTGTCCACCCATATGACACCGTTTGAAGTTGTTTATGGATGACCGCCACCTTCTCATATACCCTATATCCCTGGTGAATCAAGTGTGGCCGCAGTAGATTCGAGTTTAAGAGATAGAGAGGCTATGATAAGGTTATTGAAAGCTAATTTGGTTGCAGTTCAAGCAAGAATGAAGTTGTATGATGATAAGAAGAAATCTGAGAGAAATTTTGAAGTAGGTGATATGGTGTTTCTTTGATTGCAGCCTTATAAACAAATTAGTTTATCAATGCAAGGCAATAGGAAGTTGTCTCCTCGTTTCTATGGGCCTTATAAGGTTGTTCAGAAGATTGGAACAGTTGCTTATAAGTTAAAATTGCCTCCAGATTCCAGAATTCTTCCAGTTTTCTATGTTTCATGTTTAAAGAAAAAAATTGGAGAGGTTGTCACTCCAATCACTACTTTACCAACAATGCATGCAGATGGTCATTTGCAGTTAGAACCTGTGTCCATTTTGGATTGACGCGTCATCAAACGCAACAACCATGCTGTGACTCAATGGTTGATTCATTGGTCTAACTCCTTTCCTGAAGATGCAACTTGGGAGGATGCTTTCAAGATTCAAATGAAGTTTCCTGAGTTCAAGCCTTGAGGACAAGGCTGTTTTGAAGGGCACGGGATTGTAATGACCCTTTTTTATTAGTTTTAGTTAATTACTATTTTGCTCTTAGTTTAAGTTAGCTTTATAAGTGATTTGATTCCTGTAAAAAAGACATCGTGAGTTTTTTCAATAAGAAACCCTATTTGTCGATTTTGGGTGTTTCTTCTTCCTAGTCGTTTCATAACACACTATTGTGAGAAATACCTATTAAATACTACAGAAAAATTGTACTAGTACTGCTAATTTACTCTCAGTATTCTCTCAAGTAGAGAGAACTACAGAGGAAAAGAAAAACTTTAGAGAGGACTGAGAGTTTGAAAACAAGAGAGACAAAGATAGAGAATTCATGAATAGAAAATTAGCGATTCAAACAGAGTTTCAGAGAGAGCTAGAAATAGTGTTTAAGTAGAGAGAAAATTGAGAGAGAGAGAGAGAGAACCAAGAGAGAGGAATTCAGAGAGAGAATTACAGAGAAACGGATTTTGAGAGAATTCAACAGTGAAACAGAATTTGATAGAAAGTGAGAGAGACCTTGATTTAATTTTTAATTAGAGAGAATCTGAGAGAGAGAGAGAGAGAGAGAGAGAGAGAGAGAGAGAGAGAGAGAGATCCGAGATAGATAGATGAAGTCAGAGAGAGAGAGAAAGATAAGAGAGATAGAGGGAGGGAGAGAATTACACAGTGTACCAGAATTTGAGAGAAAACCGAGATAGAAAGATTTAACTAGAGAGAAATCAGAGAGAGAAAGAGAGAGATAAGCGAGATAGAGGCATCTAATGAATTGAACGGTGAAACAGAATTTGAGAGAAAACCAAGTGCGAAAGATTTAACTAGATAGAAATTAGAGAGAGAGAGAGAGAGAAAGCTAGAGAAAGATAAGAGAGATAGAAAGAGGGAGAGAATTAAAGAGTGAAACAGAATTCGAGAGAAAACCAAAACTAGAGAAAAATCATTGAAAGAAAGAGAGATAGAGGGAGAGAGAGAATTAAAGAGTGAAATAGAATTTGAGAGAAAACCGAGAGAGAAATATTTAACTAGAGAGAAATCAGATAGAGAGAAAGAGAGAAGGAAAAATAAGAGAGATAGAGGGAGAGAGAGAATTAAAGAGTGAAACAGAATTTGAGAGAAAACCGAGAGAGAGAGAGAGAGAGAGAGAGAGATTTAACTAGAGAAAAATCCGAGAGAGAGAAAGAGAGAGATTTAACTTGAGAAAAATCCGAGAGAGGGAAAGAGAGAGACCCAAGAGAGAGAAAGGAAGTCAGACAGAGAGAGAGAAAGACAGAGAGAGAGAGAGAGAGAGAGAGAGAGAGAGAGAGAGAGAGAGAGAGAGAGAGAGAGAGAGAGAGAGAGAGAGAGAGAGAGAGAGAGAGAGAGAGAGGGGGGGGGATTGGGGAACAGATTTTGTGTGAAACGGATTTTCAGAGAGTGAAAAACAAGAGAGAAAACTGAGAGTTTAAACTTGAGTGAAAACTGAGAGAGTGAAAAACAAGAGAGAGGCATAATCCAGAGGCAAAATTATAGAGTGAAACATATTTTTCAGAGATGGATAGAGAATTAGAGAGTGAAAACTATTTTGAGAGATAGATTGTGAGAGATAGTACTTCTAATTATAGAAAAAAATGAGAGAAAAAGAGAAATCCGAGAGAGAGAGAGAGAGAGAGAGAGAGAGAGAGAGACAAAGAGGAATTTAAACTTGAGAGAGAGACAGAGATAACCGAGAGGAAACCAGAGAGAGAGAATTAGAGAGTGAAACAGATTTTGAGAGACCGTGAGATAAATAGAGACTGAGAGAGAATTAGATAGAGAACCAAGAGAGAGATAGAGATGAATAACCGAGAGAGTGAGAGAGAGAGAGAGAGAGAGGAAATCAGAGAGAGAATTTAGAGTCTATCATGAAATGCATTTTGACAGCTTATGAGAACAACAACAAATCCATTAAAGTAAAACATCCCATAAAATTTTAAGCAATGAAATAATTAGGTCCCGATTCAAATCGGGAATTTTTATTTCATATGGGCCCCTTGGCCAATATGAATCAAACTGAAATCTGGCCCAACAGCCGGATTTTTATTCCGCCACCGGTTGGGTCTGATTTCGGTTTATTCGGCCGACAATTGGTTCATAACCGCCGGCCGAAAGTTTTTCCACCGGCAGAATGCCTTTTTGTAGTAGTGAAAGACTGTCACTTGAGCCATATGAAAGCAACTTTGCAGTACTTCCTTTAAATTTGGAGGCTGGTTCCTTATTTGACCCACCCCAATTCTAAGTTACTATTTTGTAAACGAACTACACATTACTGTTGTCTAATGAAATTCCTCGCTCCCCTGTTTTTGTAGGTTACTTTGAAGAGAAAAGACCAGCATCAAGCATGGACCTGTACTGGTTACCTCAATAATTGCAAAGGCAACCATTATTTGGAATCCAGTTATGAGCCAAATAGGAATAAAAAATTATCAGTAAGTTTTAAGGCATGGATGTGGAAGCATTGTAACTTAGTAATAAAACTATAAATTAGAAAATATAAAGTTAATGAAATGTAATATCAAGAAAAGTTGGGGCATTTTCTTGTCAGAATAATAGTGGTTTATTGAGTAAAGTTAAATAGTTTCCTTTCTATGTATTCATCTAAAAAATATAATTTTCAGTGGATCTTTAAGGTCAAAATGGTAAGACCACTCAAAAGTCTCTTTTGAGAGGACGATGGTTGGAAGCCACCAAAATCCAGGTTTTTTTATATGATTTACTTGTTTGTTGAGAGTTCTTCCTCTTTGTCCTGTTTAAATATTTTGTGAATTGAATACCATCTATTTAACGGTCAATATTGTCAACATTCTTGATGGGCCCTACGGACCCACATCTCCACATTGTAATGATACTATCCACTTTGGGCCCAAGCCTGTATGGGTTTTGCTAATGGGTTTGAGCCCAAAAGGCCTCTTTACAATGGAGATGTGGGTTCCTTCTTTTATGTTTAGGATTCTTCTCGCTTCCTTTCAATGTGGGACTAAATCTCTTTACACTCCCGTCACGTCCAGGCCACGTTTCAATAGGCCTGAGATGTGACAATCTGGACCTCATCTTATGAAGCCCACAAACAGATTGGGTCTCACCTTCTGGGTCCCACAAATAAATTGGGTCAAACCCTCAAACAGAAAAAGAAGTTCTGGCCCACGCACGGAAAGTAGCTTTGATACCATGCTAACATTTTTTATGGGCCCTACGAACCCACATCTCCTTGTTGTAATCATACTGTAAGCTTTGGGTCCAAGCTCACACGGTTTTTGCTAATGGGTTTTACCCAAAAAGGCCTCTTTACAATGCAGATGTGGGTTTCTTCTTTTATGCCCATGATTCTTCTCACTTCCTTTCAATGTGGGATTAAATCTCTTAACAAATATTAGTCTCTTTAAACTGAATTCAAAATTGATCTCTTGGAAATAAGGATCTTAAATATGCATAAGAGGCTGATCATGCTTTGAACTACTGCATTCATTCATCAAATATGTTGATTATCAAGTATACAATTTGGATAAGATTATTATAATGTAAAAGGAAATTGACCCAAATTATACTCCCTTTCCTGCTATTTACAATTAGCTTTGTCTTGAAGTACAAACAACAGATTTCTACTAATATATTTTGTTGTCAAAATTACCATTAAGCAGTGATAGTAACCTATTACAACAAATTTGTTGGGGATGTTGATCATCAATGTTTTGTACATATAATTTTCCAAGATCTTCCATGACTTGTACATATAAATTTGTTGGTGATGAGGTCATAAGACTGTGCATAGTAGTATCAAAAGACTTATTAATTGATTCTCAAACTATTTTGAAATTCTAAAATATTTTCGGTGTACCTTATATTTCTTAAACTTACAAAAGGTTCTAAGAGTGTCACATTCTATGAAATACTACTTTGTAAAGTGAGTTTTATGCAAGTTGCTCTCTTATTTTCCATTGACGACGACTAAAAATGGATCAAACAAAGATTTTGGATATTCAGAAACCTAATGGAGGCGAGAAACAATGCCTAGTTGTTGTGCTTGTTGAAAATCTTAGTTGATAATCATGCATGTGCATCTTACGAGCTCTATATTTATGCATTATAGGGGTGTCTTAGTGGTTTTCCAGTTAGGCCTAGAAGTAATGTTGAGCTCCTAAGTAATGTGGGGCTTGGGTTTGTTAACAAATACAACAAGTGAAATAAGACATAAGGTAGTATGGGAACTTATGTTATCAGGGTTAAATATGATTATTGTAAATGAGGAATTAGGGCAGCTGAATTTGGGAGTTAACATGCAATAGGAAAAGAGGGTTTTGACTAGGGGAGTGTACGAATTGGGTCACATGCAAGTGACGGTGGACATGGTGCGGATGATGTTTGCATTGGTTGGGGCAAAGTTGCTGATCAGTGAAACCGAGACAACCATAGGGGCTGGGATGTGGGCAAATTAGAAATATAGTTTACGAGGAGAGATTTTGGGCTGGGACAAGAAATATACAGGGAGTCATAAATGAGCAATTTCTGGCTCTAACCCAAGAGGGCGCTATGCTAGAATTCCCAAATCAGTGTTACATGGGAACTTCATGAAAGAGCTTAAACCAGATATTTGAGCCGTTGTACGACAGTGGAACCTGTGGTATTAGGTGACACCATGGAATTGTCACAGATGATCAAGGTAAAGAATAATGTAGAGCGATCCAGCAGGACTACTTTTGATGGAGGTACAGAGGCTATTATTGACAACCTGGGAATATGAACTGGGGGGAATTTTAAAGGCCTTACTAAATCCAAGATTCAGAACAAAAAGGCCAAGAGGGGACAGCGTGGAGGAGATCATGCACGAGGAAATCAACGACTTGGAAACTGTATACAGTGATACAACAACAGTTTTCTCATTTTCACCTTGAGGACAAGGTGTCTTCGTGGGAGAGGAGTAATGTTAGGCCCAGAAGTAATGTTGGGCTTGTAAGTAATGTCGTCCTCGGGTTTATTAAGAAACACAACAAGTGAAATAAGGCATAAGGGTAGTTGGGAATTTTGGGAATACATGTTATTAAGGTTAAATATGATTATTTAAGGAATTCGAGCATGCAGAATTTTGAAGTTAATTTTAGTAGTTGATTAGTTTATCTTGGGAGAGACGGCATACGTCTCAAATAGCGAACCAAGTTATCTCAATTAAAAGATTATTGCAATACAATTTGATTATTCTTCCTCTTTTCAATTCAGTTCCTATCATTTTCTTGTAGGAAACCAAAATCAGCAATAGCTAGTCTTTTTATTATTTTAAAATTCTTATTCTTTTCTTCATTTCTGACAAGGGAAGAATGCTCAATGAAGTATTCTTTTCTTCAGATGATACAACCCATCTTTATTCAACCTTACAATAATTTTGACCTTGCAATTCGTTTTTTTATGGTCTTGAATGGTAAGGATTTTAAATTTTGTACTTTGGCTTCCCTTCTTTGTCAAATGGAAGTGTAAAAGCATGTCCATCTACTCTATGAGAAAAACTCCTTTTCATAGACTATAAAATCCAATACGTTGAGCATATAGACTATAAAATTTCTTACATCTTCACAGGTACTAAAAACCAACCCTAATTGAGGGGTCTCATCTTCTCCTTCAAATAAGGCTTGAGGATGAGGTACTTACCCCAATTTTTTCATGAACAAGAACAATCATTACTTCTTTACCGCCATCCAAAATACCTTCTTTAGATGACCACCAGCATTTCCTAAAGCATAATACAAAATTTGCAAGAAAGAATACAAAAGAGTACATAAATCAGTACTACTAGAAAATGTGTGTGTGTGATTCTTGGAAATGTAAAGAAGAAAAGCGACCTAATTGACCTCTCATACTTTAACATTAAATAGCCTACTACGCCTAATAAATAAATGACAATGAAAAGAGAGAGAGAGAGAGAGAGAGAGAGAGAGAGAGAGAGAGAGAGAGAGAGAGAGAGAGAGAGAGAGAGAGAGAGAGAGAGAGAGAGAGAGAGAGAGAGAGCACGCATGTATTGTGTATAATTAAAAAAAAAGACAACCAAAAATATTTCAAAAGGCCACCTCATACATATCCATCAACGAAATTAATAAACAAGCATTCAACAAGCCTAGACAAATTAAGTCACAGAACTAAGCATTGATATTATTAAACATTTAACAGTTTATAATTTTAAAAATAGACTAGTGATGAAAAGCTCCAACTGGAATCAATATCTTCTCAATTATCAAACACATGAAACCATTTATACAAAAAAATGAAAAAAGGAAAGAATAAAAAGGGAAGCAACAGAAGTAACAGGTCACAAAAATGAGCGATAGAGAAAACCAAATACACAGCAGCAAAGAATTTAAGGGAAATTGGGATATGCCATGTGGACTCTATTTTTTTTTTATGAAAGCTTGTCCTGTTCGATGTGAAATTCAAGGAAATTTTAAGGGTAGTTGTAACAGTCGAATCTGTTAAGTTTGAAAAGTTGGGTCGTTCTAATGGTGCACACAAAGTCAAATATAAATCCATAATGTTCGATCTTAAGGATGCTAACAAGCTGGATCTGAGGAGGAGTTATTTTAGGGCACATCAAGTCAGAGTGGCTTATTGAGATGACTTCGGAAGAGATGGCCAATGACCAAAGGAAATGTGAAAACCATCAAATTAAAGAGAAAACATGTTTGAGTGCGAGTGTGGGGGTGTTTGTTGAACAATGTGGACACCTTATTGTACATTGCTTTTCTACATATGCTCCATTCTACAAGTCAAACTCAATTAAACTTAAAGGTGGTTCTATGTGCGCAAGTGCACTCATTGTACAAGTAATCAATCCAGTGAGTCCAGGTTGATCCCATGGAGACTGTGTGACCTACTGAATTAATCCTAATTATACCTTGCCTCCAATTCTTAGAGATAGAGTTGTCAATTATACTCACACACAAAACTTTAAAACTACTTAATCAAGCATCTAATGCATCCTGGGGTAAATCGTATGTGTAACTGGCTATCGCTCGCATTTCAACTGTACCTTCTCTCCTATCTCTTGTGTCAAACCTAGAGAGTTAGGAAGTCTTAACCTTTGCACTTGGCCCTACAGACCACAAGAGGTGGTGAACTCGCATTCGGTGCATGCACTAATTCTTCTTTCCACCCATTTATATAAGGGAAACCCACACTAGTTAATGTTTGACTACTCTATTCTACTTTGTCGAGATCTATTAGAGTTCCAAGAAGATGCATGGATGGTGATCAGGCACCTAGGTGCTCAAAAAGCGCAACACTAACTACATTGGAACATGACATACATGTTCAAACAGTAATGTAATTGAGTCAAAGATGCAAATAGTAAAATCACACCCTCCCCCCAAGACATATACAAGAAACCGTAAGAAATCCAAAGATAAACACAGTACATACATTGTCTAGCACAAAAGAAACAAAAGATAATGAATTGAACCATAGAATAGGGAGATCGAGCTTCCTCAAGGTTGCACAACCTCTCCTTCCCTTGGGTCAGAAATCGCCCTTTCCCCCATCTGGCTAGTTCTCCAAGGCATCCCTCGCTCTCCTGAGAAGTTCCTCAACTTTGCTATTTATAGGCAGCTTAGGGTGAACATGTCGTTTTCACCCTTTAAGTGAGTGGCACCAGCAGGTTCCTGAGCTATGTTGCTAGGCAAAATTAATCTCTTTCGATGACACTTGCGAGGAGCACCGACTTACTGAAGTGGAAGCCTCAACGCAGTGCTGCAGCTTCTAGGGGTTGAAGCATGGGCCTCAATCCAACGTTTGGTGCTCCACCCAACAGCGCAGGGGCGCCGGTTTCTGAGGTAGGAGCCTCAGCTTTCGCACGCCAGGACCTTAGGATCAGCACTCCTGTGCCGGCTCCTTGCACAATTTCGAAATTTTCTGCCCTTTCGTTGCCATGTGGTGTCAGATGTGTTGTGGCACTAGACTATATCTGTCGGCAGTACTTTGGATTTGGCACAACTCTACTGTGAAACGCTGGCTCTGCTACTTCATGAAATCGACTAAGACTTGCATGTTTTAGTAATTATCCTGCAACAGAAAGCAAAAATGGTATTAATTAGCCAAAATTCACTCACAAAAGAATAAAATCACATAAGTAAAATACGGCATGAATTTTTCTGACAAGGAGGAGCGCCAAAGGCTACAACAGATCAATTCGAGTGTGACAGATGTGGATTGCGGAAGACTACATATAATCAAATGCAAACTAGGAGTGCAGATGAATTGTAACTTGTATAAATTGCAACAACCATTGAATATTATATTGAGTCATTATGGGCAGTATATTATGTAGTGGAAGGATTAAAACTGTTAGACTTTAGATCTAATAAATCACATAATACATCATGAAAATAGATTTATAATTTCCATAGGATCTCTTTTGCATAAACATTATACAGATATGATCGAATTAAAATAAGGAAGACAATAGGAGCGTACCTTTCATCTTCGAATAGTAATTGAGTCGAAGTAGTGCACAACAAAACCTTTTCGAATGTGTTTTACAAGTGATAAACTTGCTTCCCTTCAGCCAGACTGGGTGTGCATAAGCCATAACCTCACTTGTAAGACCTTGAGGATTTATAGATTCCAATGGGCATGACACTAATGACTCTATTCAATGTGGGATTAATGACCCTTGGGACAGATACAACTCTTTATTTCTAAAGCGTCCCCAGAATCAAAATCCTTTAAATCTACCTCTAGAAAGGGATGTGCTGGCCATTATTCCCTGTACTAAACGTCCAATGACAAAGTATCTAGAAGTGGGCCCCAGGCCCATAAGTTATGGTAATTTTATTTCATAAAATAAATATTTGAAACCATAATTTCAACAAAAACGAGATGATTTATAAAGCTCATCCTTTATCATTTTTTACGTTTCTAGGTATTTATCATTGACCACTATCCTTTAATCATTTCATGAATTCATTCTTTACTTTTCCTGCTAGGTGTGGGTTTCAGTCAGTAGTATCTAGCATTGTCAAAAATATCTAGGTTACTTGGTTTAAAATGTCTGGATTACTTGGTCTAAGATACCGAGACTACTTGGTCTACTGCTACTTTTACTTGCTCTCAGTAGAACTTTAGGCCGGTAATAAATGCTTCAAGTTTTTCTTGGACTCTCTTTTTATCAGATATGGTGGAGAATCTGGTAGGAACCCGTTAGCTTCATATTCAGGTGGTATTTTATATACTATTATCAGAACATACCTGAAGATTTTGGCTTTCGTGTTGTAAGATTTAAAGCAGTTGAGCAGGTAGTAGCAAATGTATTTGTGATGGTTGCCTCGTGTGTAGCTGTTTTATACAGTCATGAAGCTTGGGAATGTTCAGTTACAAAGAGAGAGCCAACGAGCAAGTAGAAAAACCATGCTTTTTTTTTTTTTTTTCTTTGATGGTCATGAAAGAAAAGAAACAAACAAACTGCATGGGAGAATCATTTCACGCTGCTACTTAATTAAACTTATATTTGAAACAAGGCAGACAACTTTACCTCAAATAATACACAATGAGAACTTCCATCAGGACAAAGTCACAAGACGAAGCCCTTTGGATTGAAAATGAACAACGAACCGTGGAACAATTATTATGGACCTCTTTGGTGTTCTTCTAGGTTAAAGTCTTCACCAGATCTAAGAACAGAAGAGATTCCTACGTGCTCCATTAATTGCTTCGATTTCGAAAGTTTCACCGTCTCTCGGTTTCAGCTGCTCCTAGTTTTGAGTTCGTTTGTGAACGCTTCTGGTTCTCGGGTGTTGTTTTCTATCAGGCATTTTTTTAAGAATAATATTATGCACACGGCCCTTCACAAGGCATTATTTTAAGAGTAATGCTAGGTGCACCTATCCTAAGTACATGTTAATCAAAGCCCCTAAAATGTAAACAAAAAAATTTTATTTTATAAAATCCTATATTTTAAAGGATAAACCCTAGCCATCAATGGTTTAGATTAACATGTACATAGGATAGGTACGTTGGCTAAGTGGCACTAGCATTATTCTTATTTTAATGCAAAAATCGAGAGCAAATGCTAGACGCACCTATCCGAAGTATATGTTAATCTAAGCCCTTAAAAATATAGTTTTTTTTCTAGAGGATAAACCCTAGGCATCAATGGTTTAGATTAACAAGCGTGTGGGATAAATAGGTAAGCTAAGTGCAACTAGTATTATTCGTAAAATAATGCCCTGCATTATAAAATGCACACGGCCGCGGATTTTCCTCATCGGTTTTTGTTTGCCAACACGGATCATGACAAGGATTATGACATCTATGTCAGAAAGCAACACAGTACGCAGATCATTACTCTTGATTTATTGTAGCTATTGTTTAGTTGCATCTACGTGCACTTTGTGAGGTAACAATAATCCATGTCGTTTTGAGGGAGTATTAAACGCGCATCCAAATGGTGGTCATTAAAATAAAGCGAGGTTTACAGTTTTTGCGCATGGCAGCCCTCCACATAGCATTACTCTTAATATAATTAGTTTTATCCAAAATATTTCCTTGTTTAATACTTTAATTGTTAAAAGTAAAAACGATGATCCTAATGGTCAAACCCATACCTGACCCGCTTATTAATCGGGTCATATAACCGCTCGAGTCTGGTCCAAGTCAAAAGGTTGCGATCGGTTCGGGAACCCGTTATAAGTTAGAACTTGCCCCTTCTTTTGTTTTAGTTTACATGGATTACATGAAAAGGTAAAGTTACAAATTGGCTTTGAGCAATTGACACTTTTGGTTCAACGTAAATTCCTCGAGCTATGCTACTTTATGACAATCTGAGGATCATCATATTTATAATTATAAGTGTCCTGGATGCACAAAAACTTAACTTCCAACATTATGGGAAAGGCCATAGACGTTATTTCTTCATAAAGCAGATAAAAAGTAAAAAAGCTATATTAGGTTCAGTCCCACAATCTTAATCATGCTTTAGAAGCGAGTCTCTGCAGTGACCAACGGTGGACGGAAATACATGATACCTATGAGAAAAAAATACATTCCAGTATAAAATTTCCAGGGGCGATCATAGAGGTTTGTAAAAATAAAAGCTCTGCAGTAAACAAACTAAAATATTTTCATAAACCCATTAAAACAACGAAAAGGAATACTGATGCTAGCAACCTGAGGCAGAGCCTACCGCAAGCTAATAATGAAGGCCACTCTGAGCAACCCATGCTCACTGAGTAGTTGCCGTCTTTTTAAAGTCAATTTTGTCAACCTTCACCTCTCCATCAATGAGCTCATAAACATAAACCACGACTCTGAGCCCATCAATGTCCATTAGAACAAAACTTGGGTTCACGTCATATGTAATACTGCTGTAGGCACCAGTGGCTGATCCTGGGTTAATAACCACCCCACCCTCATGCTTGTAGGCTTTGAACTGATGAGTATGACCTGTAACTAAAATGTCCACATCCAACTGCCTCTGCAGCATGGCTAGAGAATCGAGGTCACCCCAAGGTACAACCTTCAAAGCATCCATTAAAAAAAACAAACAAAAAAAAAAAAAGTCAGACTGGTACAAAGGAATATGAACTAATGTCATAAGTCATAATGATCACAAGTTGGGTTTTGGCACTTATCCTTAATTAAAGGGGGCTACTTGTGTCTTCCTATAACATTGGAGGCTTATTTCAAGAGAGGAGTTGAGGGAACCGTGAGCACCTATCTCTCAAGTCTCTTCTCCTCTCTCCCAATATCCTCTGCATCTCTTATCTCCCCTCTCCTCTACAACTCTCCAAGTAGCTTTCCATTACAACACCAGCCCCTAGAATTTGACATGGTACAAGAACAGGGATTCTAGGATCCTCTGATAAATCAGCCCCAAAGTTTTGCATGCATTAAAGGACATGAGTAAAGAAGAGTTATTCCCGCCAAAGAAGCTCCTGTTTCTTGTTTATTCTCTCCTCTCCCCATCCCCCCCCCCCCCTCTCTCACACTCTGTGATTCTTGTAGAATTTTTAGAAAAATCACTATCCTACTGAGATGCCACAAATATTTCTACCCGGGAAAAGCTATTAAAAGTTATATTGACCAAAAAACCTCTTTCATTCTATTACAAAAGATAAATCTATCCATGGACAATCCATCCATGAAGAAGATGCCACTTGTTAAAAGTCGCTCAAAGAAGACATGTTGGTCATGCATTTATTAATTAATAACACTAAAAAATTGTTTTAAAATGGAGAACCTTGACTTAACCATACTAATCTTGACATTGTTCAAAAGTATGTTTTATCACAGACGATCTTCAAAAGCTTTATGATAGTTATCATGTTTACTATGAAACCAAGCAAGTGACAATTTGCATAAATACCTCGCTATATTTTGGGGTTTACTTCAAAACTGAATGCAGACCTAACCTTACTCTTCAAAAATAAGTTGACAAGAAAAGCAAACAGCAGCATTAATTAGCCATATGCATTGCATATTTGCAATACTATCTCTTCTGTTTGTGAGAATAAGATGAAGGTTTATAAGGTTGAGTCAGAGAAAACAAAACACAAGATGAAGGCTCCGCTACAAGAAGATATTGGAGGGAGACTTCTTTAGGCAGTCAACAACTGAGTTCACCAGTCATGGGACACACTCATAAAAAAACATAATTTGAAACTAAGTCTAGAATTTCTCTGAATGCTGACAAGTGCCTCCATGAAGGCTCCATTTTCTTGCTGCACCAACCAACTTCATAGTTTAAGTCACTTTTAATATGAAGTCTACCAGAAACCAATATCTGAAGATGCATAAACCAAATTACACATGGGTCAAAAGGAATTCCAATGGTTCTTGCTCACATTTGCTTGAATTCTAGGACAAGATTCTACTTCTGCTAAAGTTCATGGTGTCTTGCACAGTCTGAAGTGTTTCCATGCACACTTCTCCTGCCAGCTCGTTTTAGAGGGTGATACTAGTAATAATTGACTGGTGTAAACAAACTTCTACATCCCCATGGAGATTCTTGTACATATTTGGAGAATCTTCACCTTGTTGCATTACGTGGATGTGAATGGTCTTGTATTCCCAAATTTGCCAATTCCGTGGCAGACTCCCTAGCTAAAGAAGTAGTGTACCTTATTGTGAGGGCATCTCCTTCATTTGTAACATGATTTTAAATTATATAATAACTTAAAGCAATTTTGTTAAAAAAACATAATTAGAACCATTGAAATGTGTGATTACCGACGAATGTTTCCAACTTCTGTCAATTCAAATACTTCATTATTCTTATTGATGATTTACCTTAAAGGAGTTAGTGTATAGAGCTCGGCATCATATCCAACTCTGGAGAGAACCCGACCTGACCTGACCTATAACTTCAGGATCATAGAAAAAATTATCCCCACGATTTGGAGATGGGGTGGGATACAAAAACCCCATCGTATCTTGGTTCAGGGTCGGATTTCTCCGTACCCACCCCACGGGGATTTGATATAGCCTTTAAAACATATAAAGACACTATCCTTGAAGTTTCACAGTGGACAAAATTGCACACATTTATGAGGGCCTTAAGGGAATTTCTTTAGGTGCCTTAAAACTCTCAACTGCAGTCTACAGTTAACAGCCTCCTTCCTTTTTCTCTCTTCAGTGATTTCTGTTCTTCATGTTCTCTCCAATTCTAGACGAGCAAAACACAACGGAGATGGGATTTCGAATTGAGGAGCTCGATTCGTTCACAAGTATGCCCCAAGCTTTTGTCATTCATCCATAGATCTTCTGTCTTCTATCTCTTTGTTTCTTTTTTATGAGTTTTCCTCTAATAATCTCACCGTTTTCACTTTAATCAGAACTTCAGGGTTTTTAAGTTTCACCATTCATTCTTCCCCGTATTTTTTTTCTTGCATAAATATTCTTTACATCTATTCCTTTTCACCTTTATGATATTTCCTTTCTTAAACTCAACATATTAACCTAATTGATTTTCATATATTTGGTGTCGTAAGGCGTCACTGGCTGTTTCATGTTTACAGGTTTTGGTAAAGTCAAGGGATGGAAGGGAAACCGGCAGGGAAACAAGAGCTTGGGAAGGAGATCAGGCGGGTACAGGGTAGAGTGAGAGGAGGTCTGGGGGACAGGGTTGAATTCCCAACCACATTCGAACTTTTTTTGGGTTGGGTTCCAGGGTTGGAGGTAGAAAACAGGGTCGGATTTCGCAATCTGACACGTGCCCACCCCTATTAGTGTGGGGTCACATTAGCTTCAAGGAGATTGATGTCCTGAAAGTTCACGTTTTCATGCTACTGTAACCCTAGTTGATTAAGGCATCAAATTTTCCTTAAATTTAATAGAGACATTAAAGTGTGACCCTCTTTGGAATTTGGCATTTATAGTGAGAATTACCCATCACTTGTGAATAGGTGGAAGTAACCAGGTGCACAAGTGCACACAGAAATAATAAGAGAAAAACATGAACAAATGCTTATCTCAGCTAATAGTTTTACCGATATTTTTTTTCTTTATTTTATTTTTTTTTGTTAAAGTTGTGATTTTATTACTCTTTGCACAATAGGAATTCCATTCTATTTAAAAATTCCTCTTTTCTAGTTAGAATTATGTTTTAGCTAGTATGCTGAATATTTCAGTCACCAACTAAAGCACTGTATTCAAAGATAGGCTTCATAGGGAAATCCAAAGAATGTCATATCATTTCAATCAAGGAAGCAACCAGGCCTGGCTGCGATTTGCACTTAAAATGTTCTATCACGGATGCGAAATGTTTAGAGAACTGCAGTGTCTGCCAACCACCTAAAGATAATTTATGGTGGCACTCTTTTTAAGAGAAAAAGACGGAGATGGTAAAGCATATTTTTACTTTTTAGGTGAAATAATAGTAAATTGTCTCAGCTACCTATGAAAAGTACAGCACAAGGCAAGCTTCTGAACATTCTCCCGATATCAGAGAGGTGTTCTGGTAAAATTGAATGCTTAAATAATCCTCAACATGCATTGCGTAGATTTTGACTGTCATGGATTGGTACTTTGTAAGATCTGAAATTTAGAAGGGGAAAAGAAAAAGGAAGCCTATCAAGAAAGATCGAGTTAAGTACAAACCTGATGACCATGGCATAGTCCAAGCTTGAACTGACCAATTGTCAGAGTCTTGGTTTCTGGATAGCGTGCATCTTCATCATATTCTCCGCGAGTAACATGCATATCAGGACAAAGGCTCTTCAAGTAATCATGAACTTCCTAGATCAGATATATGTTAATATAAGAGCTGAGACAATAACATCAAAATATCATATCTCATGAAAGTGGCACAACATATTCTTCTAACAACTAGAAGTGGCACCCCATTATTTCGTAGCCATTAAAGTTGCAAGAATTAACCAAGAAGAAGAATAGACATAAGTATCTCACAAATAAGATCAAGTAATCTAAAATTTTCTCAGTGAACCTAACAACTCCTTGCGAGCATTGTTCCTGGCTAAGTCATAATACATAAACCAGGCAATGCAGGCAAGAGAAAAAGCTTGAAGGATACCATCAGATAAAATCACCACATAAAGACTTTTGAAAAAATGCAAAACATATTAATAATAAAACGCTAATGGAAAAACCAGACTTACAGACACTGTTCAAAAGGCAAAAAGAGGAAAACAGTGTAGATGAAGATGTTTGATGGAAAAGAGGCTGTATAGACCAGTGCTATGTAAAGCTCATATCTTGATATTATTCTCAGAAGTTTAACAGAAGAGATGAAGGGAAAAGAATGGAGAGCTTTCAAAGATGGCTGTAATACGAAGCCTACTTACTAAACTAGGAAATGGAAACAGGAAAGACTAAGAAACATTAACAAATAATGCAGCAAAATAATTTTATGGAAATATAAATTAAGAAACAGCCATCAAATTTGAAAACTTTTCTAGAAGCTAGTAAAAACATACACTTGAAACCAACCAGAATGACAGAAGAAACAAGCAAGAACAAGCAAAAAACATGCGTATAAATTATATGACAAACTATACAAGATATATGTAGTAAAAATAAAGCAATCAATGAAGGAGAATAAACTTTGCATAATTATAAGATTTTAATTTTTATATTTTTTAGTAAATCAAGGAAATGTATGAAATAAAATTTTCAGGAAATATTTTTGACAGTAATCAGTAAGAAGAATTCAATTCAATTGAAATCAGTTGTACACTTAAAGAAAATTGCACGAATCAAAATAAGAATAAATACAAATAACCTACATGTTCAACTCTCAAATCAGATTCCCACAGCCATCAGCAACAGATTTATAACGAAAAACGACTAGTATTCTTCACTTATATAGCACCAGAAGATAATAGCAAGAACACGAATATAAAAGCAGCTATAAATCTTACGTACTTTGATACAGAGATTTCCAGTACATATTATATGTTGAATTTTCCCAGGAACAAGCATAGACTTGAATTTAGCGGGCAAATCTGGTGCTCTATGAGGAATGTGAAGATCTCCAAGGGCTAACACCAAAACCATGGTGACCGAAATTAGGTTTTCCTCAATCTTCAAACATTTTAAAATCTGTGTCATAAGTGGAGAACAATAAGATTAGTTCCGCAACATAATATTATACCTAGATGCAAACTCAAGATCAACTCAGCAATACAACAAAAAGAGAACAAAACCCCCTACTCCTTGTAACAGTTTTGGGTTCCTCAATTTCGTAAGGAACTCCAGCAATCGGACAATTTAAAGCACAGAAATGCAACCATGGTGCAACCAACAGTGGGGAAAGATTTCCCAGAAAGAAGAAGGATAGCCACCTGGATATTTAAGCTGACGGGAATGGATGGATCAACTTTGCAGGCAGAAAAACTCCTGCGAATGAGGTACGGGTGCAAGGGAAGAAGACATCGAAGACTATGAATTCCCCGTTAGTGCATAGAGAATTTGACGTTTAAAGGGCTTTCAAAGGAATTTATTGCCCTAGATATTAAAGTTTCTGAAAGTGAAATCTCTGAGAAAACTCTTTTTCTTCGTCGTACCCACCGAGAATTTAATTTTTTCTTTTATTAAACTATTAAGAATTTAGGAAATATTGTTATATGAAAAAAGACTTATAAATATATTTCAGTTATTTATAAATATTAATTTTACAAGTGTTTTATAAAACGAATCGGAGATTGAACCGGTGGAGTATCCGATTTTGGTTCAACTCGTTCAACCGGCTTCAACGGGTATGAGTTGTCTCATTAAAAAAATTATAATAAGATTTATATATATAAAAATATAAGTTTAAAAATAAAAAAAATATTAAAAATACAAATAAGTTAATTAAACCGGTTCAACTAGTCCAGTCCGATTTACGGTTCAACAGTTGAACCTCTAAAACCAGCCAGTCAACCGATTTTTTACTATTTCCGGGTTTTTGAGTAAACCCAACTATTCAAATCTCTGGTTCAAGTTGAACCCGATGGAAATGGCCGGGTCGGTTTTACTACTATAATTTGTTTTTCTCATATTAAAAGATAGAGATATAAATATATACTAGTAATTAAATTAAGGATAAATTATTTGTATAAAATATTAAAAATTATATTTAAAAATGAATCTAAATATATTGTAAAAACATCAAATCAAAATAATCTTTATAAAAAAACTCTATCAGGAATCAAATTATTGACAAACATAAATAAACACGAAGAAATAAAGAAAACACTCCACTGGTGCAAAGTCCTATTGTCGTGTCTCTCAAAGTAAAACAGCCAATCTAGATTTGAAGTCTGTCAAAACCGAAGTAAATCATTTATCCCTCAACATTTAACGATTGTCTCCTCTATAAATTTTGCACACTGCTTTTGACAACTATTTAACGATTGTCTCCACCATTACACCAACAGCTCGGAAACTCAGCCGCGGGTTTTTGCTCAACGGCACCACGGCTCCGATTCAAAGATTTCAATAGTAAGTTCAGCAGGTTTATGACGAAGGCCCCCATCTAAAGAAAAATTTTACTGCGAGTTTATGGACACAGTCGTTAGTAAATTTATTTAACTACAAAATGTTATAATCCCATGTTACTTTATTTTCCAGATAAACCCTTCCATCCTCTGCTTTCTCTCATCTAATCTATTACAAGATATGATAAAATCGAACCTACTAATCGATCGAGCAGGACTTCGGCAGAGTTGGAGAGTCAGCAGTTCCGCCTTGGGCGACGTTTACCAGTAGTTTTTCTGGGAAGTCGTCCATTCTCTCCTACCTATGGCCTTATCGCTCCCAGCAGAACTGTCCAGACGGGTAATCGTCGCTTAACGGCCCCCACTAAGTAATACTAGTTGAATGTTCCCATTCGCAAGTTGAACTTTGAGCTTCCTCCAAAGGATATCCTTCACGAATATTCTTCAACAAAAAAGAAAAAAAAAATTGGCTATTATATAAACACCATCGTTTGGAGAAAACTTAACTTGTAGTAAAGTTCGACGACCAAAATTTTCCATGATGGCACTCTCAGAAGGTAGAATCTAAGTTTGAAAGAACTTGTATTGCCGTGAAGATTAGACAGGTAAGAAGAGAAAAAGAATCACTACAGATGAAGTGCAATCAATAATCCAACTACGCAGGATCCTCTCGCCAAGTTTCTTCCTCTCAAATTCATTCTAACCGTGATTCCTCAAATGTTATCGGCATACGAAACGATCCAAAACGGACCAACGCTGAACAGAAACAAATAACTCGTAGGAACAGAGTATTAGAATCTCATAAGCTCCCTCCTGTTAGGTCCCGATCAGAGTTAAAGATAAAATTTACTTGTTCTCTTAGGGAACCAATGAAGAAAAGGAGGAGGAATAAAAAAAGAACATCACTTCTTCTTTTTCCGTAGTCTTCGGTTGCAAATTATTGCAGCAACAACCTTCTTCACTACGACTCTGATTGGGACCACATCATTGGTATCAGAGCGGAAATGGGTTCTAACCGAGAACGCATTGAGAGATTGGAATACGATCTTAATTCTATCCAAGGGGAGGTTGGCCGCCTGGCTGACGAATTCCAAACAATCAATGCCACAATGAATCGACTTATTGAAACCATCCAGAAAACACACGAAGGAGCTAGCAGTGTGGGCGACCCGGCAGACCATCTTCGTCGTCCTTCTGAGGAAGGGGAACTCAATCTAGAGAGACGTCCCTTGTTTTCTTCAAAATTCGCCAAATTAGATTTCCCAAAATTTTCTGGGGGAGATCCTACAGAATGGTTAAACAAGGTTGATCAGTTCTTCTCTTACCAAAATACCACCGACGCCCAGAAATTGCCATTGGCTGCCTTCCATCTAAATGGAGAAGCCAACCAATGGTGGCTTTGGATGCAACGTACGTATGCGGAATCTCACACCGAGATCACTTGGAGAGCATTCGAAGAGGAGATGTGGGCACGCTTCGGACCACCAGACTGTGAAGATTTTGATGAGAAACTTTCCCGCGTGCGACAGACAGGATCCTTGCAGGATTACCAGAAGGAGTTTGAACGCCTCAGCAATCGAGTGAGAGGCTGGAACCAAAAGGCTTTGGTAGGAACATTCATGGGAGGTCTCCACCCTTCAATTGCCAATGGGATTCGTATGTTCAGACCGCAATCGTTAAAAGAGATCGTCAGTCTCGCAACGATGAGAAATGATCAACTTGATCAAAACCGCAAGACTTTCACGACTTCTAAATTCCCAACACGGCAAACTCCTACCGTAACATCTCAAACAGAGAAATTACTTACAGAATCTCCAAAACGGGTCACTAATGAAGACTTGAGATCAAAGTGGAAGCAAGGACTTTGTTTCTTCTGCGATGTAAAGTATACACCAGGGCATAAGTGCCGACAAACCAAATTATTTCTTATCGAAGGCCAAAGCGAGGAACCAGAAATTACTTCGGAAGATGACGATTCTAATCCTGAAATTTCCTTACATGCTCTTACTGGGTGGACAACTTCTCATACATTACGTCTTCCTGTCCAAATACAGACTCATAATCTCATGTCATTAGTCGACAGCGGGTCGACTCATAATTTCATTAATGACAAGGTGGCTACAGCATTGCGCCTTCCAGTTATTCCAACACAAAACTTCCAAGTGAAGGTCGCTAGTGGCGATCCTCTTCTCTGCCAAGAAATATATATCGATGTCCGGGTAACAATTCAGAACATCACGTTTGCTATTACCTTCTATGCTCTTCCTATAGCAGGCATCGACATTGTCCTTGGAGTTCACTGGCTTGCACAGTTGGGTCCCATCATCTGCAATTGGACAAACTTGACTATGGAATTCACATGGCACAATAAACCATGCAAGGTATCGGGACTTCATACAAACCAGATTTCCAATCCCAACCAGCCACAATCTTCAAGCATGCTTGACAGCAAACAATATTGTACGCTATTTATTCTCCATCAAATCCTACACCAAACCAAACCTTGTCTATCCAATTTCAAAACCTCGTTCACACTTTCCAGGACATTTTTCAAGAACCAACCACACTTCCTCCTTCCAGAAATATTGAACATCGTATTATTCTGAAAGAAGGAACATAACCGATCAATGCCCGCCCTTACCGATACGCTTATTTTAAGAAAGATGAAATTGAAAAACAGTTGAACCAAATGCTTACTCATGGCCTCATACGACCTAGCACCAGCCCGTTTTCATCTCAGATGGAAGTTGGCGTACAGACTACAGAGCATTAAACAACGTCACCATCAAAGATCGCTTCCCAATTCCATCAGTTGAAGACATGTTAGATGAACTTCACGGGGCAAAGTATTTTACAAAACTCGATCTAATGGCCGGCTACCATCAAATTCGAATTCATTCTGAAGACATTCACAAAACAGCTTTCAGAACGCATAATGGGCATTACGAATACTTGGTAATGCCATTTGGCCTGTGCAATGCTCCTTCCACCTTTCAAGCAATGATGAATTCAATATTCAGACAACATTTACGGAGGTTTGCTCTCTTTTTTTTTACGACATTTTAATATATAGCTCTTCACAGGATGATCATCATGAACACGTTTTCAAGGTATTTCAAATTCTTCGTGATCACAAGTTCTTTGTTAAATTCAAGAAATGTGGCTTCGTTCTGCAAGAGTTGGATTATTTAGGCCATGTTATCACCGTTGAAGGAGTGAAAGTCGATTCCAATAAAATTAACGCCATGCTACAGTGGCCCCGCCCTACATCAGTATCTGAAGTCAGAGGATTTCTCTGGTTAACTGGCTACTATCGCAAATTTGTTCGGCAGTATGGACTCATAGCACGTCCTCTTACAAATTTATTAAAAAAAGGAGTCTTTCAATGGTGCGATGAAGCAGAGACCGCTTTTCTCTCTCTGAAAAAGGCAATGACTTCAACACCAACTTTAGCTCTTCCTGATTTTTCTCTACCATTTATCATCCAAACAGATGCATCGGGCGAAGGAATAGGAGCCGTCCTCACTCAAAACAACAAGCCTATTGCTTTTATGAGTAAAGCACTAGGTCCCACAAAGAAATCTTGGTCAACTTATGCAAGGGAAATGCTTGCAATAATTGTGGCCATCCAAACATGGCGTCCCTATCTACTGGGCCGTCACTTCATTATCCAAACCGACCAAAAGAGTCTTAAGTATTTATTGGAACAGCGGGTCCTCACACCAGATCAACAACGATGGGTAACTAAGCTTATCGGGTATGATTATGAGATTCAATACAAGCCACGAAAAGAAAATACGGTGGCTGATGGACTCTCCAGAATTTGCGTCAATCCGACTCTGCATTCCTTATTTATTCAAACTCCATCACTATGGGACGATATCAAATCAGAGATTGAAACTCTACCTTCTTTTCAAACTCCACGAAATCAAGCATTATCCAAACCAGGCCAACCGTATATATTCAAGGAAGGTATTTTATATTATCATAACCGAGTCTTCCTTACTCACGATTCTGTGATTATACCAAAATTGTTACGAGAATTTCAAATGACTCTCCCCTTGGAGGACATTCGGGAGTACTTCGCACATACAAGAGACTACGTCAACAGTTTTTTTGGCTTTCCATGTTCAAGACCATCCAGAAATACGTCTCTGAATGCGACGTATGTCAAAGAGCAAAGTCAGAAACTTTATCTCCAGCCGGTCTTCTTCAACCTCTGCCTATTCCATCTCAAATCTCGGAGGATATTTCCCTCGATTTTATTAAAGGCCTACCACATTCAATAAGAAAAGATACAATTCTGGTCGTGGTCGATAGACTGTCGAAATCAGCGCACTTCCTAGCCCTCAAACATCCATATACGACAAAGATGGTTGCGGAAAAATTCATCAACCACATCAACAAATTACACGGCATTCCTCTATCAATTGTAAGTGATCGTGATCCTATTTTTATCAGTAATTTTTGGCGAGAATTTTTTCACCTGTCAGGAACAACACTGAAGAGGAGCACAACCCACCATCATCAAACTGATGGACAGACAGAAGTTACGAATAGAACCATTGAGCAATACCTACGATGCTATGTTCATCATCAGCCAACAAAATGGAGTCAATTTCTACCTTCGGCAGAATTTTGGTACAATACAAGCTATCATTCTTCTATCAAAATGATACCCTTCGAAGCTTTATACGGACGTCTACCCCCACAAATTCCTCCCTATCACACAAGTGACACAAGAGTGAACAAATTAGATCAACAATTATCTGAGCGCCAGACACTACTTCAACATCTCAAGAAAAATCTCCAAGCAGCAAATAACAGAATGAAACAACAGGCAGACACAAAACGACGTGAAGTTGAATTTGAGGTAGGGGATTGGGTATTTTTGAAACTTACTCCTTATAAATAACATTACCTCTATAGACGTGCAGCTCAAAAGTTAGCTTACAAATTTTATGGACCGTTTCAAATTGAACGCAAAATTGGGAAAGTAGCATATAAACTATCCCTTCCAATGCACTCTAAACTGCATCCAGTTTTTCATGTATCTTTACTTCGCAAAAAGTTAGGTCCTCTACAACAAGCAACTTCTGAACTTCCCACCTTCACTGAAGATGGAGTACTCACATTAACACCAGCTGCAGTACTGAACATAAGATGGATCAAAGAAGGGGAGCGTCTACTAGAACAGCATTTAATTCAATGGAAAGGATTTTCACACGACAAAGCCACATGGGAGGAGGCAACACAAATTAAACAAAGTTTTCCAAACCTTGAGGACAAGGTTCTTCTCACCCCGGGAGTATTGATGAGCAAAAAAAGGGACAACCGTATGAAATGGATGCAGAAACAGAATTGGAACCACGACGTTCCAATCGGAAGCCAAAACCAAACCCACGATACTTCAACTGACAACAACTTCTGGACATCAATGTAATTAATTTATGTAAAATGGTTGTGAACCGTCTTTTGTTCTATGTACATATACTAATCAACAATGAAGAAAAGGAGGAGGAATTAAAAAAGAACATCACTTCTTCTTTTTCCATAGTCTTCGGCTGCAAATTATTGCAGCAACAACCTTCTTCACTACGACTCTGATTGGGACCACTTCAATTGAACCTGCTAATCGATCGAGCAGGACTTTGGCAGAGTTGGAGAGTCAGCAGTTCCGCCTTGGGCGACGTTTACTAGTAGTTTTTCTTGGAAGTCGTCCATTCTCTCCTACCTGTGGCCTTATCGCTCCCAACAGAACTGTCCAGACGGGTAATCGTCGCTTAACGGCCCCCACTAAGTAATACTAGTCGAATGTTCCCATTCGCAAGTTGAACTTTGAGCTTCCTCCAAAGGATATCCTTCACGAATATTCTTCAACAAAAAAGAAAAAAAAATTGGCTATTATATAAACAACATCGTTCGGAGAAAACTTAACTTGTGGTAAAGTTCGACGACCAAAATTTTCCATGATGGCACTCTCAAAAGGCAGAATCTAAGTTTGAAAGAACTTGTATTGCCGTGAAGATTAGACAGGTAAGAAGAGAAAAAGAATCACAACAGATGAAGTGCAATCAATAATCGAACTGCGCAGGATCTTCTTGCCAAGTTTCTTCCTCTCAAATTCATTCTAACCGTGATTCCTCAAATGTTATTGGCATACGAAACGATCCAAAACGGACCAACGCTGAACAGAAACAAATAACTCGTAGGAACAGAGTATTAGAATCTCATAAGCTCCCTCCACAATTCCATGAGCTGGTCTGGTTCAGCCTCGTCTCCTTTAATTTAACTTCTCAGAGGCGAGATCTCTTGTGTGAATGTATAATATATTATCCCAGTGGCGGACCAAGCATCTGCATAGAGAAAGAGACAAGCGAAGAGAGAAATGATGAGAGAGAGAGAAGAGGGACTGGGAAGAGCGAAGAGAGAGAAGAGGGACTGGGAAGAGCGAAGAGAGAGAAGAGGGACTGGGAAGAGCGAAGAGAGAGAAGAGGGACTGGGAAGAGCGAAGAGAGAGAAGAGGGACTGGGAAGAGCGAAGAGAGAGAAGAGGGACTGGGAAGAGCAAAGAGAGAGGAGTGCAGAGAGAAAGGACGAGCTGCAAACACATAATCCATGTGTTGAGCTCTTCTTTCGGCAGGGATAATTGGAGGGACTTGAGAATTCCACACCTCAAATTAAGTTAGACAAGGAATTCTCAATAGGCAGACATATTTATACAGAGTCGGGAATTTGAAGCCTCCCCGATTTTTATTTTAAGGAGAAATCAATATCCTGCTTCAACATAGACTAAAGGGAGAAAGTCACACTTTCCAGGAAGCAGTATCCCTGAATTACTTTAACTTACGACTAACCCCATGTAAGAATACATCTATTTCAACATGAGTAATGCTAGGTTCACCTGGCCCAAGCATATACCCGAGGCGTGATGACATGCAGGCTTAGGTGGCATCCATGTCATAAGTCGTGTCAGCATGTCCGAAAACTCTGGCGGCCTCCCTACCTCCCGCGGCCTCCCTCCCCTAGCCTCCCTCCCCTGGCCTCCCTCCAACGGCCTCCCTCGAGCGGCCTCCCTCGAGCGGCCTCCCTTCTGCTGCCTCCCTCTAGTGGCCTCCCTTCTGCTGCCTCCCTCTCACTCCCTTCCTTCTGCTGCCTCCCTCTCACTCCCTTCCTTCTGCTGCCTCCCTCTCACTCCCTTCCTTCTGCTGCCTCCCTCTCACTCCCTTCCTTCTGCTGCCTCCCTCCTGATCGAATCAACGCATTCCGTTGGGATCTTTGGTGTTCAAATAATCCCCCAGGCTTGCTCCAGAGAGAGGTTCTGTTAATCGCCTACCAACTTGTGTTTCCGGCGAACCCCATAACCTTCCCCACCCACCTGACGTCCGGCCAGGTGTTGGAGATACCTCCAGCGGCCACAGTGGACTGCTGGATGCTCTGATCCAGGAAGCTCAGAAGATAGCTCCCGGCGGAGGAGGAGGAGACGAGTCTCGCCCGGCTGTGGAGGAGGAGACGAGTCTCGCCCGGTGGAGGAGGAGGAGACGAGTCTCGAAGACATCTCTTGTTCTTAGAACCCCTCGGGAAGTATAGCTTAGATGGGTGGCTTCCAACCACCTCATTGCCGCTACAATCCTCCGTCAGCCAATGGAACCATTCAAGTGCAAAAAAGTCTGTTGTTTTTCCACTTTATATAGTGGGTGGGCCCCATGGTAATAAGTGGGTTTCCCACCCACTACTGTTTAAGGGAGAGGCACGTTGTTGAAGGCGGGCGCTGCCCCTCATTGAGCCGAAGGCGGGCGCCACCCCGCACCGATCTGAAGGCGGGCCCCGCCCTGCACCGAGCCGAAGGCGGGTGCTGCCCCTCACCGAGCCGAAGGCGGGCGCCGCCCCGCACTGAGCCGAAGGCGGGCGCCTCCTCGCACCGAGCCGAAGGCGGGCGCCGGCCCGTACCGAACCGAAGGCGGGCCCCGAATTGGAATTCGGCACCACCGACACCGAAAGCTGAAAACAGAACTTAGTATTTTATTCGAATGACCTCCTATAAATAGGGGCATTCGATTTTAGAAGAAATAACCAATCCAAGTCACTCTAAGCTTAGAGTTCTTCGCTCTGGAAATTCCTTTCTCGTGAGAGTTGGGTGTGAGCTGAAGAAAAGTGAGAAAGCTTTGTAAGAGTGTGGGGATTGGGGACTAGGAGGGAAAATTGTGTGAATGTAACAATTTTTCACATAGTATATTTCTTTGTTGAGGGCCATGGTTTTTTCTCCGATTTGGAGTTTCCACGTAAATATACATGGGACTTCGACAGCCAATTTCCCAACAATTGGTATCATAGCACAAGGTTCGAGGCAAACATTGTGAAGCTGTTTTTCACCATGCTAAGAGTTGAAGCAGATATGTCAAAGTTTTCAAGTCCTATGAAATTTGACGTGGAGATATTTGACGGAAGTATTAACTTTGGCTTGTGGCAAGTTCATGTCAAAGATGTATTGATACAAGTGTGATAGGTTTGAGTTTGGCTAAGAATGTTCTTGCAAATATAGATGGGACTTCGACGGCCAAAGAGTTTTGGAAGAAATTAGAAGAGTTGTATCATGTGAAGGGCATCTCAAATCGATTGTAACTGAAGGAGCAATTTCACACATTGCAGATGGAGGAAGGTACACAAATCTCATATCACCAGAGTATTCTCAATGGTATTATCTCTGAACTGGAGTCTATTGGAGTTAAAATTGAAGATGAGGATAAAGCTTTAAAGCTTATCCTATCTCTTCCATTTTCCTATGAGCATATGAACCAATCTTGGTAAATGGGAAGGACAGCTTGAACTTTGAAGAAGTTGCGGGGAAACTCTTATCTGAGGAGAGAAGGCTGAAGGGTGAAAGGCGTACTTCAACAGAAAATTCAGTGATGGTGGCTATCAAAGAGAAGGATAAGAACTCCAAGAATAAAGTGGTTTGCTGGGGGTGCGGACAACCTGGACACATCAAAAGGAACTGTAAAAGTGGAGTCGGTTCAGTAAAGGGCTCTGAGTCAGATGCTAACAGTGCCTGTCACTTCATTGAAGAGGTTGATACTTTTTGAAGAATGAGAATAGTCATCCTCATGGTATTGCCGCTTTACCATAGAAGCGGATGTGTTGTTTTTGTTAGCGGATGCACAAGTTTGCACACGGGCATTGCTTTGGCATAATGCAAGGTGTGTGATGGAAGATTATGTCGATGGCTGATAGACTTCCAGGAAAGCCAAACGATGAAAGTTGCACCATAGAATGTCAGGAAAGTTTTTTCGACATGTTCCCGAAGAAGAAATTCTTAGAATGACTGATTCTAAGGGTGACTGTTCATATGGTGGAGTAGGGATATAGTTTTTTGGCTTGAGAAATATGATTGTCGATGTAGACAATGGTTTTAAAATTTGCTATTGAGTCTCTAAGGTAAGGGTGCATGACAGAGCCAACAATATAAAGTGGAGGAGAGATTTGTTGTTTTTCCACTTTATATAGTGGGTGGGCCCCATGGCAATAAGTGGGTTTCCCACCCACTATTGTTTAAGGGAGAGGCACCTTGTTGAAGGCGGACGCCGCCCCGCACCGTGCCGAAGGCAGGAACTGCCCAGCACCGAGCCGAAGGCGGGCGCCGCCCCGCACCGAGCAGAAGGTGGGTGCTGCCCCGCACCAAATAGGAAGGCGGGTGCCGCCGGCGCCGAGCAGTAAGGCGGGTGCCGGCGGCGCCGGGCAGGAATTCGGCGGCGCCGACGACGACCAGGAATTCGGTGGTGCCGGCGACGACCAGGAATTCGGCGGCGCCGGCGACGACCAGGAATTCGGCGGCGCCGGCGACGACCAGGAATTCGGCGGCGCCGGCGACGAACAGGAATTCGGCGGCGCCGGCGACGAACAGGAATTTGGCGGCGCCACCGACGAACAGGAATTTGGCGGCGCCACCGACGCCGAAAGCTGAAAAAAGAAAATAGCATTTTATTCGAATGACCTCCTAAGAATAGGGGCATTCGATTTTAGAAGAAATAACCAATCCAAGTCACTTTAAGCTTAGAGTTCTTCGCTCTGGAAATTCCTTTCTCGTGAGAGTTGGTTGTGAGCTGAAGAAAACTGAGAAAGCTTTGTAAGAGTATGGGATTGGGGACAAGGAGAGAAAATTGTGTGATTGTAACAATTTTATACAATGTATTTCTTTCTTGTGGGCCTTGGTTTTTTCTCCGATTTGGAGTTTCCACGTAAATTCTTGTGTTTTGTTGATTATTTATTTTCCTTTTAATTTCTCGCTTATCTGTTCGATCGTAGTGGTGGAAGTGGGAAAGCCAATTTCCCAATGCAGTCATCAATCGGTGAGTCCTAAACATTGCTGAACTTCTTCTATTCGAATAATGCCATTTTTTTCATTTAGCAATGGAAAATGCTCAAAAACGAAGTCGCGATCACGATTCCGAACTTATTATTTTTTATTGTTTTCTTTCCTTTTTTTTCTTTCGAAAGAAACTCAAAAGGGATCTGCTTTCTCTTCAATCTGTACCAGGGTTAAAAACTATAAAGATTGAAAGGGGATGTTTTATTTTTCAACAGAAAAAAGAAAAGAAAAGAACAGAGTACTGGTCCCATGTTTTCACTTGGTGATTTGCATAGTGAAGGTGACTTGGACATCAAGAAAGCACAATTTCGTCTTATAGTTCTCACTTTTCCTTCTCCGTATGGTTCTTTTCTCACACATATGCGGACAAGTTTCGGCTCCGCCTCCTGGGTTAACAACATTGGAAATCTCTTTCTAATTCTCAGACTAATGCTTGTGTATGGTCTGCATAGTGATGGTCACTCTGCCGAAAAGATTACTTCTTTTTGTCTTATATTTCTCCATTTTCCTTTCTTGAAATGGTTCTCTTCTCCTGGATTGTCAATGGAAACCTCTGTTTTTGCCGAAATCTGTATGTCATCAGTGTAAAAAACAAAAAGATCCGGCATACTGTAATGTCGTCCTTGTTCTTGATATACAGGAATCAGGACAAAGAAAGAAGGGAAGGAATAGCTCAACCCAATAGACGAAGACCTGTCCTCCCGCAGGAGGAAGGGAGGCCACTGGAGGGTGGGGGGAGGCCGTGGGAGGGAGAGAGGCTGCTGGAGGGAGAGAGGCCGCGGGAGGGAGAGAGGCCAAGGAAGTTACATGCTGATGTTGCTTATGACATGGACGCCACCTAAGCCAACTTTTCAGCTTGTTCGTCGGGCATGTACATGGGTTAGGTGTATCTAGCATTATTCTTTCAACATACTCGCAGACACTCCAAGCGCCTCCCCTTGCAAGCCCATATTGCCCTCCTCAATAGAGTAAGTGGAGATGGGTTCAAGATTCTAGAAACGTAAACCCAGTTCGGGATGTAAACAGTATAGGAACGAAATGGAATAAAGTTATTCCATGTAATGTTTCCTATTATCACAACCGGTTCGGTTTCAGTTTTGACCTATTGTTATCCGATTTAAAGGTAATCGGATAATAAACGGTAAATAAGCGGAAAGTATTAAAATGTTAAACATTTTTTAAGAAAAAGACTACGAAGAGAGAGGAGAACTGAAGATAAGAAAAACCGAAGACAAGAAAAACAGAAGACAAGAAAAACCGAAGAGAAAGAGAACCGCTAAGAGAAGGAGAACCGAAGAGAAGGAGAACCGAAGAGTAGGAGAACCGAAGAGAAGGAGAAGGAGAAAGAGTAGGAGAATCAAGAGGTGGGAGAACCAAGAGTAGGAGAACCGAAGAGTAGGAGAACCGAAGAGTAGGAGAACCGAAGAGTGGGAGAACCGAAGAGTAGGAGAACCGAAGAGTAGGAGAACCGAAGAGTAGGAGAACAGAAGAGTAGGAGAACCGAAGAATAGGAGAACCAAAGAGTAGGAGAACCAAAGAGTAGGAGAACCGAAGAGTAGGAGAACAGAAGATTAGGAGAACTGAAGAGTAGGAGAACCAAAGAGTAGGAGAACCGAAGAGTAGGAGAACCGAAGGGTAGGAGAACCGAAGGGTAGGAGAACTAAAGAGTAGGAGAACCGAAGGGTAGGAGAACCGAAGGGTAGGACAACCGAAGCATAGGAGAACAGAAGGGTAGGAGAACCGAAGAGTAGGAGAACCGAAGAGTAGCAGAACCGAAGAGTAGGAGCACCAAAGGGTAGGAGAACAGAAGAGTAGGAGAACCGAAGAGTAGGAGAACCGAAGAGTAGGAGAACTGAAGAGAAGGAGAGAAACAAAGAGAAAAAGAGAAATGAAGAGAGAATCACAGGAGAGAAAAAAAGATTCAAAGAAAGGAGAGAGAGAGAGAGAGAGAGAGAGAGAGAGTCAAAGAGAGAGAGAGAATCAAAGAGACAGAGAGAGAATCAAAGAGACAGAGAGAGAATCAAAGAGACAGAGAATCAAAGAGACAGAGAGAGAATCAAAGAGAGAATCAAAGAGAGAGAATCAAAGAGAGAGAGTGAGTATCGAAGAGAGAGATAGAGAGAGAGAATCAAAGAGAAAAAGAAAGATTAGAAGAGAATCAAATAGAGAAAGAGAGAATCACAGAGAAAAAGAAAGATTAGAAGAAAATCAAAGAGAGATTGAGGAGAGAAGAGAGAGCTTGGCTGCAACAAAACCACACAAAGGGGCAATCGTAATTAGGAGATTATCTTATACAACTTTGAGCAACAGTATCGGAGACAAAATCAGACTAAATATTGAAATCAGATCTAGGCAAAGTGGTCAAAATCAGACTAATACTCTTCACAATGGTCCAGAAAAGAGCCACAATATTCAAGCAGTACAACTCCAGAAATTCAAGCTTAAAGCAGATCCAGATTCAATAAGGCCAAAATCGCAAATGCGACGTGCAGTTACGAGCTGCATAGATTTCAAGACTCGATCAGCAGACCTGTAGCTAAAGTCAGACAGAAGCAGAGGCAGAGCTTGCCTAATTCGTGAAAATGTTAGCACATACATGATCTTAGAGTGAGGAAGTGATCATCATCGATCCTAGAGGATCCGATGGGAAGATCGCAAAGGACTCATACACGTCTACGGGAAAACAGGGCCGGAAAGCCACATCTGGCAAGCAATTTGTTGTGATGCAGATGCAGATGAATGCGGGTGTTCAGTTCAGATCCGGGAAGATACTATTTAAAACAGGTTCAGACGACAGATCGCATAGACACCGTGTCATGGGGATGTCTCTCAGCGTAACCGTGCGGCACCAGTCTTCGCACGCACAAAACTGGTTAAGCCTAATTTCTTCCGAATACTAGGACGTCCAACAATCTACTGCTTCTTGGTTGGAGAAATCGCAGTAATGCAGCGGAATAACAAAGTAGATGTGCAAAGAGAAGAGACGACGAGAAGTATGCAATACAATTTAGGGAAAGGTACTTCATTACCTCATAAACGAAAAGAGTATAAGGGGATCATGAGTCCACAACCTTTAGAGAGAACTCGAGCATGAGTCTGATACGAAGTCTACATCTCTCCCGCGGATTGACTCGAATACACACGTTTTAATCTCTCTAGACCCATCCAAGACTACTTGACAATGATCCCTGTCCCCCATGTTTATATATGACTAGTGTACAAAACCCTAGATGAGTCCTAGTCCTACTAGGAGAGCACCTCTAGCCCAATAGGCAGGTTGTCTTAGTTACGCAACCTCCTCAGGACGTGGATCAATCCAATTAGATCTTTCTTGATTCTAGTGTGAGTGGGCCAACTAGACTTTCCTTGTAAGTGGAGTCTGTCCTTGATCTCAGTTAGAGTTCTTCTCCTACTAAGTTCTCCCTGGATCACATTAAGAGTACATCCATGTTTGGACTTGCCTAATTGAGCATGCTTTGCCGCCCAAGTTCTCCTTCCCAATACGGAAATTTGGAATATTTGTTTTGACAAAGACCTAAGTTCTCCTAATCATGCACAAAACTTGTAAGCCCTAGAATAAACATTGTGGGTCTCACAAGGCCCCTCCAAAGTTGTTGGGGTCCTTGTGTCTAGACCCGCACCCAGGCCGCCATAACCTTTTGTAAGGACATGGGTGCGTGTTGTGCACAACGCGCGCAGAGGCTGATGCTTGCTGCCCTCGCTGCCTACACTCCCTCGTTAGGCAAGTAGACCCCGCGCGTGCTTTCTGGCCCTATGAGCGCTAGCACCTCCTGCTGCCTTTGAGTGCTCGGGTGCCTTTTTCTTGTCCTTGTGCTCGCGGGCGCCATCTCTTGTGCACGCGCCTGCTGACTGCACACATTGCGTGTTGGCAACCCTGGATTGATTTTCATTCTGGGGTGCCCCTTCGAATGTGCGGATGCCTCTAGTGCAGTTGGTTGACTGTGCTGGCTTTGGCCTCCGGTTCTAACACGCCCCTTGGTGAGCTTTGTGGCAATTCATTGAACGCCTGCCATCTGGACATCCACCCCAATCAGCATCTACGTACACTTCTACACACGGGTCATGTGTAGGGTGAAAATGAATTCCATACAACATAATAACTTCCAAATATCTTAGAATCCATTTAGCAGTTGTACAGTGCGTATAGGTGTATGCTTATTCAAACTGACAAACCTGATTCGTAGTATACTAAACATCTGGTTTGGTAAGATTTAGATACTATAAAGCTCTGACAATTGCTCTTTATTCTGTGGTATTCGAAAGTAAACTTCCCTCCAACTTGGACAATTTTGCACTAGGAGCTAACGGTGTGGAGACTGGTTCAACCGCTAATAGCCCAAGGTGTGATGATAAATCTGTAGTATACTTAGACTGAGAGAGATGAAAACCTCAGTTTGTTCTACTTACGACAGTTCCAAGGAAGAAATGCAAATCACCCAAGTCCTTCATTGAAAATGCTTTCTTTAAATTTTGATGAAGATTGCAAATGTTTAACTGGAAACTTTTGATAACAATGATATCATTGACGTATACTAGAATGTACAGTGTCGAAGTTACCCTATACCTATAAAGTAGTGAGGAATCCGCCTGAGACATAACAAAACCGAAGTGACCAAGACTAGAAGGCGTTTGTACCATGCACGATGGCTCTCCATTGAGAAATTATATAAAATTGACATCCTGCTTGTGGCTGTGATTTATTTATGAACCTGAGAAGCTGAATCATATAAACTTTTTTCGCCCAATGTACTATTCAAAAAATCATTAGCAAAATCCAACTAAATATTTGACCAATTATGACTCACAACAAGAGTTAAGATAATGCAAATAGTTCCTGGTTTGACAATTGGACTGAATATTTCAAAGTAGTCATTTCCCTCCTTCTGATTAAACCCCTTAGTATCCAAACAAGTAGTATATCTGTCAATGGTTCCATCCAACTTTGTTATAATTCTGAACACCCACTTACAACCAATTGCACGTTGTCCCTATCGGAAAGAAACAAGAGACCATATTTGGTTAGCTAATAATGCACTAAACTCAGCCTACGTTGCTTGGAGCTGTTCTAGGTAATTCTCTACTTGACGGAAACAGGTTAGCTCAATAGGGGAGGCTTTAAGCTGAGGCCGATCACAAATAGAGTGATAAATTTTGGGTTTAAGGCTATCAATTTTGGACCAAGTAACTATAGGATGTGTGGAATGCGGAGAAACCGGTTGGCTAGGGAGAAGAGGGTTGGAATTGCTTCATTGGTGGAAGATGGAGTGTGGGTGTTGGTGGAAAATAAACAAAAGACAGATGAGAAGGGATAAAGGGAGTCCTCGAACAATGGCTTACAAATAACGGACGGTAATGGTAAGAGACATATTGGTGACCTTGATGCAGAACGAGTCTCTAGTGTAGGAAGCAATGAGGCCTTGGAGAATGGAAAGACCAATTTGTCAAAGACCACATTGTGATTCACATATACCCGACTTGTACAAAATTAAGAAATCAAAAACCTTTATAGTTGGAATTTATAAGCAAGAAATACATAAATTATAGAGTGATTCTTTAATTTGTGGGGTGAATAAGGTTGGAGATGAGAATAGCACAAACAACCAAATAACCGGCAAAGTCTCGCAATTGGCGAAGTCAATTAATTCATAAAGCAGCTTAGGGTGATCACAAAGCTAGCAGGTCTATGTCTTGGGAAGAAGCAGATTTACTAAGGCACAAGATTTGAAATTGGATATTACCAAATGGTGGGTAATGGGGCTGTAAATGTGGGGTGGTTTAATGGGACAACATGGATTTGAATTAATACGATCAGATGCCTGGTTTTTGTGTTTTCTTAGGCCATTCTTTAATATCATGGGCGTCTAAGAAACAAGCAACGGTTGCCCGATCTAGTGTTGAATTTAAGTATCATGTGTTGGCTATTGCTGCTGCATAATTTCATGGATTCTTCAATTTTGTAATGATTTGCATATACAGAAAGATCCTCCAATTCTTTGGTCTAACAATTTTTTTTTTCTACCAATATCGTCTCAAATCCAGTTGGCAGGTAAAAATTGTGGAACTTCGCTACAATTACATCAGGGAGAGAGTAAAGTTAGGCTACATTCTGATCAATTTGCTGATGTATTTACTAGAAGTTGTCTCGAATTCAATTTGTCAGGTTCTGACCAAGCTTCACATCCTCTCAAAGCCACTCAACTTGAGGGGGGATGATAGAATACTAGATAAAGATCAAATCAAAGAAGATAATCTTGGAAGGATTTTCGAATCCTAGTTGCATGAGGACTTTCCATACTTGTAGTTACCATATGAATATACAATTTTATACACTATGTAATTTAATATAAATACTTTTCATTCCCGACAGTCTTGCCAATATATGTACTTGCGTTTTCAATCAATTGAATTGTCCAGAGGATTAAACTCTTACAACCTCATGTCATTTGTTTTAAGTGGGTATAAGTGGCAATTTGATTCTCCAAAGGGATTTACTTTAGTAGATGTGATTTATGTGTGGTTACAACCGTGATTGTGTTATAATATAGATTTGAGATGTTGGTACCTGTTGTGATTTACATGAGTGTTTATAAATTTTGTTGTTTGACTAGTGATGAATGTTGAGCACATGTTATGATTTCGGCATTTGGGTACACCGATTGATTTTTCTCTTGTCTATCAAAAGATAGTGCAAATATGCATTTGTGCGAGTGATTATGAAATGTTAATCATCAGGGTTAAGTCATAATTCAGCTGCTAAGTTGAAGGTGTCTTGAAAGTTTTAAGCGAGTTATCGTCTTTTTGATTGTTTTAATCACTTTCATTCCGTTGCTTTGTTTAATGTTCTGTTTTAAGATAGTTTACATCATTTGGTCTTTCTAACTAGCTAGCCAAGTTAGGTTCATTTAGCTGCTCAAAAGAGTTTCAGAACATAAAGTTTCCTACGAGATCATTTGCACACTCATGAATATATTCCATTATAGATTCTTGTGCTTGCTAGTTTTCAGTAGAACTTGCATGAACACTTAGTTATGGAAAGAAGATTTTAATTGTAGCACCTCATCAAAGGTATGTTATTAAAACTTCTTGCATTCTAAGCAAAAACTTAAATGGAGAAAGATGAGGGATGGAAAAAACGTACCGACATGGAGAAAGGTGATGGTTTTGTTTGAATGCCTTTACTTGTTGAGTTTGTTGCTTTTTGGGTAACCCTCTTTAAAATTGATGCCTCAAGTAATTCATCACTTTCCAAATTTTAATAGTCTTGACATGGAAGATCCTTGCATGCATGCTAGAGAATTCACTAAGATAGATTGAGCATGGAATTTCACAAAATATATGTGAAAGTTAGTCCACTTACGCCTCTTTCCTTTATACTTAATGAAAAAAACAACGGCTTGGCTAAAATAAAGTTAAAATTAGCTTTTTAATTGGGTCACAAATCTGCCAAAAAAGGGTCAAAACTGTCGGGAAACGTTTCCTCAGTAGTTTTGATTTCACTGGGACTGACCCTGTCGGCAGGATTATTGCATACAATTTACCTGACAATTTTGAATCACGGGATAAAAAAATATTTTACCGGTGGAATCAAAACCGCTCGTTAATATATATTTTCTGGCAGTTTTTTTGCTGGCAAAAAACAGTTTGTCGGCGAAACGAAAACCCCCAACGCAACATTTTCCCAAATGGTTTGTACAACTGACAATCAATATATTGTCTAGGCGGTTTTCGATAACAGCCGGCAAATAAATTTAGGTATGGTGGTTTCTCATAAACCACTGTAGAAATTTGTTTGCTACATTTTTATACTACACCCATTTGAACTCATTAGTCCGGTTAAAATTCATTCAACTTATAATTAAAACTGGTAACAACTTAAGATTAAAACTAAATCCACAATTACAATAGATCTGTATGCAAAGTCACAACAATTCATACAAACTGAATAAAAAAGGAACAACCATACATATATAATCAAAACTATATAGTGGGGCAAAATTACGGTTTTACAAAAGTACCAAAAATACGTTGTGACAATAAATATCGTTTAGTCCTCTGTATAATATCTACAACAAACTTCAAGTATGAGAGTTGGGGGGTCGTTGGCATCTACATCTTGTGTCTCCTCTACAAAAAGTAAACAAAGCAATAACTTTTCCAATTTTAATTGAAATAGCTAAATTAATTTTACAATCTAAGGTGCATACCAGAGCTATCGACAATCAATGGTGCATGAAGCATTCTTGACTGTCCCTTCACATATAGTTGCAACATCACAATAAACTGTTTCATTTGTTGTCGCTCTGAGTCCTCCTTGACTTTATTCTTCTACCACTCTACTTCCTCCTTGGCTTGCTTCCTCTCCTGCTCTACGTCCTGCTCGGTGAGCTGCCTGACCTCCTCCATCAATGCAGCTTGTGTTGCTTTCGAAGCACATAGTCTTTCATTCATCTCAGTCAGGTTGGCTCTCTAACTTGTATAGCCTGGAAGAAGCCCCTTGTTTTATTGTAACCGAAGCCATGCCCTCTCTCGTAGCCTATGCAGTGACCTACGAACACCTCATCTAGCACAGAAGCCAAGTCAGCCGGATTCTGAGATGTTGTGAGCTTGCGAGCCTCTGTTAGTCTTTGTACCACTACCTGCATAAAAAGTTAGACAATTGTGAATTTTCAAACAGACAATTTATAGAGATGCACACAAGACAATGCAAAGTTATTAACTTATAATTCTTTTCCATGTCCTTTCATCAGGAAAAGTCTCATCAGCCTTCATATGGGCTTGTCATAGGAGGTGAACAAGCTAATTGTATCTAATTGAACCACCATATATTTGTGAAATAATACAACCAAATTATGATGCTACACATTTCAAAACAAATTAAGATGCTACATACAACCAGGATAAATAAGGATAATTAAAATAAATATTCAATAGTTTGTATCGACGGTTGGATATAACATGTCAGCACCTCTTCCTCGGTCTTCCCTTAAAAATATTTTTTCTTATAGCAGTTTTTTTGTCTTTGATGAGTTTTGCACGTGGCTTTAATGCTTCCTTCACATCTATGTTGGCTCTATCCTCGCCATTGATACTGCCCTCACGGAAAAAGTAAGTCCTCTGCAAAAAACAAAAGAGGAAGTCATGCTTCATGAATCTCAACTAATTGCAACAATATATATTTAAATGGTCTAAAGTATCTTTGGCCCAGACATACCTTCATGAATCTCAACCAAGTGTTGTAGGTACCATCTAGTTGTTCTTTCTAATTCAAGGGCAATTTAATATGATCTTGAACATTACTGTGACATCTTACCAAGTTCACCATTCATCAACTCGCCATCCTTAATCACAATATCATGTCTTTTGTTCTCCCTCGGCATAAGAGAGCTCTCTCTAGTAGGCCCTTGCCCCCTGTGGCTTATAGGCGCCTCCTGCTCCTGTGTCTCCATGACCACCTCCTGTGTCTTGGAATCCTCCTTATGTGTCTCCATGTCCTCATCAACGACTGGATGAAAGTCGGATGAAAGTTCTCCCAGGGTAGGGAAAGGGCAAAAGTCAATAGAAGGGAGAAGGGTTTACTTCAGTATTGATTGCAAAATATTGTTGCAAAAAGATATCATTCGATTTTTGGTTATGTTGCAAGCTATTCATTATGTAAGCTATTTTTCTGATTAGAACAAGCTTAATTATCTATGCATTCCATAGATTGGTGAATTTTTACAAATCCTCACTTACAGTTCTATTTACTCTACTTTCCTAAAAAAAAATATCATTGAGCAGAAGAGAAAAACTAGGGGAAGCATCATCAAAGATTGATGATATCTATTTAATTAGTCAGCAGACCACAAACATATGGTATTGATCCATGCGACAACTCGTCATTTGATTCATGTCCATGCAAACTAATATATATATATATATATATATATATATATATATATATATATATAATCACGTGAATAGTAACCTTCGACCAAGTTGTTTAATTTTATTTGGCTTCAGATATGGGGGAGATATCTTTGGAAGTCACCATTAGATCGTCTACAAAATTTTCCTATAAAGTGTACATTTTAAAGATGTGACCAGCTGGAGAGCTCATGAATTACTTTTTATTCTTCTAAAATGTCGCACTACATTCATTTCTCATTAACTCTAGATTATAGAAAATATCCATCAATCACTCAAAAACTGAAATTCTTTAAGTGTGACAAAGTCAGTCCAGAGCGGGAGCAATTTCTACAACAAAATAACTGAGAAAGCCAAAGTAACTAAATAGTTACTAACCCTTGGGGATGTGACAGCGACAACGGCAAAGGCAGTGACAGTGACGACCGGTTCAGGGAGCAGGGAGGAAGGAATCTGGGGATTTAGGGAATGATTGCTTGCGGGAGTTGGCCGCAATGGCTACCGTGGTGACAACAATGTCCGACGAGCTTAGGGAATAGAGACAAATAATTTAGGCAATTAGGGACTGCACATGGGAGTGAAATACACGCAAGAACAAACAGGTGGGAGTAATGAGATTTTGTGCATGCCCTATTCCTCAAGGTGAAATTGGAATCCCCAGGAATAAAATCTATTATGGGGGTTTTAGTCTAGACCCCCGATATAAAACCCATTTACTAGGGGTCTAGACCAAAACCCCCACTTTAAAAATAATTTACTGTGGGTTCAGTAGAGAACCCCCAGTGAAAAATCCCTAGCAGTTTAGTCAAAACCGTCAGGTTTATGATATTTGTCGGGGGTTTGAAAAAAAAACGCAGCTTAAATGAATTAACAAACAGTTTCCAAAAAACCGCAGGGACAAATCTCTTTCCAGGAATTAAATTCGTCTGACATCAATGCCAGGGGTTTAAAACAATACTCCCGAAAATATTCATTGGTGTTGGTGGGTTTCGTCGAAAATCGCCAGCAAAAACTAGTTTTTTACTAGTCAAACTCCTTGCCAACTAGGTCCATTACTAGCTAAGAGATTGAAAATTGTTCTCTTCACTTCCCTATATTTAAAACCAATGGTGTAAGGAGAAAAATATGAAGAAGATGAAAAACTTTATGAAGGATGGGAGCGTTAAACAGTCTTTTGGTAGCAATTGACTTTGTAGCTGCCCCTAGAAAAGTCCCTCATATCTTTTGATATATACATATAAATAACATTGTGTTATAGAACCTGGACAGTATGGATGGGTCGAACTAGATTTAATCAAATGCAAGTCCTATTTTAGGTCATCTGAGACAATATGGAGATAGGAGACACTTTGTGCCATGGAAAGACCCTCAATATAATTTCATTTTGTTTTGATTTTTCTTTTAAAATATTTTGATGTTTTGATAATGTCATACCATAGCAGGCAGGAAATGCAATTTGAATTAAACAAGCATGTATACGTTGCTCTGCTTGACCATGATTGTTTGTTTCTTGTTAACTACCAAATTATTTCACGTAGTGAATCCAAGTTCATGAAGTAGGACTTTTGTCTGCAGTAAAATGTCCAATATGAACTCACTTTGGCTTATTGGCCCAAAACTTACAGATGGACAATGATGGTGCAAACCTTGCACCTAAGTGGATTTCCCTATAAAACCAACGGGGAGATGGATTGTTAGTGCATCTTTGTGAGGCTAGATAATTGCATGATTGTAAAATTTTCGTTGTTAAGAACAGAAATTTTATTGGGAATATTTACTTTGCAATCTTGTAATAGATTTTTCGTGGATTTGCATTTTAGAATGACTTTTGTGCATGTGGTTCTCAAAAATCTAGCCTCATTCCAAACTGGAACTTTCTCTCACTTCATAGGCTTGAATTTCTTGACTAAAACTAACAAATGGACACCCCCGGTCAATGGTGGTGTGGCTACCAACTACCTGTGGTGGTGGAGGTTGTCGACCGCCTATGGTGATGGTGGTTGCCATTTGGTGTGGTGGGAGGCAGAAGGAGAGGAGGAAGAGGGTAGGAGGAGAAAAGGACGACGGATTCCAACCAAGGATAGACACTAATGAGTTTTTATGGGTATCCAGTTGTTAGCCATTAAGCTTATTGGGTGACTTAAAAGAATACGATAGACATTTTTGTTGCAAAAAGGAGAAAAACATATATATTATGAAAATAGTACATTTTTGTAGCTTAAAGTGATTAAATATCTAAATGTAGAATATTGGAATATCTTAGGTGTAAAGTCTTTTATAAAAGATTCAAAGAAAAATGTTATCCCATGTATTCCAAAGCTGAAGTTTCAAAATTAAAAGTATTACATGCTATTTTAGAAAGAAAAAGCAAATTAAGAATTTTAAAATCATTTAACTCCTACAAGCAATTATTTCCACTACCAAATCTATAAACTCCATGTATTTCTATGGGGATGTTGAAATTGGTGTTTTGCATCACGGAAATGAGGCCGAGTCAGGTATCAAATTTTATTCACAAAGGAAACCAAGGCAGCAACATGCTCTTGCCGACCGAAAGAATTTACAGAAGAGAAACCAATCCTTCGAAGGCACAGAATTGGATGCACAAGCCAACCGAGAGCATGAAATAAAATCGCAAGGGGATTTGAATGGGGAGGAGGAGCAGAAATCACAGACATCATGGAAAAAGTCATGGAAGATAGTGGCAGTTCTATGGGCATGCCCAAAGAGATTATAATAACGTGCAGAAAATGATTTCAAGAATTGAGGATAGAATCTTGCACCAGTTCAAGGTACTTAAACATTTTGTCATGGAATGTCAGGGGTCTTGGCTCAGCTAGTCGCAGAGCCAATGTACGTGCAACAGTCAAAAAGTCAAAAGCCCAGATCGCCTTCATACTGGAAATAAAGCTTGGAAAAGCCACTCCTACCATCCTCCGTGACCTTTGGCATGGAGCAAGGCTGGATTTGGGAGAACCGGATTGACATCCTAGTACCATGGAACACAATAATTACAGAGCTAATTAGCGTTGAGAAAGGGAATTACTTGGTGGCTTGCCAATTTATTTCAAAGATGACCAAAAATAAATAGGGAGAAATAGCTATCTATGGGCCTACTAGATCCAGCCAGCGTGAGGATGTGTGGGAGGAGCTATCATGCCTGTTACAGCTATGGGACATACCCAATGTTTTGGGGGGTAACGTTATTGTGGTAACATATACTACAGAGAAAAAAGGAGGCAGAAACATTATCACAACATCAATAAAAGATTTTGAGAGCTTCATAACTGAGAATCTCCTCATTGACTTGGGGCTTTCTGGTGGAAAATTCTCATGAAACAATAAGCGAAATCCCCCCTTTCTTGCAAACTTAGAAAGATTTTTTAGTCAATAAAAAATGGTTGGATGTGTTTGGAGCCTCGACAACAAAAATCTTACTCCGGCTTGCATCAGTTCAGATTCCAATTCTTCTTGAAATCAAACCGGCATCATGGGGCCCCCTCCCTTAAGATTTTGAAAATTGACTGGAGGAGGGCTTTATTGTGATGATTATAACACGGTCCCAAAGAAAAGGGTTGAACGCTCACAAGAGAATGAGTTTAGTCACAAACTAAAGGCAATAAAGATAAAGTTGAAGGAGTGAAAAGCAAAAAAGGGCTCTCAACTTTGAGAAAGTGAGAAATGCCTATTTAGAAAAATTAAATGCTCATGATGCCAAAGAGGAACAACAAGGATTAAGTCTCTTAGAGGAGATGGAACGACAAAACTAAAGGCAAATGGTGGAAAATTGAGATACACAAGAAATGACCTACTGGTGGTAGAGAGCACATTACAGATGGATCAAGGAGGGTGATGCTATCACAAAAGTTTTCTATTCAATTGCATCAGCACATAAAAGAAGTAGTAGAATAGCTTTGCTAGAAGTTGTGGACAGAATTATAACAGAGCCAAAGAAAATTGTGGACACATTTGAGAGCTACTACAAAGAGTTTTACAATGATGATGGTCACATTCGTCCCTTTCCTGAGGCCCTAATTTTCAACTCCCTTACGTGTGATGCAAATCAGAGACTAGTCTACTGCCATTCTCTGAGAGGAAGTAAAAGATGCAATATTTTCTCTTCCACATGAAAACGCCCAAAGCCCTGAGAGGAAGTAAAGATGGATGGGAATTCTTAAAACCAGACATCATGAGGTTGTTTGAAGAATTTCAGGAAAAAGATATTGCAACTGACAACATGGGCTCATCCTTAAATGCTCCGATCCCAAGGATTTCAAGCCAATCAGTTTGATCTCAAGCCACTAAAAGATAATCTCGAAGGTGTTGGACAATAGGCTAAGGGTGATAGTTCCATAGATGGTTAATAATCAACAGTCCCCGCATTCATTAAAGGGAGACAAATAGTTGATTCAACACTTATGGCTCATGAGCTGATCCATTTCAACAAAATGAAGAATAAAAGAAGAATGATAGGCAAGCTAGAATTTGAGAAAACATTTGATAAGGTGAATAGGTGTTTTTTAGACAATTTGCTAAGGAAGATGGGACTTTCTCAAAAATGGAGAATTTGGATGTCCAGTTGCATATTCTCAGCTCGTTTTTGACTTATCCTCAATGGCACTGTGAAAAGCTTCTTTGAAAATTCTAAAGGGCTATGGTCAGGAGATCTCTCCCCAATGCTCTTCAACATTGTCAGTGAAGGTTTAAATGCATTGTTTTTTGAAGGGCAAAAAAAAGGTTGGATATCAGGGTTATCAGTAGGAGAGTTGCATATACCGGTTTTACAATATGCAGATGACACCATGATTCTTTGTCAAGGGAGCAATGAACAAGTGTTCAAAGCACTTGCAATCGTAAATGCAAAACAATTGGCCTTGGGACAGTCCATTAGCTGGGGGAAGTCCGGTCTTCTGAGTCTAAATCTTGAGAAAAAAATAAAAAACAGCAAATCAAAAAGTAGTTGGGTGAGTAATGATCGATCCCACAGAGAGTATCTAATGTAGTAAACAAAAATTGGGGGGGCGCTTGATCTTAAAAGAAGGAAAATTGAAGAAAAATTGTATAACGAACAATTCAGATTGAGATTTTTCAAAAACACTTAGGAACAAACATTGGTCATAGTCAACATCGTCCATCGAAGATCCGCAACTGATCATTGATATCAATCCACACTTTGAATATTCGTCACTGAACTATTTCTCCTTGTTCATAGCTAATTAGAAAACAAGCGAACTAATTAACCCTTACTACTAATCATCCCAAGACATGCGTTAGAGATTCAATATAGTAGCAACATTAAGAATTAGGAAATCAATAAAGCTAAACAACACAAACACACATGGTTGTATTTAATTTAGTTGGAAATTCTCTCTAAGACTTAATTTCTGACACAGTAATTATTAAATCTTAGTTGTTTCACAAGTTAGAGGGAACAAACAATTGCAGATTTGATATCTAACGTAGCAGCAGATTATAACGATCAATAAACTAGTAGGACTCGTAATTAAACAAAACAATCATGAAAATAAGTGCTAAAGAACGTCCAATACTCAAAGAGTAAGTTGAATAATGAAAACAAAATAGATCTCATAGGATTTTCCGACTCCGAGGCTTCAATGTCCTTCGACCAATGGCAGAAATCTAGCCAAGCAAGGCCATGACGAAAATTACAGAAGAAGAAGCAAATAGAGAGGAGGGAATAGTGAAAATAATGATTTCCTATGACTTCTAACCTCTTACATATTTATAGGCTCGATTTATAAAAACCCTGGGGAAGAAAAGCCCTTTCCTAATTGAACTATAAGTTCGGAATGCCAACTTTGCATGTTCAGTAATTTAAATCCCAATTTTGACCTTGTTGGAGCCCGTATCCCTTGAAATATAAAACATGAAAGTTGTAGGTATTTCTTTTGCACGTCCAATGCATCTTGTATAACCTCAATCAGACCTCCGAGTAAAGATTTAGTCCCTGATTATGTTTCGATGGTTAAACTTTTAATATCCAATTGTAGAGGCCAATTGAGAGATACAAATAGAGCAAGGACCAAACATATTGTTGCAGGACGTACCATCGAAGAAATTTGTGGTTGTCGTCATGACCGGATTGTTGATGAAAGCCCTTAGCAACCAAATGGGCTTTGAACCGTTCAATTGTGCTGTTAGACCATTGTTTCAAGCGGTAGACCCACCTGCAGCCAACTACATTCGGAGAATAAGGAACCAAGGTCCACGTTTGATTTTTATTTACAGGGGGTTAGTCCAAAGAGAAAGTGATGTTTTATGAAGAATTTAAAGTAGCAGACATTAAATTCTAAGTAAATAAAGACTCTGACTTTATTTTTTTATGTTAGGTGTAGTGAGAGAATTCAAGAGAATTCAAAATTCCATCTATTTAGGAGTGACAAAAAATTGTCACTCAAGGCAACAAATTCCAAAGAGAGAGAATTCAATCTCTCTCCTAAAATTTAGGGAGAATTCCGTTTCATAACCAACTACAATTCTATGTCGCTGACACTAATATCTCCGGGCACTAATAGTGCATTTATTTCCACATTGCGAGCATCACGAACAACATCGGAGTAGCGATGGGGTTTTGGAGGAAGTGATGAGAGTCCTGTGGATATAAACTCCGGGATCGAGTAATGCTCTGCCAGTAAGATTTTGCCTCTGCAAGTGCCATCCATGTTGTGAGTGATCAAGGTGTCGGCACAGTCGACTACAGGGTGTTCGGCAGACAGTGAAGGTCGTTCCATAGAGACCGGCACAGACTCTGCAGAGCAGGCAAGCGAGGGTGCTTTATCGGCCAGAATAGAGGAAGGAGCGGCAGTACTAGGCGGCATGACGGGTGCATTTGAGGCGGAGCGAGGATCAAGGCTATGACGAGATGGACCCCCTGTTGAGAGAAAGTGAGGGCGTCATACAGGAACAGAGGCAGACGAGGCAGAGAGGAGAAGCGACGAGAGGGAAGCAGTTGGTTGCGGCGAAGAAGAGGAGCGTCGTAGTGAAGAAGAAGAAGAGGGGCGGCGAGGTACCGGCGGGAGGTAAAAAGTGAGAGCGAGCGAAAATCTCGGGCGAGAAGGGCATGCGACTGGCGGAGAAGCGGCGACAGCTGGGAACAAGCAATCCGAAGGAGAGGTGGTTGCTCTAGGTCATCTGGAATATGTAAGCGGATTTGGAGGACCTCTTTGATTTTGAGGTGGCCGCGGTGGTTTCGATGCTCCGAGGCGGACGGCGCTGGAGAAGCCGCAGAAGAAGTGGAAAAATTTGAAGGCGCAGCCGTTGGAGATTGCAATATGCTCTCAGGAGAGAGGGGCGAGGGTTCATCTGGGATGCTGGGGATGCCAGATGGAGGAAGACAGCGGGTTCGGGCTGGCGGCCGCTGGATGAGTTGCTTCGAGCGGAATTGAGACGGGCAGAAGAGGTAAGGGACCGGAGTCGTAAATCTAGAGGAATTGGAGGAAATTTGCTGCACACAAAGGGAGAAACAGAAGACTAGCGTGGAGAGGGCGGACCAGGAAAGGCCGAGAAATATATAGTCGACATGTTTGTAGATCCAGGCACAAGTACCCCTTATGTCGCGTACTATACCCTAGAAAAAGACACCGACAACAACTATGAAAATCCAATTTATTTAAGTTAAATGGACTAAGTAATGGAAAACAGAGACAGCTAAACGCACGAAGATGATCATAAATGGGTTGGCATTGAAACAGTTAAAAGTATGGTGTCTTATATTGAGGAAATGGACTGGGTAACATATTTATTCAGTGGACAGCGGTATGAAAAGCATGCACCCAGTAAGACTTTAGAAGATTTGAATGAGCTAAAAGAGTGAGCCATTGCCAATTAGGATAGAATCCTTACCAGTGTAAGGATGCTTACCAGAAATATCAGCAGGGTAGGAGGTAATATCATGGGTGGCCCTAGAATCTAAAAACTAGGCATCTGACAGGGTAGTCAGGGAGGAACCCGAGAGTGCAGTAGAAGCAGGTAGTTGTGCAGTATTCGAAGCCCAACAATGGTTGGCGCCACAACGGTAACAAACAACCGATGAGTTATCAGAAGAATTATGTGCAAATATAGGCAGAGAATTGGAAAGCACAAGAAAAAAGATGCAAGAGCTAGAGAAAGAGCATCAGGCTTGGGCAATTGAAGCAAGAAAGTTTGGGGAACCTCATAAGCAAAGTGGTTCGCAGGCTGAATCTGAGAGCCAGAAGGCTCTGGAGTTCAAGAGGCTGCTGGAACTAGCAAAACAGAGTGCAAAAGAAATGGAAGATCAGATGGCTTCTCTGCAGGAAGAGTTGAAAGGCCTACATCAGAAGATTGGTCAAAATTAAGAAGAAAAAGAAGCGCTTCAAACCACCAGTATGAAGCTTTCTGAAGTTCAGGCTGAGCACTGCTCCACGTGGATGGCTTAGGTGGCCATCCACGTTATGCGAGGGTCGGCAAAAAAAAAAACAAAAACAAAACCGAGCGGGTTCGCTCCTTCCTCGCGTTGCCTCGACCCTCCCTCTCCTTCCTCGCGTTGCCTCCCTCAAAATCGGGTCGGCATCCATCTCAGCTCTTCCCGCGCATCCCGTCTCGCCCCTTCCCACGGCCTCCCGCAGCCAAACAATAAATCAAGCTTCTCCAGACATGCAGTCCCAGTCTTTCAATGTGGAAGAAGGGATCAGGTTCATCACCAGTTCACCTTCTTCGTTGGATTTCCTTAAATTGTCTATTTTTTTACTCTTATTGGGCTCAATCATTGCCCTATTCGCTCACGCTTCTTTACTCTATTTTCTGTTTTTAATATAAAGGAAGAAGTCAGACCCACTCCTCTGGCTCAAGCTCTGCACCATTGACTTTCTTTAATGGAACCAATAGGTCTCTACTTTCGAAATATCGACGGAAATTGTTCCTTCTTAATTCTTATGGATAAAACTAATAGAAACTTTACCCTTTCTTAAAACTGATTATGATTTCTCTTCAAAGCTTTATGTCTCTTATACGTGCCCATATGCCCAGCGCCCATGGATTGCCAGAAATGACAAGGTATAGAAAGGTTTTCCCACTTCTTCTTTCAGTTTTTCTGTGATCACAAAATTAATCATCCAAACTCTTACTTCCCCCTCGAAGCAAGGCCTACGGGACACCATAAAACTGATTGCGCTTGATCTCCAAGACTGGCCCTCTCGGTTCAAGGACATCCACCCTCCAAATAAGGTCATCTTCTTCTTCTTGATTACCAGCTCCTCTTCAAACTCTTACACTGTCATTTCCATTAACAGCTTTTGGGTCAGTTTGATCTTTACAATGCCTATATATATATTATGCGTACAGGTTCTGCTCTGGAGCACAACAATCAAGTCATTGGAGAAAGCATAGAGTTGGTCAAATACATCGTCGTTCATTTTGACGCTCCTCCCCTCCTCCCTGATGTAAGATTGTGAAAGCTAAATGCAACTTTGGGCTTCGTTTCAAATCTTCATACCTTTATCTTTGCTTCTACAACTGTGTTCTTTTTCCGTCAAAGCAGGACCCCAGCAAGAGAGAGTAACCGGAGGAGCTGATTTCTTACAGGAACACTTACACCAAGACCGTTCTGGGTTCGTTTGCTTCAAAGGGGCGAGACGGGAGGCCGCTGGAAGAGGCGAGATGGATGCCGACCCGATTTTGAGGAAGGCAACGCGAGGAATGAGTTAACCCGCTCGGTTATTTTTTGCCGACCCTCGCATGACATGGATAGCCACCTAAGCCATCCACGTGGAGCCATGTTCAAATACCAGCACGGCTCCCGTGCCCATAGCATTACTCTATACTAAATTTCACTTCGAAAAACAATAGTTTGCATCAAATGTGGTATTTCACATCAACATACATAATACATTGAAAATACTGCAAATTATTATTAAAATACTATGGTGGTCTACTTGGTAGCAGCATTTTGCTGTGGAGGCCCCAGGAGCAAATCCGATCACCTTCTTATTTGCTTGCATTGGTGGGATACTTTGCTCACTCCAAAAGAAATTATCCTTATCAACAGCTGCTTTAATCTTAGCTAATCTCCAGAAATTACCCTTGAAATACTTCAAGCCCCAAGTCCTAGCTTCCAAGTAGCCCGTGTACTTGCCCCCCTCATTTCTCCCCAAGTCAAGATCTCTATAGTTGATATACGCCCCTCTGGGAGACTTCGACACGAAAGGTGTCATGTAATTATATAACCTCTCCATGAATTCTAACTGCTGTCGATCGCCCTCGCCGTCATCTCCCCACTTTACTATGTACTGAACGTTAAAGAGGTTGCCTTTCCTGTGTGGAAATGGAGTTGCAGAATCTGAAATTCTGTTCATCTTCCCTCCAAGTGGGTCTAGTATCATCATCTTGAACAGTTCCTTGGTGTCCCCCAGGAATAGCTCCCAGAGTCCCTCCAGGGCAACTTCAGGGATGAATTCCTGAGCAAAATCAGATTTGGCCTTGAAGGGGCTCTTACCATATGGGGGTTGCCTGTTCTGGAGTGTCTCTGTTGGGTTTGTGGGGGAGTATCCTGCAAATTGGAGAACGGATTGTATCCAGGTCATCTGTTTGCAGTCTTTGGCTTCAAGACCCAGTTCGGGGAAGGTCTTCTCTATCATGGGTAGAAGCTGGTTTGCTTCACCGAGAAACAGGGAATTGAAGGAAGCTTGGATTGTTCCATCGACCTTTTGCAGGAGAACCCTCATGAAGAGATCTTCATGGAGTTTTTCTGCAATGGACTGCCACTTGCTGACCAAATTGGTGGCGCCCTGCTCCAGAGTTCTATAAACGGTGAAGACGGTCACCACGGGAGGGACTTTAACCAGTTCAATCCTCCATGAGAGAATCACTCCGAAGCTCCCTCCTCCACCTCCCCTGATTGCCCAAAACAGATCCTCTCCCATGGCTCCCCTGTTTAGGACCCTCCCCTCTACATCAACCAAACGGGCGTCCATAACATTATCGGCCGCGATACCGTATTTTCTCATAAGGGTTCCGATTCCGCCGCCCGAGACGTGCCCACCGACTCCTACTGTGGGGCAAAGACCCGCCGGGAACCCGAGGTCGGCGCCGGCTCTTGCAATGGCGTAATACAATTCTCCGAGCGTTGCGCCAGAGTCGACCCAGGCGAGACTGTTGGCTACATCGACGGAGACGGAGCGGAAATGGGAGAGATCGAGGACGACGAAAGGGGAAGAGGAGACGTAGGAGAGGCCCTCGTAGTCATGGCCACCGCTTCTCACTCTCAGATGCAGCCCCTGTTCTTTGCAGCAGAGGACGGCTACCTGGACCTGGGTCTCTCGCTGGGCTGCAATTATCAGAAGCGGTTTTGGAGTTGCAGAGGAATTGAACCTCAGATTCTGGATAGCAGACTGCAAGAAATTGTTGTAAGAAGCCGTGTTAGGCCTGTATAGAACCGTCTGCGACGTTTCTTCAAGGAAAGAAGATGACTTCTGTGAAAGACACTCGATTAAAGAAGCTGCATGGGTGGTTTGACCGGAAACCTCGCAGCAGGAGATCATAAAACCAAAGAGAACAGATACAAAAGCAAAACCCAGATTTTTTATGGACTCCATTCATTTTAATGCACTCCTCGTCAGATAAGTGTTAAGAGTGATTTTATAGCACGACTCGAAGCATCTGAAGATCTCTTTGCGTGTTCCCCACCAGAATCTTGAAAACTCTACCTCGAATTCATCGAAATCTCTTTCGTTTTTAGTTAGTTTTCACAGATATCTGCAGCAGAAAAAGACGATCCGAACAGCAATTTCGAAGTGCCTAGCCATTTATTTTTTTGTCTTGCCAATCCTGACGGCTTTTTGGCTGTTCTTTCGCATGCTCTCGCATCTGGTGTCACTTCTCCGAATTGAAAGCTATTTGAATCCGTGATGACAATATCTTAACGTTTCTCTTGTTCTTTTCTCCCGTTTGTAATCATACAGATTTGTTTAATTATTCTCCAATTCCGGAAGTTAGTATAGGTTTCTCAATTATTTTCATACTCTTATGGATCATGTCTCCTGGTTTAAGTTGGACACAAACATCATTGCTTATTAATGGTTTCTTACTGTTATTGCTTTGATTCCATGTGTGTTTCTATCCAGGTTTGGCATTGAGCCGGAGTACACCTGCTCCAGCATGATCTTTATTGGCCTCATCGTTGGCTCATTGGTGGCTACCTGGTACCCAGGTAAGTGTATCAGAATTAGAGATTTAGATTTACACTCCTTGAGGTTGTTCGTGTACTCAAACCATTACTCAATTTTGTTCTACAGAGAATTACCGTGGCTGCTGGTGTCGTTCTTTCTCTGGATGCAAAACCAATTCAAGTAACTTAGCTCCTTCAGTTACCTCAAGCGTGTAGTTATGGAACAGTTCACTTTCTTCATCTGCTTCTATAATTAAACTGTTCTCCTCTTTGGAAGAAATTTTATTGAAAAAACATTGTTCATACACCTGAAAGAGATCCAGGTTTTCTCAATACAACAACTGCTACTCAGATGAGGCTGAAAATTTTCCCTACCTTATCAGGATGACTGGAGTGGTGCTGGTGCTCACACAAACTTCAGGTGAGTTTCTCTGAATACATTCAATTACCCCAAAAAATATATAACATCTGGAGTTGTTCTTATTTAAAAAAAAAAATTAGTGATTGTTCTCTTAGCACAAGTTCATGAGAAAGAAGGAGAAATTAAGGAGACCAAGAAGGCCCGAGAGAAGCCGGCCCTGTGGGACAAGGAGCACATATCTGGTTATGGTGATGCTAACGAGAAAAGACTAACTGGGTTCCATGAAACTGCCCGTATTCATACTTTTTCATGGGTAAGAATTTAGTGTTCTGCTTCAAAACTTAAACTATGGAATGAAAATACATATCATCTTTTGCCATAATAGCACTTCAGATGTGACGCTGCTCTATCAAACGAATGTGAAAATTTCTGTTCTATTAACTCCAATAGATATTTTTAAATCTGTTTCATACTTTAGGGCTCTTTAATTAACTGATTTTTTTAGAAAGAGATGGGAAGGTCAAGCCCGCTGGACAAGGTCGTCGCCGGAGGTCAAGCCCGTTCGATTGGGGGAAAACCAGAGATAAGGGAATTAGGTCGCGGGAAAATCAAAGAGAAGGGAAGGTCGCAGGGAAAGAAGAGAGATGGGAAGGGCTTCGTGCGCGAGAAGCCGGACGGGGTCGTCGGCGGAGATAATCCCATTCGATTGGGGAAAACCAGAGAAATGGGATTTTGCTCACGGGTTCGCAGGGAAAGCAGAGAGATGGTAGGCCATCGTACGCCAGAGTTCAATCGCGGGAAAGCCAGAGCTCAGTGAACGCCGGAGCTCGGTCGCGGGAACGCCTGAGTCGGTAGCGGGAACGCCTGAGTCGGTCGCGGGAAGAGGGCGGAACGACGAGAGGGAAACTAAAATTTCGAAGTGACGGGCATAACGGGAGAAAACTTAGGAAAATAAGGGAAATTAGGTAAAATAAACTGGCATGGGCTTCACAAGGCTTGATACCCAAATAGGACCCTGAATACGAATAGAGTAATGATTCCGGCACAACAGTTGTGCTTGAATCGGGCATAGATCCACGTGAAAAAATGAGTCAGAAGGATCAAGATTATACGATTTTCCTAAGTCTGTCCGGTTCAATCGTGAACCGGTTCTAACTACGTAAGGGGGAAACATAAAGGAGGCGCGAGAATTTTCTTTCACCTTTCGTTCTTCCTCTCCTGTCCAGAAAAAGGTAGCTCACTCCGGAAGACTGACGCATTAAAGCCTTCGACGACAAATCTTTCAAAATCGTTTCGAAAATCTGAAGCGCTAAAGGCAAAAAATCGATTTTTGGCTATCGAAGTATTTTTGATAAAACTGAGAATGGTTTTCCTTTTGTTGGATTTCTCATGGATTCACGGATGATATTTATACATGAGGAATCAAAAAACACATTCCTTGAATCAAGGACACATTTCTTGAATAAAGGACCCATTTCATGATTCAAAGACTCATTCCTTACGGCCCGGCCTCTTTCTCGCCCGAAAGAACCGCTTACTAGCTAGCCGGACTAGTGGGAGGGGGGTCCGACCGTTGAAAACCATGCCTTTCGCAAAAAAGTGCCCCTCTTGCTACAAGGTGCGTAGCGCAAAGTCGCAATAGAGTGAGAAGCACCAATTGCGACTTTGCGCTTCTCACTCTATTGTGTAAAGGGGCTACTCTTGCTATAAGGGGCGTAGCGCTTAGCCCGTCTTCCAAATCAAGAAAAATTGGCTCGTTGGGAAGAAAGATTGAGTGCGGCCTGTAGAGCACATGTAACGCACAGTCGGGTTGCTCACGCTGCAGATCTCTCTCTCTCTCTCTCTCTCTCTCTCTCTCTCTCTAGATATCTATAGATAGAGAGAGAGATGTGAAAGTCATTGCCTTTATGGCCGCCCCCTACTGACGGCCTTTACGCTACTACTACTGTGATGTGAGTGGTCCGGTTTGATCTTTCCCAATCAAAAAGGCCGGAACTTGTACGTTGCACTTGTACAGAGGCATAAAGGGACCCTACCCTTTTATTATCTAAATCTTAAGGACAGGACCAAGGCCTATTCTTTCTATTCTTGAACCCTGCAAGCCCCAGCTCGCTCTCTAGCTCACAAGCCGCCGGGCACTCTTAGCCATACTAGCGCACAAGCCCAAAGTAGTAAGAGGGGCACTTTTTGAAGCCAACAGTCTTTCTTGAATTCTCTTGAACGGGTCGATCCTCCCTCCCGCTTGTTTGAGCAACTTATATCCCACGGTCTCCTCGCTAAGAGCTCCCCGGCTACTACAGAGGAACCAACCCACCTGCCAAATGCTGGCGGCTTTTTTGTTTCACAATAAGACCTGGACGATTATCCCTAGCAAAGGTAGCTTACGAGTTTACGTCCATCCCTGGTGGGGTACAATTTCCTTTCTCTTTCTCCCTTGTAGCCGTTACCCGAATTCGTACAAGTGTGTCCACACCCCCCAAACTAACTTGACGAGGAATCAATTCTCGCGAACAAACACACCCCCTACACACACCTAGGAGCACCCCTTCCTGCATGTCCATACAAGACTCGAGTAGGCGGGTCGAGGTCCTACGAGGTACCCACTACTCAGAGTACCCTCCCCCCAAAAAGATGTGTCTGTCAGGTTCAGTTCTTCTTAGTTGGGTTGGGCGGGTTCGACCAGAAATGCTATGCTTACGCACAAGACTACCCCTCTTCCCGAAAGCTTCGTGGGGACTACTTTACGACGACGAACGACCGCCCGTAGGGGGTTTACTGCACAAGGTCCCTGTAGAGGAAAAGCTTTATCCTAGCGAATAGAAGATGCTCAGCTCCGCACAACATAGGGATTGGCACGCTTTCGGGAAGAACATAGAATAGTAGAGGATCCAACATGCAGGACACGACGATCATTAGAAATTCACGAATTAGAGATGCTGTAATATACTCTTTCCCATAACTTCTCATACCAGATCAACCCACTGAAATGCAAATAGGGATCAGAAATGTGGTCAATATCACGAAGAATAAAGAGAGACCATCTAAACCCATATACAAATTGATGTTTTCATAAGGAAGCCATCTAAGGCTTTCCACAAATTGAGATTTGGCCGTAGAAGGATCGAATTGTATCCGAGGAACAGGGGATACAAAAAAGTAATAAGAGAGGCGCACAGACCAATCAATCGTATCGGTCGTATTCTTGAATTTGGAATGAAAAGAGGAGTAATGCTTCCTAGCACGGGACACAAAATAAGACAACTTAGATCGGAATAGCATTAACAGAAATGTTTTAACATAGAGTAGAATCGAACATTGAAGAGATTAGTTGACAACAGTCAAAAGTTGGGGCGCCTAATTCCAATACAATAGGGGTCTATCAGTGCTAGTCAGCTGAACACCGTGATTGATACTAATGAATGTGGAATCGCTAAAAAAATGAGTCTTGTGGAGGATCATTGAGCTCGGAAACCCCCGCCCTTCGACGAACCGAGAGTCCTCTTCAGTCCGGATTTTTTTTTATAAAACTAACAACTTCTTTATAAAAAGGAGCATCTTCGCCCTTTTGAAAAAGAGTTGTTAGGATGAAGTGGGCCTCCTCGAGATTCTCCTCCACACCAAGGTGGTGAGGCTCCTGCACGGTGGGCCCCCATTCCATAATCTCCATTATACATGATTTCATCTCCTCTGCTCGATCATATCCCGAGGAGGGGGAGAAGAGGTTTAGTATAATTGAAGTTATGTTATCAATTAAGGAAGAAAAGTCTAAGCTTTCATATTTTCACTAAGTTGAGTTGTAGATATACCTGCAAAAAACATACCTTTCACATAAACAGGAATCCAATGACTTCGGATTTCATAAAGAGATCGCAACCATTCATTTTCTTCAAGTTTATACTCAATCAATTTCAACCAATTTTGCTAAAACTCCTCAATTCTCAAAGCTTGATACACTACCTATTTTAACTTCTTCTTAATGGATTTGTAATCATTGAGACTGCCCAATTTTGAGAAATTGTTTTCATAATATGCCATAAACACAAACGATGATGAGCCTCTGGAAATATACTAGCAATGACTACTTTTATAGCCTTACATTGATCAGTAATTATCGCTTTAGGCGGAATTCCAGACATACAAACTAGCAATGTTCGAAACACCCAAATATATATCTCAATACTTTCATTTGCAAGTAATGCACAACCTAATAGTATTGACTGACCATAATGGTTAACACCAACGAATGGAGCAAATGGCATGTTGTACCTATTTGTCAAATATGTAGTATCAAAAGATATCACATCCCCAAAATACTGATATGAACTTCTTGATCTAGAATCAGCCCAAAAAACATTTTTCAATCGACCCTTACAGTCTAAATCAATCACATAAAAAAAGCAACGATACTTGCTTTACATATGAACAAAATACTGATGAATGGCTTCAACATCTCCCTCACCAAGTTTTAGTTTTCTAATTTTGTCAACATAATTTCTACACTCTCTTTCAGAAAAACATAGCTTGTCAAACCCTCCCATTCTCTTTGCCCATACTTGAACAGATTTGTTTAGATGCACCCCTGCATCATCATTAAATTCAAGATTCTTCTTTACATGACTGGGGAATTTTCTATGCGATTTGTGAAATCGAGACTTTGATGGGCTAACTGCATGGTTATGATCGAGATGAACTATGGTCAGATGATACAACCCATCTTTATGCAACTTTGCAACAATGTGGGTCTTGCAATTTGTTTTTGCTGATGGTCTTGAATAGTAAGGAACTTCAATTCTATATCTTGGTTTCCCTTCTTTCAGACAAGCTAATCTAAATGTGTTGCTTGTTCCATCTTTTCCATGATTATAACTCATTTTTCATTATGCCAAATCCAACTCGTTGACAATATAGACTATAGAATTTTATTACCTGTTAACAGGTACTAAAAACCAACCCTACTCGAGGGGTTCCATCTTCTACCTCAATTAAGGGTCGATGACGAGGTACTTCCTCACAATTTTTTTCATCAAGAATCACTTGAGGTACTTCTCACAATATTTTTCATCAAAAATCGGTTCATCAAGAATCACTACTTCTTTACAATCATCCAAAATACCATCTTTCATACTGGCACTAGTCATTCCCTAAAGTAGAACTTACAAAATTTGCAATAAAAAAATAAAAAGACTACATAAATCAGTACAAATAGACATTAATAAATCTTGATATAAAAAAATCAGTACTAATAGACATTAAGAAATATTTTTTGAGGAAGTTGGATATTTATCATGATATATGAATCTTGATATCATTTGAATTTTTAAATTTTTACCAAAGTCTAAAGATAAAACTAAGTAACAACGTGGTAATAACACACACAAAATAAGAGTCTTGCAAACATAACAAATTTTTAAAAAAGGAACAATTAACCTTCGTTGGACTTCATTGGAAGAACTTTAATCCTGACAAATTCGCAGGTGGATGCCGATTTTCTGGACTGGAGAGGAAGAACGAAAAAAGAAGCAACAATTTTTAAAATTTTCAGGACTCGAGAGCTCGTGAGGGCATGGACCAGAGAGGAAGAACGAACAATAAAATGCTTCGGCTGGCAAAAATCGACTTTCTGCCTTTAGCGCTTCAGACTTTCGAAGCGATTTTGAAAGATTTGCAGTCGAAGCCATTAACGTGTCAGTCTTCCAGAGCGAGCTGCGTTTATCTGGACTGGAGAGGAAGAATGAATGGTGAAATAAATTCCTGCGTCCCCTTTAATGTTTCCCCCATGCGTAACCAGAACCGGTTCACGATTGAACCGGATAGACATAGGAAAATCGTATAATCTTGCTCCTTCTGACTCGTCTTTTCACTTGGATGCCAGCTGTTGCATCCACGTCAGCAGCTATGCCCGAATCATTACTCTATGAAATAATACCATATGAGCTTTGCTTCCCTCTTGCCACGAGCCATTGCACACACTTTGGCCAGCGCAGGTCACATTTATTGTATTGTTTTTTTAGCATTTAGTGCTGATGGACAATTACTTGCTTCTGGAGGTCTTGATGGACTCGTTCAAATTTGGGATACTGCTACTAGTAGTCTGAAAGGTGTACTTGAGGGACCTAACACAGAGATTGAGGTAAAGTGTAGACTTCTATGATGGAGGTTTTATACTAGGTAAAATTGATGTTGAAGGATATTTATCCTTGCAAACCATATTAATATTAATTTCCGTTTCTAAAATTTCTGTGGATTAAGTGGCATCCAAAAGGACAGGCGCAAAAGATTGCACAATTTGGATGCGGAATGCTGATAGATTTGCCTTCTTCCTTAATATGTCATTGTGGTTTTGTTACTTGCAAGGATTTTACCCCTGATAGCAATAAGCTACCGAGTGGTGATATGTGTGCTGCCATAATTTATTGCAAGGGTTTACAGTGTGAAGTGGCGTCCTTGTTGGCAGTCCAGGTAAGTGATAAAATATGATCTTTCTTCCTATTCTATAGGTAAGGCTAAACCCTAAACCTTACATGAACTGCCAACTAGGCTAGGATAGCCATGTCACGATGTAACGCCTCACAGTAAAATCTGGAAGTACTGATATCATTTTTCTAAGTTATTCTCTCTGGGGTTTTTTGTTATAAATTTCTTGAGGTGCCTGGGAACCTGAATAGTGTACCCTCTTTTTTGTTTTGGTTTTTGAAGGGAAAACCATTTGTACTAGCTTTGATGACGCATCTCTGAGGATATGGAACCCAAAGAGTGGAGAGAACATCCTTGTTTTCAGAGGTTTGATATCAAATGTCCAAGTTTGGGATTACTTATATATTTTGTTTCAACTGGAGCTTAATGTACTATTTTATGCTGCTGCTGTCATTGTATTGGATTGTTGGTGATATGCTACTTCTGCATAAAAGAAATATTGAAGGTAAAAAATTAAATTTCTAACTATTAAGTGTGGGTGTTGTTTGATTATCAAAATTCTTTCTTTTTGTACACATCAGCCTTAGGAAAGTGTAACCGATGATGAATTGACAAGAAAGGGCAAATTTTGGAAGGCGGAAGAAAATATAAGTCATGTGCTCCTTCATTGCCTCTTCAAGGAAGTTCGGGAAGTCGTTCTTGGTAAATTCAGCACTTGGTGTTGTTTCTTATAGTCATTTTCCTCATTCTTAATTAGCTGTGTAACTGGCATCCCTAACTATGACAGGATGTTTTGGTAGGTTGCTATGGCGGGCTGCTCTAGTAAAAATCTCATGACATATTTTAGGTTGAGCATAGTAGATGATCGTTTTAGTGTACTTCCAACTTCCTTGGCATCATAATGGAAGTGGTTATCCATTGCACTTTGCTCCTGAAGATGGCTCCTCTTCCCGGTTAAGTATAAGAAAATATAGACAATCATTCATGAACTTTAAGACAATCCTCACTCAGTAGTGCCTAGATGGCTTCCCCCAATCTATGGGTCAGCTGATAGCATGCTTGATTCAATTGTTAAAATTGAAGTTTCTCACTAGAAAAGTGTTGTTTGGGCCCTTTCTTTTGTAAATTTATTAAAAATTTATATCTACTTGTACTTGCAATTGGTTAGTCAATTTCATGTCGGTTTTTACTAATATGTTTTCAAAACGTTTTGACTTAAATTGGCTGGTTTAAACCCATAATGCCTTTCATATGCATGATAGTCGCCGAACATGCCCGAAGAGCAAACTTTGTGAATATCAGGCTAAAAGAACCTAAACTCCGAAGAATTTGCCTCAGTTCCAACCAAAGCAGCAGAGCCGGTGCCACATGACTTCACAAGGCGAAGCCGTGGCACCACACATAGCATTCCGATGGACATAAAGAAGGGTCCGCATCACAATACAGCTGTGCCACGCCATAACATACAAGGGTCAAGCCACAATAGAGGTTCGCTCCACATAGCGATAGGCAAAGGGCACGTCAGAATTTATAAACGGGGTCAGCGCCCCAGACTTAAATCAAGCCCCCTACACTCGCCCGAGGCCCCGACCTCATGAAGTTGGTGCTGACCCGCATATGCAACACGAATGGGAAAATTAGCTTGGTGCCACAGCTCTCGAGTCTAAAACCGTGTGCGCTGAGCTTCAAAAGAGTGAAACAATCATTGTTCGCTCTAGCTGCCTATAAATTGAAGACAAATTGGAACTTGTACTAGTAAAAATCTTATTTTTAATAAGGGTTTTCGTAAAAAATCGTCAATAAAAATAGATATTACTGGGGTTATTACTAAAACCCCGTTATTGATGTTGTACAAATATGACTCACTGGAAATGATGTTATCCCTGGTGGTGTTTCGAAAACGGCCAGCGATAAGTGATTTAAGCTAGGGGTCGCGTAAACTAAAACCCTCGGTATGTGTGTTATAAACCGGGGCGTAAACTAAAACCCCCGGAAGAGATTTTATTCCCGGCGGTTTCTTATTTAACCCCCGGATTGAGTGCACGAGCAAAATATTTTGTTCGCCCAGTTCCGCGCGTATTTCTCTCCTGCGTGGAGTCTCCTCACTGCTCCCTCATTCACTTGTCACCGTCGTCATCGTCGTCATCGTCGTCACCGTCGTCACCGTCGTCACCGTCGTCACCGTCGTCACCGTCGTCACCGTCGTCACCGTCGTCACCGTCGTCACCGTCGTCACCGTCGTCACCGTCGTCACCGTCGTCACCGTCGTCACCGTCGTCACCGTCGTCACCGTCGTCACCGTCGTCACCGTCGTCACCGTCGTCACCGTCGTCACCGCCGTCACCGTCGTCACCGTCGTCACCGCCGTCACCGCCGTCGTCGCCACCGCCGCCACCGTCGTCACCGTCGTCACCGTCGTCACCGTCGTCACCGTCGTCACCGTCGTCACCGTCGTCACCGTCGCTGCTGCAATCTGATGTCAACTGAGGTATTTGTCTGAGAGAAACCCTTACATGTAAACAATCTTAGTCCCATCAAACAAGTTTTTATCTGCTCGCAATCGGTGATCATTCGGTAGAAACCTTCGGTGCCGCATGTAAACACATTTCCGACTGTAGGGTAAATACGCTGAACTGGTGTTCGCGTGACAGGTGGGACATGTTTTGTATCCCTCGTACTCTAGCTAGATAACATGCCATATGCAGGAAAGTCTGATATAGTCCACATCATCACTGCACGCATCTTAAAGAATGACTTCATATGTGCATCGCTATGTCTTCACGCCTGATTCCCATGTCAAGATGTTTTATAATCTACTGAAAGGGCATATCTTCTACAAGCCCTTCCACTTGAAATCCCACATGGGGTTTCTAAATTTGGATCAAATCAATTTTTGAATATTATATTGATACTTTTTAGAATTTGACAGCATATGTCGACCTGCTTGTATAGCAACGTCCACCTTGCATAGATGAAAATGTTAAAATTCGATACATTATAATATTTGGTTCTTGTTCACCGAACCAAGATTGGCATCCACGCATCATCACTTGTTGGAAAATGGAAACAATATTTTTTTCCTTTTTTTAGAATTTAAATAAAATAAAAGAGGGAAAGGCAAGCTATCAAAAAGACAATATATATCTTTTATTTTATTTTATTTTTATTTTATCATGACATCACCACTATTTAAAAAATAAAAACATTAAGGGGAGGGGAGGCAGGGAATTTTCCCCTAGTTGTGTCACATGAATGGAGGGTACCGAACCGACCTTTTAATTTTTTTTTTTAAATTTACTAATATTTTTTTTACTTTTTCTTTTTATTTTTTAACTCAGTTGAACGGGAACCAACCTGTCTGTTCTTTTGTCTCAAAAGAGTAATAATATGAATAAACTTACTCCACTCTCAAAATTTTATAAAGTCAAAAGAATTGGTCGCCATTGACGAGTAAAAAACATCAGAAGCGTTGTTGCAGAATTGCAGTCAATCACAGGAATTATGACTCAGCGTCGGCCTTCCATAGTTTGCAAAGAGAAACAAAACTCCATTACAGAGGAACTGAACTCCATTTTTGAGAAACCATAAGAAATTGTCAAATTTTTCGGTCTCAGGGAAGACAAAGGTACATGCCGTACGTAGAACTGGGGTCGTGGACCTCCATGGAGAGAGTTTAATTCATAACTGATACTTGGGATTATTATTCGGAAGAGCACATTAATGAGAGTGGGTGGAGCAATTGTTTATTGTCATGGGAACGGCTGGCGCAGCCTGATTTGTTTAGTCAAGAAAAGACAGCAGGCTTTTGACTCATAACGATACAGATGCAGGGATGCCCACTTCCGTTAAAGACCGGGAGAACAGGTTGGTTTGGTGGTTATGTTTCGCTGATACCGTTCAATTGGCAAATATTGAACTTACACAGAGATGGGATTCTCACCGCCGAGCTTCCTTCTCTGCGCTGGTGCTCTTCTTCTTGTTTGCTTTGTTGGAGGTGCTGATAATCCCAGACGAGAACCGACACCGAAGACGGAAACTAACTACTGAATAAAGTGTCTCATATGATAGTCTTCGGGAGTGAATTTTATTGTATTTTTTAAAAATTTGTTTTGAGAAATGGAGAAAAGTTGAAATCAATGTTTTAAAAACCGAACCAGTGATCGAACGGGTTGAACATCCGATTCCAGTTCAACCGGTTCAACTAAGTTGAACCGGTAGTTGAATCGAGTCTGAGTTGTAAGTCATTAAAAACTTCGTAACATAACTCCTATTACCAATAAGCCTATTACCTATATTTAAAAAATAAGTTTAAAAATAAAAAACCATTAAAAATTTTAAAATCACAAAAAAATAGTTTTTTAACTTTTAAATTAAATATAATTAAATTTTAGAAATAAAATTTCATTTTCTTGTGAATCCAACTAAATCTTTTTCCGCATCTTCACCTATATTAACAATCTTTTTATCCTTTTTTTCCACATCAATTTGGTTTCATTGTTAGAGTTTTATTGTAACTTGTTTGCGTCAACAGTAACTAGACCGGTTCAACCGGTTTCGGCGGTTCACCGGTTCATCGGTTGAACCAGTAAAACCGGCCAGGTCATCCGGTTTTCAACCTCTTGCTCGTTTGAGAGCAAACCGAACCGCCAGAAGTACTGATTCTGGTTGAACCTGGTCGAACCGGCCGGGTCGGTCCGGTTTTTAAAACATTGGTTGAAATAATGAAAGTAGTCTTCTTTCTTTCGATCTCGTAGTGAATAATTCAGAGGGTTTGGAAGAAGTATTGAAAAGGAAGTATCTTTCCCAGCTCAGTTTCCATTCCTCTGTTCAAGTTCTGCTAAAAGGAAACTGAATTGGAGAATATGAGTGGGAGTTTCAGTTCGTGATTACCGGCCGTTGTCTCCAAAATGTTCGTCGTTAAGGCCTGTTTCATGAGATGATCGTCTGTGCCATCTGGATAATTTGGATTGGAGAAGCAGTTTGTTTTGGAGGTTAATAAATATAATTACTGACACGATGCGTGTTGGTGCGATTTTGCAGCGAGGGTTGTGGACAAAGCGTTCCAAGATTGGGTACTTGTTCCATCTCTGAATACGTGGAACACCAGCCGTCGACAATTCCGCTATTCAGGATAACAGCATCAACCCTGCCATCAAATGCGACTGTTCTTTCATCAACCTGACCCGATGCCACGTCACCCGTATGTAAGATTTCGGTCTGGTCCAAATTTTTTGTTTCATAATCTTCAATTTTGATTACGGATAGTGTCACCCACGGGTCTCAGAAAAGGCCGCTCATTGTTGGTTCTGTCTCTGCATGAGCGCTACATTTATTTGGTTCGTTGGCCCTGATTGTTTACCATTCATTCTAACAGTCCAGCTTCAAAGTGGGGAGGATCTAATTAAAATTGTAAGAAAGGCTTTTAGCTCTTTTACTCTGGAGTTTGATTAAGGTCTACGACCTAAATCCATCATCTTTTCTCAAAGGTCAACTCATTTTTTTTCTTTTTGCTGTGGAAACAGTTGGCTCACGGAATCTGCTGAAGTGAGATTGTTCATACTTCAGAAACTGAATCCTAGGAATGACACCGTGATGCGAGCATTGGTTCCTTGAGTGCATATCTGCATTACGAGAAATTCTTTTTTCTGCAGAATAAAACCCGTTTTAATCAGTTGAATCCAGAGGATGGTACCTTAACCATTTTCAGTTAGTATCACTTGCTAGAGAATTGGGTATCAGAGATATTTAGCATCCTAAACATGGGTTTCACTACTAAAAAAACATGCTCCGCTGGCGGTTGAATTCGGTCGCAGAGAAGCCCAAGCCCATCGGCGGGTGATGTTTCGTCGGGCACTGAAGCGTCGGCGGAATAGTTTCGCTAACGAAAACAACCGCCGCTCGGTTTTTTTCTTCACTCTGCCGGCGGTTGATTCAGAAATTCGTTTGCAGAACGACCTTCCGCCGACGGAAGTTCTCTTCGTAGACGGATTGACTTTCCACAGACGACATTTTGACATCGGGGGAGAGTCATTCTGCCGATGGCCTATCAACTTCGGCGGAGTCTCTCTCCGCTGACGGATCCCACTTGTCGGCAGTACGCCATTCCGCCGACGAGGCCGACCACCGGCGGAGTGAGTATCCACCGGCAGTCAGGTTCAGCTGCCGCTGGTGACTGTTATAACAGTCGTTTCCGGCAAAGGTTTCAACTCCTGGCGGACTAATTTTGTTTTTAAATTTAAAAACAATATAATAAAAAATTTATACATTTTAAAAACTAATTTAACCAACAAATGACAACCAAAAAATATATACATTATTTTTTAGAATTGTATACAACCATACTTTCATCTATTGCAATAAAAAATATACAATAGTTTAAACTGGTAAAAAAAATATACAACACAACGAAGAAGACTATTCAGTTGTGTGAGTGATCGCTCCCCTGTTGGTTAGAAGGCTTTGCACATCAATATAAATTTAACGATAAGCCATAATTAAATATATAATATTATTAATAAATTATGTATTAAAAATAATATTAACGTGCAGGCGACTGGAGAGAGGCTTGCCACCGATTGAGTTCTTGCAACTAAGTCTCCATCAATTGCATCTTGTCCATCAATAATCCTTGTCTTGTCTGTCCTTTTGCAGTTGTTCCTGTAGAGCTAAGTATTCCGGTGTTCTAGTAGCTGCACCCCTATGGTGCGGAGCACCAATACTAAGTCCTCTCTCATAACCCACGTGGTGGCCCCCAAAACCTTATCTTTAATTGGAGTCAAATATGTGGGTCCGCCGAGTTATGGACCTGTTGCTTAGTTGCGCTCCGGACAAGATCCTCCAGCATAAGAAGCAAAACTTAATCTAATCACACACTTGGTATGAAATTGAGTTGTAAGGAACCTGATAACTTACACATAATGCTGATGTCTCCTCATCTAGATATGTCTCATCTTTCCTCTTGTGCACCTTGAGGAAAGATCTCAAAAACACGAAGGTTGGACCTTCAGCTTGCTGCTGTATATAATTTAGATTCCTAGAATAAATATTGTGCAAAGTTTAAAAATGGAAATATTGATGATAAGAACGATAAAAAATCATATTAGTACCTCTTCTTCTAAAAAAAGGGGCAAGGGACTTAGTCCAAAGCGTGTGTGTCGTCTTCAAAAGTTGTCGATTCGCCTTGTTCTTCTCATCAGTCTCTTTTTTGCTCACCTCATCCCATGATTTAACTAGCAATGTCTAGTTTTCAGGAGCCAACCTCCGATGGGACAGCGTCAGCGCTGCTCTGGTGTCTTTCTATCATAGTACTGCTTCTTATACGAGGTACAGCTGTCATGTATTATTTTCTGAACAACAGGCTGAAGAGCTTTCATTACTATGCCTTCAGTCACGGGCTCAGCCTTATCAGTAACAAACTTGTATTTTTCCTGCAAAGAAAAAATAATTTGGTTAGTACTTATGAACATTACAAGAACAAACATCTTGCTTTGTGTCTTACGTTGAATTCTCTAAACCAGTCCTTGAATGCATTCGGGGGGAGGTCACGCCACTGGAGATTTAGAAGGAAATGCAGCTGAGCCGGAACTTGTGTTCCAATGAGATAGGACAAGTCATGTTGCGCATCAGAGACCATTTCACCATCCATGATTATGATTGTTTCCTCTTTCTCAGGCATGAATGAAGTCACTCTCACCTTACATTTGACGCGTGATTTCTGTGGCTACGAAGCCTCAATGTCATCAACAACCCAATCTGGCATCTGAGTCTCCATGTCCTCCATTGGGATCCGGCATGCATCAAATGCACACTCAGTCAACATTAAAATGACACAAGCCAAATCAATCAAATTGTACCTGAATCCTGATTCTCAGGTGATTGATAACTTGGGAACAACTCTTAAATTTTACGCATTGATTTCTCTAAAATTAATTATACTCAAATAAAATAAGGTAAAATTGTAGAAACTACTAACAGATCATTAAATTGGGAAATTTATTTAAAGAATATGCAAGTACCTATCGACACGGAGTCTTATGAAGATGTAGCAGGTGCTGGGGCCGAAGGAGAGGGGGCTGGTGTAGTCCGAGTAGAAGGAGAGGGGCCTGCTGGAGCCTGGGCCGATGTTGAAGGGGCTACAGGAGTCAACCCCAATGGAGAGGGGGGTTGCTAGAGTCAAGCCCGATAGAGAGGGGGTTGCTAGAGTCAACCCCGATGGAGAGGGGGCTGCTGGAGCCCATGCCGATGTCGTTGGCCGATTGAGTTTGTACGTAAATAACATGAACTCCCTTTTGGTGGCATAATTATCCCGCAAAATAAAAGGATTCAGGACTATCAGCTACAAGAGAAAAATTGTAATTAACTATTACATGCAGCGCATTTACAATTATCAATCGATTAAACCTACGTTATATTACATCCAAATCCTCACTATTGAACATGAGTCCTTGACCAACGTCACGACGCACCCATATAACATCATCTTCATAATTGAAATTTATTGCATCTCCGACTCCTGGATCTTGTGCCAATAGCAATGCCTCATCTTCTTGTGCCCTTAGTAATCAACTAAGGGGATGCCGTAGGCGCCTCTTGGTCTCCAACGACTGATAATTGTCCAACATGGATCAATCGGGTCTTTTGAATAAAATACCTGTTATGCTTGACTTGGAAAGGTAAAATGTTTGTCTTCGTATGCTTGTTTCATTCTGTTTACCAACGTAAAGTCAAACTTGCCAATGACGCAACATGTGCCCTTTTTCATATCATACCGTTTGCATTTGAATAGGTGAATAGGTGTCTATGTTCCAATATAAACTTCTATTACTAACTGCTGGACACCATAAAATATCTCATCCCCTACCCCCACTGTTGCAATGCCACTATTTTGTGTGGTCCGATTCAAGTCAACGACCTTCATCTCAAACTAGTAACCAATGGCATAATAAGCTTGATTTGACATAGCATCCCGAGATGGGCCACGTGCAAGGTACATTACATCCTCTCTGTCCTCCTCTTCTGACGCTAGATTGGTTACCTACGCAATACAATTAAACAAAAGGTCAAGAAAAGAGGGACATTCGATATATCGTAAAACCGTCACTCCTATGACGAGGGTAAAAAACTAACCCGTTTTCTACACCACTGTACAAATTGATTATGTTGCTCGGTCCACTGGGGGTGTAACCCTCTCATGTTGTCTTTTTGTTCCCTTTATATAACCTAAATATTTTCATAAAGACATGTTTCATTTATAATTAAAATGTATTTGGAGAAAACAATAGATTATACTTAGAATAGGTAAGGCTGAGTCTCCGGAGTATTGAACAATAGAAAACTATAGAGCTGGTACACCTCTTCAATGGTTAGCATATAGGGAAGAGCAGCCCCTAGTGGTCCATCCTCGTACCTTGCCGGCCTTGTAACCTTTGACTCCATCCCCTCAATTTAACATGCTCAAAAAGGTGTTACTTCTTCTATCATGTATCCTTCTGCAATGGATCCCTCCGGCCGATTCTTGTTACGAATGTAATTCTTCAAAGACAAGAAGAGGGAGTTGTCTGTCAAAGAGGCACTTGAAATACATCTCATATATTTATCATTTTACATGTTTATCCTTCACGTTTTTCACTATTTCTTGTGAAAACTAAAGTCGAAGTGTATGAATTCGGGAACTTAATGATTATAAAGAAAAAGATAACTGTTTGTAGCACAAGAAAAATTCATCCCTTTTCTTCTCAACGTTTTGCTAAAGGTTAAAATGGTGTTTGTCCTTTCCATTTTAAATGGTTTTTTCATCTTTGTTTTGTTTTCCTTATCATTTGGATAGTCAACTTTTGACTGAAGTGGATAATAATGGGAAAGAACATTTCTTTTGGACTGAGAAAGAAAGACCGACCTTTGCACAACTTTTAAATTGCTTGTCATATCTTTTAGGTAAGAAGCTATTAGAATGTGTTTATTTTTTCACTTCATCTTTCGTAAGTTTAGCTTTATTTTAGTTTCATTCTCTAGTATGTTGTTCAAATTATCCTCCCATCCAATAATAATTTTGAAGAAAGCGGGATATAACTTAGAAGAATCTAATATTTGTTATGAGTCAGGGGTAGTTTAGTAATTTTCTACACTAGTTAATTATTATTTGTTTATTGTGTTTAAGTAGTTTACTTGCTCCTCAAGCCATGAAAGGCATTATTGTAATTTTTTATTTTGGGATTCTTTTAATATATGGTTTAGGGTTGTAGGTCATTAAGACCAGATGATCTCTTTCTCTCTCTCTCTCTCTCTCTCTCTCTCTCTCTCTCTCTCTCTCTCTCTCTCTCTCTCTCTCTCTCTCTCTCTCTCTCTTTCTCTTCCCCTTTCTTCCAATCGCTTCATTTTTCTCTCATCTTTTATCTTCCTTCATTAAATCTAACATGGCATCAAAGTGGGGACTTTGATTTCAGCTATCTAGACGTATTTTGTCATTGGATATTCCAGTTTAGGTTGCTGAACTAAAGTTTCTCCAACGGGGCAACTAAAAAAAATATAAGCTATGGTTTGTGCTGCTGGTTGAGTGCATTATTCACTTCGTAATTCCCTAAAGAAGGATTATCTACTATTTTTGAGTTGTAGACTCGTGCTGCTGCTGCTACTACTGCTGCTATTGCTGCTGATGTCGTCGGATGGTTAAAACAAAAAAATATTTTGAAGTACCTCGAGATTTGTTCTGGTATTGTTTTAGTGGAGAATCGGTCTTGGAAAGGGATTGCGAGTGCTACTGCTACTGATGTCATCAGATTATTGAAAAAAGCAATATTTTTTGAAGTACCTCGGGAATTGAACCTGTATTGTTTTAGTGGAAAATGGGTCTTGGAAAGGGATTGAAGGGTGATTCTCTGTACTTAACTGTGTTATTTACAATTTTTAAGGCTGACATCATCAAGTTAGGGATGACATCATCATTCCAGACTCACACCTGCAAGTGCTTTTCTGCTGGTAATTTCTTCCTTGAATTCTAGTAATCTCTTCCGCTGGTATTCTTTGGTTTTTTTTGGTGGTCAGATTGGAATTTTTCGAAGTATCACCTTGGTTTGTTTAGTCAACCGAGGTTTTCTACAGTATATTCCCTCTCTTTTGTGGATTGTTTTGTGATATGTGTGTTGTTGGTATGTTAGTATGACTCTCTCTATTGACCTGGTTCTATCTTGCAATTGGTTATGAGCTTCGTGCTACATATTCAGTGTTTGGTTGATTGCTATCATGTCAACTAGTGAAACTTGTGATTCTGGTATGTCGGGATGAGTTACAATACTTGCTAAAGATGCTATTTAGATCACTACATCAAAACTTATTGGAGAAAATTATTTGTCGGGGGCCTTTTCTGTTAAAAAATATTTTAGGGCTAAGGTGAAATAGAATTATATTCCCGAACTTCCCCTAGAGAAAATTACTATGATTTGGACGGTTGAGGATTTGCAGGTTCAAACATGGATCACTAAAGTATAGAGGATGGCATAGCTAAACAAGTTATGAGTTGTCTTACGGCTAAAGATCTATGATACACCCTTGCTGATATGTTTTCTTAGAGAAAGAATTTATAGTTTGTATAAACAGTTCTTTATTCTGTCTAGAGGTGAAAAATTAGTAACTCACTATTTCATTCAGATGAGAGGGCTTCTGAAGGACATACAAAACTTCCATCCCCTAGATTCAAATGTTAGTTTTACAAGGCAACAAAGAAATCAGGTAAATGTGGCTCGATTTTTGGATGGCCTGGGTCTGATTTTGATAGTGTTCAGGCTCAAATTTTGGCTGCCACGGAAGATAATAGTACTCTAGGGGATGAGTATAATGAAGTTCTTAATGCTGAGTCTCCTTATGTCTCATCGTCAAGGAGTTCCTCGGAAAATAATTCTGCACTGAAGAGTTCTGCCACTTTTAATAGCAATGATTACTTCCCCAAAAGTAAAGGCAGCAATGACAAAGGTAAGGGTAATGGTAGGTAGAAAAGGAAACAGAAAATGTATGCACTGTGGCAAAAATAATCAAGACTTTGAAAGGTGCTGGGACAAGTTTGGCAAACCAGTTTGGCCCAACATTGCTAGCCGAACTGGTTCAATGATTGATGTTCAAGATCCAATGGGAGCAATGCAAGAATTTTATCCAAAATTGCCAAGCAGCCTGGCCGTGGCAAATCAGGCACCTCTTCTCTCTCTCTCTCTCTCTCTCCTGTTGTACCATCTCCTTCGTCAACGATGACCTCTACTACTACTACAAGTATTTTTTCACTTCAGGTTTCTTCTCCTTAGTGGATTATTGATTATGTTGCATCCAGTCACATGTCAGGTAACTCTTCACTATTTTGTTTCTTTTCGTCCACTTACTACTCAGAGGTTTGTTACTCTTCTGATGGTTCTACCACTTGTGTTCTTGGTGAAGGAACAATTTTTGGCACCTCTACTCTCACATTGCAGTCTGTTCAATTTGTCCCAAAGTTTCCCATCAATCTTCTTTGCATGAGTCAGTTAACTAAAGATTTATCTTATTCTAAAACTTTTTCCCCATCTCGTTGTGTGTTTCAGACCTTGCAGACGAAGAGGGAGATTGGTTCAGGCTGTGAGAGTGCTGGTCTATACATGATGGAGACCCCTCCCAATGATCTGCAATGCATAGCATAGTCTCCATATCTACTTCAAATTCGGCTTGGACACCCTTCACTGGAGAAATTGTGCCAAGTTTTTCCTTCCATTCTAAGAACCACAAAATTGCAATGTACTTCGTATCACTTAGGCAAACATCACAGATCTATTAATTTTTCCTTGTACAAGTTAGAGTAGTCATTTATTTAATTTAGTTCATTCTTATGTTTGGGGGCCATATCGGATTTCCAATAGTTCTGGTCATAGGTTTTTTCTTACTTTTATAGATGATTTCAGCAGGCTCACTTGGGTGTATCTCCTTCAGGAGAAATCGGAAGTTGTTCATGTATTTCAGACTTTTATTTAGGAAATAAACACTCAATTTAATGCTTCAATCGTGTCTTTCGTACAAAAAATGGGTTGGAATTTGTGAATAAAAGTTTTTCTGATATATGTGCTCGGCTGGGAATTATTCATCAAACTTTTTGTGTGGACACACCACAACAGAATGGTGTGGCAGAAATAAAAAACTGTCATCTATTAGAGATTGCTAGAACAATGCTCCTTCATCAGTGTTCCTAAACAGTTTTGGGGTGATGCTATTCTTAATGCATGTTTTTTTGATTAATCGTATGCCTTCTTCTGTTCTTCCAGGGAAAATACCTATTACAGTGTTGGATAATCAAATCACCTTGTTTGCTCTTACACCTCGTCTGTTTGGTTGTATGTGTTTTGTGCATAATCTAGGTCATCTGCAGGACCAAATCAATCCCCGAGCAGTTACGTGTGTGTTTCTTAGGTACTCTCATTTTCAGAAAGGGAACCAGTGCTAATCCTCCGGTGTCACCTCGTCTGTTTGGTTGTATGTGTTTTGTGCATATTTCTGCAGATGTCACCTTCTTTTCTGACTTATATTTGTTTAGATTCTTCATCTGTGTGCTTCACCTCCGGTGTCGATTCCACTAGTGTCGCCAGCTAATCCTCCCTTGCAGGTATACTCTAGGCGCCAAAAGCAACCTACTGAAAACCAGCATCCTCCAATTGAATCCTCTTCCTCCGAATCTGCAGGTCTTCCAATTGATGACAATCAACTTCCTATTGCTCTTCGAAAGGCTAAACGTTCTTATACTCAACACCCTCTTTCTCAGTTTGTTTCATTGTTTCCTCTTTCTCCTTCTTATCATAAGTTTGCATTGTCTTTATCTCTGGTTTCCATTCCATCTTGTATATCTGATGCTCTTGCTAAACTGAGTGGAAGTTAGCAATGGATGAGAAATTGCAGGCTCTTCAAGAGAGGGGAACATGGACCTTGGTTGATCGACCTTAGGGTGCTTCGGTGATTGGTTATAGATGGGTGTACACATTAAAACATAAGTTGGATGGGACACTGGACATATACAAGGCTCTACTAGTCGTATTTTAATTTCGGTTGCTACCAATTAATCATGGTCATTGTTTCTGCTTTGCATTAAAAACGTCTTTCTTTATGGTGATTTACAAGAGGAAGTTTATATGCAGCAACCGCCTGGTTATGTTCAACAGGGGGAGGAGTCTAAGGCCAGTCATCTCCATAAGTCTTTTTATGGTTTAAAGCAGAGCCCTCGAGCCTGATTTGATAAATTCAGTAAGGTGGTTGGTAATTTTAGTTTTAAGAGAAGTCATTGAAGTTCCCATTAGTGATATATATTGAGCTTTTATGAAATAACATCCCACATTTTTCTCATTAGTAAATACTTGAACCTCTTCTGCATTTAAGTTTTCATAAATCTCATCAATAAACAATGAACCTCTAAATGAAACACTGTGGCCATCTGATCATGTAATAACCTGATGAAGATTGAAATCTCTTATAGGAATCTGGTGGCGAACAACTTTGTGATTGGCGGTTCTAACAGCAAGTGCTTATCCTTTTCTTTCATTACCATTATTTCTATGCATTGGTTGAGAGACGATATGGATTAATTGTTATCCTGCTATAATGCACTTTTTGGGGAAAACATGACAGGATGAAGTGCAACTTGGAGAGCTACAGCACAAACTGCTCCTTTCTGCCAGTATTTCATATGTTTTTATACATGCCTATATAAAAATAAAAATCTCTAGCTTTTTAATTAAGTGCAACATGAGCAGAGAAAATTCCCATTTTGAATAGTTAAGGAAAATTTAAAATGTTGAACAATAGCCTACTATGTAGCTAGTCATTTTCGGAGAATTGGACTCAATCTTTAACATGGTATTTGAGTGGCTTGTGTTTGTGGGACAAGGCCTAGTTTGTCTATGGTTGCATAAGGGGATACCCAATTACTGCCTGTTCCATTAAGAGTTTGTAGGTTCCATAAGGTGAAATCCTGGATCTGGAGTATGAATTCTGTTTCATCTCAAATTTAGAGGGGAGGTCTAGTATCTTAATTTCTTGGCCTATTGTCTAGTTGACCTCTATGCACAGACAACAATTTCATTACTTCTAGCACGGATGAGAAAAGATGGAGAAGAAAACGTATCCTCAGCAGGGCTCATAGTGGACCTCTGGTGAAAGTAGGTCTTGGTAGAGGTGGAGTGGGAGAGCGGGACAAAATCACTGTGCCGTTTGAGGGTGCTTGATTCTGGATTGGTAGAAAAATTTGGGTTTGTTATGGTTGTCCTCATTCTCTTCCAAGTTCTGAGTATCCCACTCCCATCTTCTCTGTTCCTGTCCCCCACGAAAATTCTGCCCAAATCCACAAGAATATTTCTCCTTCCTGATTGGAAATGCAAGAGCTTCCTGCCATTTACTGTGACTGGTCAGACAGACGAGTCCTCACACTTAATCCATCCTTCGCATGGTTTAGGTATCTCGTCAATCCAAAGAACGGTCTTGCAGGTCTTCCTCTCACCACGAAGAGAAGATGACTCGTGAGGAATCGTAGTGGACCTCTGCTCCTTCCAATCCCGACTGAAGCTCATAAAATTCCCATCAACTGCTTGCAACAATCACTAGCCACATTCCTGGGGAATTTCACGAAGGATCTTTTGGCACCCTCTAAAGACTGTGACTTTAATGCTTTTCACTTTGGATTATATGGTATAGTCCCATCACTCTAATTGAAGGATTGATTCACTGAAAGGCAAAATCCTGGATCGTAAAGCTCTTGCTGATCTTCGCCCACCCCCCCCCCCCCCCTCTTCAACTCTTTCTTTGGGAGCTCCTTGATGGATTTCTACGAAGATCCGTGCTATCAGATTATCAAATAAAGGAGATCAAGACTTAACCGATTCCATCTTATGAGTTGCACGTGGGTTGATACAGTAGCGGAATAGAACAGTCGCACGTGACTTAGAATAGTGGTTTGTAGCTTTCCTCAACCAAATCCCTTAATGCCAGAGGCCTGAAATTCCCTAATCCAGATGGGGAAGACAGAGAGTAATTGATTTGGTGTGTTGGAAACCATAACCTTTAGCCTTTATATATTGGTTAATCAGGGTACCCATTATCCCCTGATGGGCCAATATGGGTATCCACTCATAGAGCCCATATCAATTTAGAAGTCCACGGCCTTATCAAATTGGATCACATAATGTAAGCCTATTAATATAAATAGCTCATACAATTGTCAATAGTGTGATGTCCATATGGGAAATATGAAATTTCTAACAATCTCCCACTGGACATCATACTACTCTAAAAGCAATTGCATTTCAAATTGCTATTTATTTGTGGATTTCTATTTTAATACAATCTGGTCCATTTCATGTATTAGTAATTGAACCACTGTAGCTTTTGTCATATTTCGAACTGGTCCTTCGTTAGTCTTTAATGAGATCAATAAAAAAAATCCTTAAATGCAATTCAAATATTGCATATGCAAGTTCAAAACAGAATCATAAATCATGTACTTTATTCTGCAGATAATCAAACATTACAATGTTTAAAACATTACATAGAACAAAAATTACTCCCACTAAACCAAGGTATAATCGAAAACAACATCCATATGACCAATATGATCATGAAAAACCTTAGGTGTTAAACCCTTGCTAGTGGATCAGTAAGCATAGAGTTTGTCCCTATATGTTCTATGGAAATTTGTTTCTCCTGAACTCTTTCCTTAACAACTAGAAACTTGAGGTCGATAAACTTCGACTTCGTCAAGCTTCTATTGTTGTTGGAATAAACCACTGCTGAGTTATTGTCACAATATATCTTCAAAGGTCTTTCAATACCATCTACTACTCGTAAATTTGTGACAAAGTTTCGCAGCCATATCCCATGATTTGATGCCTCAAAACAAGCTATGAACTCCGCAGCCATGGTCGAAGAAGTTATAAGAATCTGTTTAGCAGACTTCCAAGATATAGCTCCTCCAGCAAACATATAGATGTAACCTGAAGTGGAGCGTCTGCTGTCTTGGCATCCTGCAAAATCGGAGTCAGAGTACCCGATGATCTCTAAACTGTCAGACCTCCGATAAGTGAGTATGTATTATGTCGTTCTCTTCAAATAGTGCATCACACACTTTACTGTCTTCCAATGCTGCATGCCTAGATTACTCATATATCTCCCCAAAACTCCCACAATAAATGTTGTGTCAGGACGTGTACAAACTTGAGCATACATCATACTCCCTACTACTGATGCATAGGGAATCTTTTGCATCTCCTTCATTTCAAGATCATTGTATGGACACTGTTTGAGACTAAATTTATCTCCTTTCGTAATACGAGTATCACCTGGTTTACTATCTTTCATGCCGAATCTACTTAACACTTTATCGATATAGCTCTGTTGTGATAATCCAAGGATACCTAGAGAACGATCTCTTAGTATCTGAATTCCAAATACAAAAGAGGCGTCACCAAGATCTTTCATCTCGAAATTCTTAGTTAGAAATCTCTTGGTTTCGTGCAATAAGCCTCTATCGCTGCTAGCAAGTAGAATATCATCAACATAAAAAAACCAGAAAAATGTATTTACTCCCACTGAACTTGTGATATACATAGTCATCAACAACATTTGCCTCAAAACCAGATTTAAGTGATGACTTGATGAAACTTGTGATACCATTGACGGGAAGATTGTTTGAGACCATAGATGGATTTCTTTAGTTTACAAACCATAGATTTTGGATCACCCGACTCAAAATTTTCTAGTTGAGCCATGTAAATAGTTTCTTCAATGTCTCCATTAAGAAACGCAGCTTTACATCCATCTGATGTATCTCTAAATCAAAATGAGCTACTAGTGCCATTATTATTCTCAAAGAATCTTTCGATGATACTGGAGAGAAAGTTACTTTGTAATCAATGCCTTCCTTTTGAGTAAAACCCTTAGTGACTACACGAGCCTTATATCTTTCGATATTACCCTTTGAATCCCTTTTGGTTTTAAATATCCATTTACAACTAATGGGTTTCTTTCCTTCAGACAATTCGACAAGATCCCAAACGTCATTGTCTTTCATAGACTTCAACTCATCCTTCATGGCATCAATCCATTTATGAGATATAGAACTACACATAGCTTGACAAAAACTGATTGGATCATCATCTGTTAAACCTATGCCATCCTCATGTTCTTGGAGAAATACGATATAATCATCAGAAATCGCACTTCTCCTCTCTCTAATGGATCTCCTTAATGGCACTTCTTGAGGTTGTTGAGGTTGTTCTAAAAGTGGTGCTTGAGGAGGAATATTAATGTTGTCTTCTATAAGATCAATGTCAGGAACAGTGAGGGGTATTAATAGCAGCTTACCGTTCTGGAGTCTAGTTTTCTTTCATGAGGACGATATGGTCGTGCCTCAACTAGACAACCCCAAATGTGCAAGTGCCTCATGTTGGGCTTTTTCCCAGTCCAAAGCTCATAAAGGGTTTTGGTAACTGCCTTGCTTGGTACTTTATTGAGGATATAAATTGCAGTCTTTAAAGCTTCTCCCCAAAGAGACTCCGGTTCGATAGCTGGATCCGCTAAGTGATCCGATTCCGTTTATAGGATCCGATTGGAGTTCGATAACCAGATCCGAATAGAGACCCGACTCCGATTAAGAGTTCCGTTTAGATTTCAATTACCGGATCCGATTAGGATCCAATTACAGATCTGACTCCGGGTCCGACTAAGGATTCGGTTCCGCTTACGATCACGGACCCAACTTCAGATCCGAAACCGGATCCGATTGAAGATCCAAATCCGATTACGAAATTTTTTGTTGAAAATTTAAGCATAAGTAGAATACCCTTTTCTCTACTTTATGGTATAATTTTGGGAATTTTATGAGTTTTTCTCAATACCCTATTAATGCAATTTGTTTTTCTTGATGGATTTGGTTTATTGCATGAGGGGATAAACTGTTAATGCATGAAGAAATTTTACATTTCAAGCATGTATTTGGTTTTAAGTATACAATCATGCTATTATTGAAAATTCCATAAATACGGTACCATGGGCCAGTACCAAAACATTTATATGACTGAATAATGATCAGTCAGTCTTGTATTTTCTAATTAAATCGATTAAAGCAATACTGTTGCCAAAGTAACCTCTGTTGTCTAAATTGATTTAATTGAAATTACGTTGATGTTTAGTGTGAAATTATTTATGCGAACTGTGCTCGGCCCAAAGGAAGACGCAGTTTGGCAGAATAATGACATGCATGCGGTGATAAATACGTGATGATTCTAAAGTTTTATTATTCATGCGAATTGTGATCGGCCCAAAGGAAGACACAGTTTGGCAGAATTAATCATCAGTGTTTGATCATTGCTTGGAGAGTACCACTTACAATTAATTTTCTCTGTCCAAAGACTAGAAATTAATTTTGTGCTAGGTACCTTGTATAATGTCTCCAATTTGGATTGTTTATTCATGTCTTAATTATTCTTTGAAATGCAAATTAATGTGAGTATGATTATTTCTTTCGTTCTACAATTCAGTTTATGCTAGTGCTTCCATGGATTTTTCAGCTCGACGCCCTAACATCCCAATGATAAGTGGGACGAATTTCAAGATCTGGAAAGAGTCTGTTGAGATAAGCCTCGGATGTATGGATTTAGACTATGCACTAAGGGTAGAGTGACCCATTCCTACTCCAGATAATCTCAATGATATTAAGATTGAACAGTGAGACCGGTCTAACCGTTTGTGTGTTATGCTCATGAAACATTCCATTCCGGAATTCTTTCGTGGCTCCCTCAGTGTGAGCAATGCACAAGAGTTCCTTCTTCAGATAGAACAATATTTTAAGAAGAATGGGAAGTTAGAGACGTATAAGCTTCTTACTCTAGTTTGTTCTAAAGTTAATTTAGCTTTTGTACCAAAGGATACATGGTGGGTAGATTCTGGTGCTACTACTCACATAAGTATGACTACAGAGGGTTGCCTGTGGAGCCGATATCCAAGTGATGCTGAAAGATTCATCTTTGTGGGAGATGGCAATAAAGTTGCAGTTGAAGCTATAAGAACTTTTAGATTACAGTTAAACACCGGGTTTTATTTTGATTTGTTTGAGACTTTTGTTGTACCGTCTTTTAGACGGAATCTTATATCTATTTCTACTTTGGACAAATCAGGATTTTCTTGTTCATTTGAAAATAGTAAAGTTAGTCTCTCTCTAAATTCAAATATTGTAGGTTCTGGTCGTTTGATTGATAATCTATATATGTTTGACATTATAAGTTCATATAATACTGTACTGCAAACAAGTTCTCGTGGTACGAAGCGAAAATTAAATGAGAATTCTGCCATTTTATGACACAAGCGTTTAAGTCATATCTCTAAATAGAGAATTCAAAGGCTTGTGTCGGATGAAATTCTTGAACCTTTGGATTTGTCAGACTTTCAAGTCTGCATTGAATGCATCAAAGGCAAACAAACTAATACTAGAAGATTAGGTGCTAATAGAGCTAAGGATGTCTTAGAACTAATACATACTGATATATGTGGTCCTTTCCCTACGGCATCTTGGAATGGACAACAGTATTTTATTACGTTCATAGACGACTACTCTAGATATGGCTACCTTTATCTTATACATGAGAAGTCTCAATCCTTGGACGTTTTCAAATCTTTCAAAGCTGAAGTTGAACTTCAACTTAGAAAGAAAATTAAGGCTATCAAATCCGATCGTGGTGGTGAATACTACGGTAGGTATGATGGATCAGGAGAGCAACGTCTAGGACCCTTCGCACGTTTCCTCAAAGTGGTGTGGAATTGTTCCACAGTACATTATGCCGGGCAAACCCAGCATGAATGGTGTTGCTGAGCGAGGAAACCGAACTCTTAAGGATATGGTGAGAAGTATGATTAGTCATTCTTCCTTGCCTGAGTCTCTTTGGGGAGAAGCTTTAAAGACTGCAATTTATATCCTCAATAAAGTACCAAGCAAGGCAGTTACCAAAACCCTTTATGAGCTTTGGACTGGGAAAAAGCCCAACATGAGGCACTTGCACATTTGGGGTTGTCTAGTTGAGAACACGACCATATCGTCCTCATGAAAGAAAACTAGACTCCAGAGCGGTAAGCTGCTATTAATACCCCTCACTTTGCTTCACGACATTGATCTTATAGAAGACAACATTAATATTCCTCCTCAAGCACCACTTTTAGAACAACCTCAACAACCTCAAGAAGTGCCATTAAGGAGATCCATTAGAGAGAGGAGAAGTGCGATTTCTGATGATTATATCGTATTTCTCCAAGAACATGAGGATGGCATAGGTTTAACAGATGATGATCCAATCAGTTTTTGTCAAGCTATGTGTAGTTCTATATCTCATAAATGGATTGATGCCATGAAGGATGAGTTGAAGTCTATGAAAGACAATGACGTTTGGGATCTTGTCGAATTGTTCGAAGGAAAGAAACCCATTAGTTGTAAATGGATATTTAAAACCAAAAGGGATTCAAAGGGTAATATCGAAAGATATAAGGCTCGTGTAGTCACTAAGGGTTTTACTCAAAAGGAAGGCATTGATTACAAAGTAACTTTCTCTCCAGTATCATCGAAAGATTCTTTGAGAATAATAATGGCACTAGTAGCTCATTTTGATTTAGAGATACATCAGATGGATGTAAAAGCTGCGTTTCTTAATGGAGACATTGAAGAAACTATTTACATGGCTCAACTAGAAAATTTTGAGTCGGGTGATCCAAAATCTATGGTTTGTAAACTAAAGAAATCCATCTATGGTCTCAAACAATCTTCCCGTCAATGGTATCACAAGTTTCATCAAGTCATCACTTCGTCTGGTTTTGAGGCAAATGTTGTTGATGACTATGTATATCACAAGTTCAGTGGGAGTAAATACATTTTTCTGGTTTTTTTATGTTTCACCCTACGGCGGCCGCCAGAGAACCCGGTTTAATAACTTTAAACCGAGTTGGTTCATTAAAAAAGAACACATCTCCTTCCTTAACGACGTTTCTCCTGCTTCCGCCGGCGTTCCGGCCACACCGGTGGCCGGATTTTGTGGCGAAATGGTCGCCCAGCCACGGACGACCATTTCTCCTGGGTAGCCGTCGCCGTACGGCGACGGAAAACCCCAAAAAAATGAAAAAACGAGGGGTGCTTTCGCAGCCCCTCTCAGCTTCTTTGTCGAATTTCCGGCTATCGCAATGGCCAGAAATGGGTACGGAACGGTCGGCCAAAGGTTGGCGACCGTTCCTCTTCACCTTCTCTCCATATTCTGACCTCGAAATCCGGCCGGCCGAACTCCAAATTCCGACGGGCCCAATTCCGATATCCGGCACCCGAATTTTTGGATTCTTTGATAATCCGAATCAACCTGCTCCGATACCACTTGTTGGATTTCTACGAAGATCTGTCCTATCATATTATCAAATAAAGGAGATAAAGACTTACCCGATTCCATCTTATGAGTTGCACGTGGGTTGATGCAGTAGCGGAATAGAACAGTCGCACGTGACTTAGAGCAGTGGTTTGTGGCTTTCTAACCAAATCCCTTAATGTCAGAGGCCTGAAATTCTCTAATCCAGATGGGGAAAACAGAGAGTGATTGATTTGGTGTGTTGGGAACCATAACCTTTAGCCTTTATATATTGGTTCATCAGGGTACCCATTATCCCCTGATGGGCCAATATGGGTATCCACTCATAGAGCCCATATCAATTTAGAAGTCCACGGCCTTATCAAATTGGATCGCATAATGTAAGCCCATTAATATAAATAGCTAATACAATTGTCAATAGTGTGATGACCATATGGGAAATACGAAATTTCTAACACTCCTTCCTTCATTTAAGCTTACGATAGTTTTGGTACATGGTAAATTGCTTCTTGCTAGAAAGCGGTCACTCGTCTTCTCAAACAGAGTGGTAACCTTTTCAAAATGGACATTCATCTTAAGTATGATCATTGATGACCACCATGAGTCTCAAAGCTTGTCCTAAAAAAACAAGTATTATCTGCTTTTCATTTAAGTGTAAGAGTGTTCTGAACTCTATTTTTTCTTTTTGAATGGTGAGAAACTTTAGTATGAATAAGAGAGTGAACAGATCTTGATAAATACTAAACAAAAAGAGAAGAATGAAAGAAAAACAGAAAATATGAAAACGATTATCCAAAATTAAGGGAAGTCTACAATATGATATTGAAGGGAATCAGCCACCCTACTGCTTATCAGACAAGATGTTCCCTAGGAACTTGAAAAGAAGAGGTGAGATATGCCATCTAAAGTGAGTGCCTGTTAGAGTATCAAGGGCGTTTGGCCAAACCAGTCCTCTCAAAAAATATGACAGCAGAATACCCTTCAATGTTAAAGGCTCCGCTGGGGTTGGGGGATTAATTAGAAACCGGAACAGAGATATCCTTCTTACTTATGCTGGACCAATTAGAATTGCTGATTCCAAACAGCTGAAGCTATGAGTCTATTGCAGCTTTTGAAGTGTTAACTGAACTTACATTTTATTGGGCCTTACATATGGAGGGAGATTCTAGAGTCATAATTTAGTGGTGCCAAAAGGAGCTTAAGCCACCTTGGAGACATTAGACAACATTGAATGGAATTCATGATTTAGCCCATGCTGTTGTGAGCTGTTATCATGTAATTAGGACTGCAAATAGTAGAGCTGATGATTTAACAAAATGAGGGGTCAGTAAGCAACAACTTGTTGGTTGAACCCCTTGAGATTTGCTCATTTTTGGCCAATCTTTGGTCTGTAGTGTAATTGTTTTTACTGTCTAGTGACAAATGAAATAAAATAATAATTTTCAAAACAAATGATAGAAAGGCTCTGAGAAGTGCTAAAGATATAAACTTCGATCTCGCATAACAAACTGTGTTTGGGTTTAGGTGAGTCAACCTAACCATATCAACTTGAGAAGGTTTAGTGGATGTTCATGCTTTCTGATCACACCATCAATCCTCCCCAACCCTGGATTTTGTAGGTTGACATTAATGTTGAGCTTAAGGGAGCGGAGGGCAGGGGTCCATGCTTCCGTTTGGGCTCTTTGCCTGAGCAGTAGCTCGCAATGTTCTTCTGGTTGTATCTTGAGGCAGTAATTTTAGTCAGATATTTCATCAGTGAATTAAGTCCATGCATGTACTAGATGAATGGATTTCTAAATAGCAGCCACTAAGGAGGCTCTATGTTGAAGAAAATATTGCTATTTCTCTCCAGCCATTTAATATATTTGACATCAGCACCCTTAATTTATCTTCAAAAATAGTATTCCTTAGGTGAAGGAGGGAGCAAGTGAAGAACTGAGATAACCCTTACGTCACCTTGGTTGGTAAAGAGATAGAAAGATCACATCAGCACAGTAGGAGTACCAGATTTCTTTGGAGAAGAAGCAATTCAGCGATAAACAGTAAATAATTCCTTTGTGTTGTGGCAGAGTCCACAAGTCAGATTATGATGAAGAATGTCATAAATGTGGATGATCTAGTTGCGGAATACGGAAGGGCAATAGATCACCCTAAACATTCATGTTATGAACTAAGAAGGGAAATAATTTGTAGAAAAAGTGAAACTTTTATTATTAAAGTCTAGAGATACAATTAGTGGTACATAGTAATACAAACATGGGCAAAACCCCTTTCCATAGCTATGCTATTCTACTACAAGAGCTTTACAGGAGCTCAGCCACTGAGTTAGTTGTTTTAAATGTTCCTTTTTCAACCCCATCTTTAGCTAGCTTATCAGCCACTGAATTGGTTGAGCGTGTTACTGCTGACCAGGCTATTTTCCATTATTTGGTGAGGACTTCCTTCTCATCAAAAACATTTTTCAGAGTCCAGGGGATTGTGCTTGTCTTTTCTGCCCATCCAATTACCAATTGAGAATCTCCTTCAACTTCAATGGAGTCACTAGCAAACCATATGAGAAGCCTAATACCAGCTAATAGAGTCTTTGCCTCTGCCTCGTTTGACGCACATACCCCTGTTGTCCCTGAGTATGCCATGACTATCTCCCCCCTAAAGTTTCTTATCACTCCTCTGAAGCCTGCAGGGCCGGGATTGCCCTTTGATGATCCATCAAAGTTGAGTTTGATATTAGGGGGGTTAGGCAGCAACCATTCCATCATCATGGGAACCTTTGCATTAGTAAGAAGGATTACTCTATTCCAGAACTTCCTTATTATTGGGACTAGGACTTGTAGTGCAGTAGTAGATGATTACACGTTTCCTCCTCCTCATTACAAAGTCTGCACATTGTTTGCTGCCCTCTTTTGGATAGTTGCTCACTTGTGAGAATTGTTTCTTGAGATGTTGTCCACACAAACTGCTTAACCTTAGTTGCTGCTATTAGTTTCCAAGTAGTTTTGATTCCACTGGAAATGGGAGGCTTTCTTGAATAGAAGATCGAATAGAAGGAAGCCACAGAGAAGAGCGCATCACTCTCTAGCATCCAAATCATTTCATCCATTTCGGTCAGTGATCTGTATGTTCCATCCAGCAGCTTTTGTGCCATTTCACCCACTTCTTCATCTTGCAGATTTCTCCTAAAACAGAAGTTTTTCTCCTCCCAAAAGAGCTACCCAAAACCTGAGCTACTGTCATGCTGTGATTTGGTACCAGCCGATAAAGTCTAGGAAAAGTGACACAGAGGGCTTCATTCCCAATCCATAAGTCCTCCCAGAATTTGATTCTTGAGGCTTGCCAAGCATGGAACCTTACCAACTCCTTCACTTCTGGCTCTTTCTTCATAATTCCTCTCCACAAGCTTGATGTTTTCAATGCTGAGAATTTCTTTGGCAGCCAAGAATGCACTAATTTTTCATATTTTTCGTCAATAACCCTCCTCCATAGTGCACACTCTTCTATAGCATATCTCCAAATCCACTTTGCCAAAAAAACTGATTTGACCTCTTTGATACACCTATGCCAAGTCCTCCCTCATCTTTTGTGGTGCCACACCGCAAAAAGTAGACGCTACACTTGCTAGACACTCTATTAAGGATAGGTATTAATTTGGAATCCCGGCCAAGGTGGCTTTAATTAGTGTGGTTCTTCCTGCCTGACTTATAAACTGCCCCTTCCAGCTTGTGACTTCCTCCTGGAAAAAGTGGTAAACCAAAGTATTTATTGGGAAATGCAAATGTGGAACAGCCAAGGATTTTTCTGATTTGTTCTTCTAGTCTTTTATCGAGATTGAGACTCAAAAGACTGGATTTCCCCCTGTTTATTGACTATCCTGAGGCCAATTGATAGAGATTTATGATTGCAAGTGCATTCAACATTTTTTTATTGCTCCCTTGATAGAAAATCATGGTATCATCTGCAAATTGCAAAATTGGTACCTTCAACTCTCCTACTGATAACCCTAATATCCATCCTTTTTTTTGTCCTTCAAAAAAAAAGCATTTAGACCTTCACTAAAAATGTTGATGAGCATTAGGGATAAGTCAAAAAACGAGCTTAGGAAATGTAGCTGCTCATCTAAATTCTCCATTTTTGAGGAAATCCCATCTTCCTTAGCAAGTTATCTAAAAAACACCAGTTTACCTTGTCAAATGCTTTCTCAAAGTCAAGCTTGAGTATCCTTCCTCTTTTCTTCTTCATTTTGCAGAAATGGATCAGCTCATGAGCCACAAGTGCTGAATTAACTATTTGCCTCCCTTTAATGAATGAAGATTGTTGATTATTACCACATGTGGAGGAACCTCCCTTAGCCTATTGGCCAGCACCTTCAAGATTACTTGTAGTGACTTGAGATCAAACTGATTGGCCTAAAGTCTTTGGAGTGGGCAGCACCGTCTTTCATTGGAATTAGAACAATTAAGGATGAACCCATGTTGTTGGCTGTGAGGCCTTTTTCTTAGAATTCTTCAAACAACCTCATGATGTCTTGTTTTAAGGATTCCCATCCTTTTAAAATTCGGCAATGAAACCATTAGGGCCTGGTGCTTTTTCATTTGGGAGAGAGAATATAGCGTCTTTTATCTCCTCTTCAGAGAATGGCAGCACTAGTTTCTGACCTGCATCACACGAAAGTGAGTTAAAAATCAGGGCCTCAAGAAAAGGACGAGTGTGACCATCATCATTGTATAACTCTTTGTAGTATTGTTCAAAAGTGTTCACAATTTGCTTTGGCTCCGTTATAATCCTGTCCTCAACTTCAAGCAAAGTTATTTTGTTGCTTCTCTTATTTTTGAAGCTATAGCATGGAAAAATCTTGTGTCAGCATCACCTTCTTTGATCCTCTGTCTCCAATAGGTCATTTCTTGTGTGTCTAGATTTTTTGCCATTTGTTTTATATTTTCACGAACCATTTCCTCTAAGAGACTTAATCCTTGTTGTTTCTCTTTTATATCATAGGCGTTTAATTTCTCTAGATAGGCACTCCTCTCTTTCTCAAAATTCGGAGCCCTTTGCGCTTTCCACTCCTTCAAATCTGTTTTTATTGTCTTCAATTTATGACTGAATTGATACCCCTGTGAGCCTTCAAATCTTATTCCTTGCCACCATATTTTAATCATCTCCATAGAGCCCTCTTCTTTAAGCCAATGTGCTTCAAATCTGAAGGGAGGGGAGCACCATGATGCAGGTTTGGCTTCAAGGAGAATTGGGCTATGGTCTGATGCAACCCAGGGCAGGATTTTTGTTGTTGAATCCCCAAACACATCCAACCATTTTTATTGACTAAAAATCTGTCTCAAACACATCCAACCATTTTTTATTGACTAAAAATCTGTCTAATTTTGCAAGAATGGAGGAGAAGGGGAGGGGGTGGGGATTCTCATATTTGTCCATGTAAACTCCCCATCGAAAAGTCCCAAATCAATGAACAAATTCTCACTAATGAAACTTCCAAAATCTTTCATTGATGCGGTGAAGGTGTTTCTGTCCTCTTTCTTCTCTGATGCATATCTTACAATGTTAAAGTCACCCTCTAGAACATAAGGTTGGTTCCATAATTGTAATAGTCCTGATAACTCTTCCCACATATCTTGACGTTGACTTGATCTAGTTGGCCCCCATTTCTGTTTGGTCATCTTTGAAATGAATTGACAAACCACACAATAATTTCCTTTGTCAACCCTGATTAGCTCTGTTAATTTTCTATTCCATAGTACCAGTATGCTTCCCAAGCTCCCTTGTGCTTCCAACTCTTCCCAATCCGGCCTTGCTTCGTACCAGAGTTCATGAATGATGCTCAGATTAACTTTTCCCAGCTTTGTTTCCTGTAGGAAGACGATCTGCACTTTTGACTCTTAAACCGTAGCACGTATGTTGTCTTTGTGACTAGTCGAGCCAAGACCCCCGGCATTCCAAGACAAGATGTTCATACATACCTCTTGCTGGCACAAACTTTCATCCTCAATTCTTGAAATTTCTCTCTGCACGCAATTATACTTTCTTTGGGCATGCCCATAGAGGTGCCACAGTCCTCCATGGCTTTTCCATTATTTCTGAGATTTCTGCTGCCATCAACCTTTTTGCCTCCTCCTCGTCCAGATCCCCTTGCTATTCTATTTCATATTCTCTATTGGTCTCCTTCGTGTGTAACATTTGAGACCTGTGGTAGCCTCTTCATTTTCGACATCATCGATCCCAACCTCTTCGTTTCCGACACCATCGATCCCAGCCTCTTCGTTTCCGACACCTTCGATCCCAGCCTCTTCGTTTCCCACCCCTTCGATTGCAGATCGATCCGAGCTTTTTTTCGTTCTGTCTTCTCTTTCCGTCATCGATGCCTCCATTGCTGTTTTGGAAGCTTTGGTTGGTTCTCGCTCCTAAGTCGAGAGCTTTGATGTTTCGACGACCGAATCTGGGTCTGATTTCTCCTTCGGATTTCTATCCAGATTCGACGACCGAATCTGCTCCGAGTCTGCGACTCGGTATTTTCACTCTGATCACTGAGTTGCCCCGAGTTCGACTCCCCTTGCCGATTAGGGTTTCTAGAAGCTTCTTGGTCTTTTTCACTTGACCGACTTTTCATTTCAAATTTCGAAATTCGAAGTGCCTCATTAATAGATTTCGCCAACCCCGTCCCCTCTTTTATCTGTTGGGTATTAACCATCTCGGTGACGCCATGGCAACTATCAGGATTCCGGTTTTCTTCTCCAACACCGGCTAGCCATTCGTCTTTTTGTCTCTCTCCTACTTCTTCTTTGATTGCACCTTATTTTTTGCCTTTTTATCTTTGATTATCTGGATTGTCATAACCACACGGTAGACATCTTCCTCTTCCCTTATCAGCACTATTTTATTCTCCGGGACAATTTCTGTTGTTCGAGCTATTGCTTGGAAACAGTCTATTTTTTTCTCCATTGAGAACTCCTCATCAATGGACACTAGATCTCCTACCATTCCGGCTAGATTTTCAAAGATTATAGGATGCCAAAGATGAGGCGGATAATTATGGATTTCGATTTTCACAAGTTGCACTTTTTTACGGGCTTCTGGCTCCCATGCAAAAATCTTTCCCAAAACATCTTCTGTAAGTTTGTCCTCCAGCGTCAATATGTGATTCTTTTCATTTTTTGTTTCAAGCTGTACTAATCACTGCTTTGAACCCATGTAGTGAATCAAAGATGGCTTGGCTAGTCTCCATTTTCTTCGCACCTAGTCTCGCAGCTCGTCAATATCCCAACCTTGCTCGAGAGTTTCGACTACAATACACAAGTTCAGCTGTTCTCTTCTTTCCTTCATGTAGTCCGGATCTACTGTTAAAGTGAGTTGACCAACAACCATCTCTTCGAGACTGGACTGCTTTCTTTTTCACTCTTTTCCGGATCTGGTGGTGTTGGCTTCACAATCGCTAATTCTTGGGGTTGTGTCAGAGGATTTTTTGGTGTTTCATTACTCTTGAAGCCTTCAGCTATCAGCCTTCTTCTAATGGTTTCCAGGCCGTCAATCAACCAACTCCAGACAGAATACGGCTTGAATGATCTTGGAAGTCCGACTGAGTTGATGACCGTAGAACCCCTGTATTTAGAGATTCAGCAAACGCGTCCTTCAACTTCGTCGTAGACCCCAATCTGATATCTCCCCGCATAAATCTCTCTCATCTTACCAAATGTGGTGTCTTTCAGCAAACTGGATAGACCCTCGATGATTTGTCTCACTCCCTCTGCTGGAAAACGCACAAACGATCAGTGCACTGGCCCCTTTACAACAAGCTTGACTGCCAACGAATCCCCTACCAGCACCGTGTCCAGATAATACCTATTCTTTTCAAAGTTGGTGAAAAATGATGACTTCACTCTATCTGGTACCATTCCCTGTCCTTCGATTTCCCATGTCTTCCGGCCACCCGACATTTCCCTGTTGCTTCTCTCTCCCGTCCTCTCGACCTGTCCTTCTTCACTTCCCGCTTTTTCTAGAATTCTCCGCTTTGTCACTCTCATTTTCCATTGTTAAGTTCCAAGAATATGAAGTCTGAGATTAGAGTTTTTCTAAATTTTCTATCTTAAGCACGCTGAAGTTAAGCTGAAAAATTCTAAGTTTTATGTAAATAAGGAGAACTGAGAGGAAGGCAAAGTTGAGAGAAGAAGAGGTAGAGAAAGGCAGTTGATGCAACCTGGCTTGGGGCAGAAATAATGGACTTCCATCCTCATTTTTGCCTAAGTGATAACTCTACCAGAACATGTTGATGTAGGACAAAGGAAAAGGAAGAAAATAGAAGGAGAAGAAATAGAGAGAACAAGGAAGAAGGGGTGAAGAAAGGGGAGAACTCGAGATGGACAACAAGGAAGATGGGGACAAAAAAGGGGAGAAGTGAGGACGAAGACTAGAGGAAGATAAATAAACTTTCAATTAATCAGTCAAACATACTAACATTCATCAACTATAGCCTATTTATAAGCGCCAACGGGAGATGAAGTGGCAGGCGTGCCATCTAGAACGTCCACAAGTACATCGTGTGGAGCAAGGGTCGATGTCGAAAAACCTGGAGTAAGCATTGAAGATGGACCGAGTCAACCCGTCGAGTCGCAGGCGAACTGGATGGAGTCGAGTTCAGCCGAACCAGATGAGTTGTAGTCAAACCTGCCCGACCTGAATAGAACTGGGCCGAAACAAACGGTGCTGAACCGAGGTCCAAGCTGAACTGATTGGACCGATCTGAACTGAATTGATTCGGTCCAACATGAAGCAACCCAAAACAAGCTAAAACGAGCTTGCTTGATTGGAATAAAATTGAGCGACCTAGCTAGGTCGCAATTTGTCGGATGGAGATGCGAGTTGCGACGCCTTCGGAGGTGAAAGGCTTCATTCTAGAGTTGCGGCAAAATCTACCAGGTGAACGATCTTTGGTGCAAGAGCAATCGGGTCTCAACTCGTCTCATCGCTGTGACTTCTTTCTATGCTGCAGAGTTGTGAACTTGCGATGGTGATGGTGTGGTGAGAGCGATGACTGGTACGAGCACCAGCATGGCCAGAGCGATGAAGTGGTTTCAAAAAATTGGGCCGTGATAACTTGCAGACGAATCTTACCGAATTCTTTTTTTTATTTCAGAACGCAAAAATCTTCTCTGGTTTGCCCGACGAATCAAACTGAACAACTGCAGGTCGTAGGTCAAAGGAAAACGAACCTGCTCTGATACCAAACTGATATAGGACGGAGAGAAAACAAGAAAATAGAAGGGGAAGAAATAGAGAGAACATGGAAGGAGGGAAGAAGAAAGGGAAGAAATAGGGACGATGACTAGAGGAAGATAAAGAAGCTTTTAATTAATCAATCAAACGTACCTAGATTCATCAACTATAGCTTATTTAAAAGCTAATTAAAAGAGTGTAATTTACTATGAGACTGAATAAAATACTAAACTAATGAGGAATCCCAATTCAAATCTAATTCTAATACAAATCCCTAATTTAAATAAGACTTCTTATGCATTGTGCATCACATGTACTTCACACCAAATAACATGTATGGAAAGATAACTCTACCAAAATGAATTCTTCTTATACATAGCAATGTTAAGTAAACTAAATACCCCTGGTTTCTCACTAAATGTTTTTATTGGACAACCGACTCGATGATTTTGTGTAAAAAATTCTCAAATAAAAACATGTTATTTGGTCAAGAGCTCCAATAAGAAACTCTTTCCAATTTGTAGTTTCCCATTTGTTTGGGTCCTTACACTTTCCTCGAGTTTGAGATCCTGTCTCTTCTTCCCATAATCCAGTCTCACATCCTTAACCATGATTTTTTAGAATACCTGTAACAACATTCCTGGAAAAGATAATTCAATTATTTCTTCCCAAGCCTGTTTTCTTTTTCCATTTTTTTCAAGGAAAATGAAGTCTTGTTACTGCTAAGCAAAATAGCCTGAATACAAGATTAGAATACAAGATCAGGGGGGTCCTGTAACAACTGTAGGGTGACCCCATCTTTTGCAAGACTATCAGCTAGAGTCAAATTCAATTTCTAAAGCTCCAGAAATTGAAGTTCTGAAAATTCGGATCCTGTGTATGAGGTCCATCACCTCAGCTGTAACTCAATACAATATGCTTGTAGGTTGCAAATATGAAGTGAGGATGACCTCTGATGATCCCTAAAAGCCTCTCCAAACATTGATGGGCCTAGGTTACTGAAGGAAGCACCATTAAAATTAAACTTCAACTGGAGGCAGCAACAACCACCCAGTTATTTAGTCCTTGTTGGTGTTCATTACTTGCTGTCAGTTGCGCTCCTTGGCTTGGAAATACTCTTAAGTTGGGCTCCTCCCACAATCACGAAAAATGAAAATGAGACAGGTAGCCGTCATATGGGATTCGGCTTCATTTTTGTTTATTCTTTTTGGACCTGGATCTGTCAAGTTTAACCAAGTAATATCTTGCTTGCTTCTATATGTCATATGTGTTACAGAAGTAGAAAGGATCACTTTTAAGCAAATCATAGGGAAAAGCTGATGTCTAGTAGTGGCAGTTGCTATTTGAATTCATTGATGTACTAGTGACACGTAATCTGTTATGTTATTTTTTTGAAGAAGAAAATACGAAAGTGCTTTGAAATCTGTTATATTATGTTTTTGGAAGAAGGAAATAGGTAAGTGACATGAAACCAGTTATTTTGTTTTTTGAAGAAAGAAAAAGGAGAGGAGAAAGGGGAGGAGAATGGAGAAAAGTTGAGGGAGGTGGGTTTGATCCTGTGCTCCCATCTATAAGAAGGTAAGCCACTTTGTTCTATAACTGCAACTTAGGCCCTCCTAATAAGGACTTACAAAGTTACCCCTAATATATGTTAACTACTAGGAGTGGGCACAGGCCGGGTTGGGTTTCCCAAAACGCAACCCTGACTTAAATTCTGATCTCAACCTCGTCCTTGTAAAAAACCCAGACAGGGTTGATAAAAGAAACCCGCCCCTGAGAAAAACTTTCAGCAGTTATCCCTGTCCTCCTGACATTTTCCCCTGTTCCCATAAGTTTCCATTTTAAACAGTCAAGTAAACTAGTATATAGAAAGTTATAAGCAATAAACTGTAAAGAGTAAAAAGTTGAAAATTCTGATAAATTATTTTTTCCAAGCCAGCTATTTACCGGTGAAAAATAACTTTTGAATTCCATCTAATATGATTTTTTTGTACAATATAAATGCACTGAATATAATATAAAAAATTTTATACGTTGGGTAGTTATGGTATAAAAATCTGTGTGGTTTTTGTGGTGCAAAACTATCCGTGACCTGAAAACATACCAAGTTTTATTTTCTATCCCTGTCTCCAACATTTGGGGAGAAATTGGAATACTACCCTTGATATGTTGGGCTTGGTTCGGCTCGGTCCCGGTCACCAGCCCTTCTTTTTGTAAGAGATTGATATACACCAGATTACAATGGGTGCAATAGCCTAAAGCTTCGTACTCCTAAGAGACTTGAACTCGAGACTTCCCGCAACACATCCCTCTGGTGTTACCATTGAACTATGCTCAGCTTCACCCTGGTCACCACTTGTACTAACGACTAATACCCTAATTGAGGCCAAATTGAAGCCCACTAAGCCATCAGTCTAATGTAAAGCATACTAATACCTAAACTAGGCCTATTGAATACCCATAAATAGCAAAACCCCTTTAACCCTATCCGATCGCATGAACGCCATGAAAAGTTAAATTTTATTATTTTTTCTGCTTTTAATAACTTGGATGTTGTTATTTGGATACGTTCATCTAATGATTTGTTACCTTTTATGGATTCTTCCGATTCTTAATAAAATTATATAACTTTGTCACTAACATGTCACCTAGAAGAAAGCTTCTATCTAAATTGTAAAATATGTTGGATTTAGATTCTTCTTGCTACTTTGTCGTTAACATGTCACCTATAGTTTTCATGAATATCTGATGTTGAAATTGTTTTCCTATGTAAAAGTTGTCATTGAGTATTAATCTTCATGAATATGGTTGTTTAGTGTTTTGCCCTCAGGCTTGATGTGTCTTCAGCCCAACTTCCCATGCAATCGCGGTTCCCCACGTTGTAAGTCACCTTCTCTGTGAGGTTCTGTCTTTATTTTCTTCTTAGATATTGTCTTGCCGCTGCATAACATGCGTACATCTTAGATTTGACTGTTGCAAAATTGTTACTATTTAGTGCTTACATTAGTAAAATGAAATGGTCATCTTTACATTTCCATTACTGAGAAATTTTCCATACCGAGTTGGAAATTTATGAATCAACTCTTATGCATAGTAAGTTATAGAACTTGTTGGGTTGAGTTCAGTTTCATCTCCATTGGACTAGCCACTTAGCAGGTCTACTGCTCAACCTTAATGCCCGTTGACTCTTCTTAGGCTTTTCAAACTTGCGACTTTTCTCATTAATTGGGCTCCCAATACAGCATACAATACAAGTAATTGGGCTCTCACTAGGCCTCGGCCCCAAGCACACAAGCTACACCAATATCACTGTTCAGTTGAACCCAATTTTCTTCCAAAAATCACGAGCTATTTAGGTGGCCTGTTGCTCAATTTTTTAACTCATTGACCTTTTCATAACTTTTCAGTAGGGGGCATATCTTACTTGAAAGAAGTTCTTCTCTTCTTATACATAAAGCATTGATATTTTCTTTTAGCAGTAAGGATTTCTTCATTATTTATCCAAATAATTCATCCTTCATAGGGAAGAGTGCCGATAGACATTGAGTTTTCCTCCAAGTCACGTTGGTAAAATCTTTTTGCTTGCAGATTCTTCTTTTGCAATAAATTAATAGGCCCTTGGTTCTGCATCATATTTTGTGACTGACTCACTACGGTGGGCAGTCAGCGGTAGTGCAAGGTACATGGAAAACCAGAATGCAACATATACCAAAAACACCTTATCCTTTGTCTCATATACCTTGGACGCAGACATCATAAGAAGTGCAAGGGTTTCTCCATCATTGATTATGGCCTTGGGCAAGAGAATGGAAATTATAGAGTAAATATGCAATTTGCAGAGATTCAGATTGAGAATACAAATAGTTGGAAAAGTACTGGAAGACGGGTTTTTTATGTATATATCCAGGTTGGTATTTTGGAGAATTAGGACTTTTTACTTTTGCTGGATTCATCTTTGGTTGCTAATAACTCTCTATTTTTCTGTTTTTTTTCTAAAAGAATAATCGGGTATTGAGAGATTTTAATATAAAGGAAGAGGCTGGTGGGGTCTCATTGAGGACTGTTTCAAGGACCTTTACTACTAATGTAACTGAAAACCATCTTGACATACATCTCTTTTGGGCCGGTAAGGGATCATATGCTACACCAGAAGCTGGGACATATAGCCCAATGATTTCAGCCATCAGTGTCACTCCAAGTAAGTTGATGAAATGGATTTTCTTTGAATGTCTCTTCGCAGTCTTTCTCAAATTAATATTTCTACAACTGGTTCTCGAAACCCTTTTTCAGATTTTGTGCTGACAGTAAGCAATGAACCACCTGGAAAGAAGAACAAGACTGGTTTGGTTGTGGGGCTCTCTTATGGTTTTGGGATTGCTGGTGTTTTACTCATACTTGCCCTTTTTATTTCGAGGAGACGCAGGATGGATGTTGATGAGGATGAAGGTAAGAACAGTTGTAAGATGAATTATGAATATGTCTATGCAACATCATATATCTGGTCGAGTTTAAGTCAATATGTTTATCTTGCTTAGCCTGTTGCAGATATCTGTTCATGTCACTATTTTAATTTATATTAAAAAAAATCATATGGGAGGGTGAAATACCTTTTTTTCCTACCTCTCTGGAAAGAGACTTGAGGAGACTAGAGGCACGCTTCTCCTTTTTCCATGACATGGCAGGGGTTCCGAGTACAATGCAATGCCCAGCACTCCCCCCCCTCCTTCCCCAATCTCCTGGCAAAGACAAACATGAGGCAGCCTCCCGAGCCTACCAGAGGAAGGTTGAGAGCACCTCCTCATACTCGCACATAAGTCTGCTTTCCGTCAAAAGTTGGGGGATGCTCTCAAGCCATTAGCACATCTGTGGGAGGGTGGGGACGCTTTCCTCGCATGCATCGAAAGTGAGTGGGTAGATGATTACTCTATCTTTGCCTGATGTGGTGATTTCCTCTCACATTACCCAGTCATAAACTGATCAAGCTGACCTAACCGGGTTATAACTGAGTTTTATGTGTTCACTCATTTCTCTTGTATCAGACCCAGTAGATGATCCAGTTTGGTTGAACCTAATCCATCCAGTCAGGTTCAATCTGGGTTCGATATCATTGTGGTTAAAAGAGTATAATTGTTTTCAGCATTTTATCATCAGAACTTATCAAGCTACGTTTAAGTGCCCACACATTCAGCTATAGGGAACTGAGGGCAGCTACAGAAGACTTTAAGGCTTCCAACCGGGTTGGTGAGGGAGGCTTTGGGCCAGTTTATAGGGTAAGTTGCAGTATATTACAGAAGATTCACAAACTAAATTATGTGCATTTGTTGCCAGTTTATATGGTAATTTGGAGAAATTTTGTTATTTTTCAGGGCACTCTTTCGGATGGTAGGCTTGTTGCTGTGAAGGTACTTCCTATCACTTCTCACCAGGGAAAGAGCCAGTTTGTAGCAGAGATTGCAACCATATTTGCAGTACAGCACGAAGCCTTGTAAAGTTGTATGGCTGCTGCTTAGAGGCAGATAAGAGGCTTCTAGTGTATGAATACTTGGAAAACAAGTCTCGACCAGGCACTTTTGGTATCCAACTGATCTTGCTTTCTTTACAATTTTGATAATAAAGTAGAAGTTGATTACAACTTAAGTTTCACGAACCCTCTCCAACATTGTTAGCTTGGAAGAATTTTTCTTTTTCTTTTTGTGAAAATTGAGATTATACTATCCCTTCGAAAAATGGAAAAGTATTAGGACACAAGAAACAGCTATAAAAGAGCTAAACCCCTAACAACAAGGTGTGGGAGGGAGACCCCCTCGTAGGAAGAGAGATTGATCTTCATCTTTATATACAGTGGACTTATTTTTCCGCATATTAACTGGATGTTTTCAGCTTTCCTAGAGTTTTGTCCTTGCATGCTTCATATGTGCTTGATTTGCTGTTTCTTGGGAATTCGTTTCAGTTCACCTCTCAAATGCATCAATCCCTTCATTAGTAATCATAAATTGAGAAAATGCCTTTATACCTGAAATGAAAATCAATGGGGAGGAGTAAATGACACCTTTGTATTTACTTGGTAATTTCCTTGCAGGAAAATCTTTATCGCTTGACTGGCCAACCCTCTTTCACATATGCTTGGGTACAGCTGGAGGTCTTGCTTATCTTCATGAGGAGTCAAGGCTTCAGTATAGTGCATGGGATGTTAAGGCCAGTAAAATTCTCCTTGATGCTGAACTGAAACCCAAAATTTCAGTGATGTAGAACGAGGGTAAGAAAGGCTAGAGCGCTATAAAAGAAGAAGAAAGGGAGGAGAAAAGAGCAAGAACGAGAGATTTCAATATTCAATAAAATTTGAATTGTCCCGTTTTATAATATGCATGACCTATTTATAGGCTAATTAAACCCTAATAGTAATTTGAATCCTAATAAAACACTCAGTAAAAGATAGATAAAAAAAAAATCTCCTAATTCTACTTTGATTAGGACCTGTCGAGTCCTATTTCTTCACCTAGCATAGGTCTTAAGACCTTGTGCTACGTCATTCCCTCGGTGGAAAAGAACTCAACTCAGGGAGTTACCGCAAATAAGAATCCAACAAGGCGGGGCGAGCTGATGCAGTTCGTCTTCAGTAATCCAAGTATCATCAGAGGAAGGGCGATTTTTCCAACGTACAAGGAATTGGCAATCACCCCGATCACGTAAGTAACATACTTATCTTCAAGAACATCCACAATCGCATCTCGCGGAGCAATAATTTGTGTAGGCAATCGGGAACCAAAAGCGAAGATGGACCTGCAACTATAGAAGAAGGCAAAAGGGAGGCTCAAATGTGCCTCGACAAGTAAATAAATCTGCCACATTGAATATAGGACTGATAGACAAATCAGGAGGTAAATCAAGGACATATGCATTGGATCCGAGACGACGAGTAATTGCAAAGGGACCAATTGATCGGGTATGAAGTTTCTTTATGACATTTGGTAGAAAACGGGCTGGGTTAAGACGAGCCATAACATACTCACCAACCTAAAATTCCTTAAACCTACGATGTGCATCAGCAGAAAGCTTATAATTTTCATTACTCATAGCAATTTTTCGTTTTATCTCAACATGTAGGTTATGGATGTGTTCCGCAAAAAGTGTCTTGTGATTCGTAAGGCCGATAGGCGATGGGTAGAGGAATAAGGTCAAGAGGTTGTTTGGGTGATAGGCCATAGACAATTTCAAAAGGACTTTTACCAGTGGTGCAATTGACAGAGTTATTGTAAGCAAATTCAGCAATGGGTAAAAGGACATCTCATGTCCCAAGCTTGTCCCCAACCAAACAACGAAGCAAATCCCCCCAAACTACGGTTAATCACCTCCGTTTGACCATCAGTCTGTGGATGAAAAGCAGAGGAAAACTTTAATGTGGTACCAAATAATTTCCAAAGGGTCTTCCAAAAGTAACTGACAAATTTAACATCGCGGTCAAACACTATAGTAGAAGGCAAGCTATGTAAGCGCACAATCTCCCTAAAGAACAGTTAGCTATATGGGATGCATCAGTAGTCCTAGAACATGGAATGAAGTGAGCCATTTTAGAGAATCGATCAACCACTACAAAAATAGCATCATGCTTTGTAACAGTCCGTGGTAATTCCCACACCAAGAAATCGCGAAGGAATGAACAAGGAACACACAAATGGGTACCCTTGAAGAGGTAACCATCACAAAGTAGAAAACCCACATGTTGTCGGGAGGGAGTGTCGCTGATGTCATTAAAAATCAAACCAAAGTCAGGACAACTAGGCTATTCATCACGGATACGCTCAAACCCTATCACATGAGTGGTCATGGAATGGAGAACAAGAAACATCCGGCTAAGAGCATCAACAACTTTATTATCCTGACCCGCACAATGCTTAAGGACAAAGATAAAATCTTGAAGAAACTCAACCCACTTGTAATGTCTTGCACTTAAATTGCGCTGGGAGTTCAACTATCAAAGGGCTTGATGGTCGGAGTAAAGTACAAACTTTTTGGGCAAAAGATTGTAGCGCCAGTGATGTAGAGATTGAACTACTGCATAAATTTCTTTATCATAAGTAGAGTAGTTTTGTTTGGCATCATTAAGTTTTTCACCAAGCACGCTCTGTGGTGACCTTCTTGACCGAGAAAGCCACCGATTCCCAAACCCGACACATCACAAGCGACCTCAAAGACTTTAGATAAATCCGGGTGGCCCAACAATGGGGCAGTAGTGAGTTTGTCTTTAATAGTAAGGAAAGCCTTATGGGCAGTAGTTGTCCATTTGAATTTTCCCTTTTTCAGACACTTAGTGATTGGCGCAGTGATAGTGTTAAACCCTCTAATGAATCTGCGATAAAAAGAGGCTAACTCATGAAAGTTACGAGCTTCCGTCAGGGTAGTTGGTTCGGGCCACTCGCGAATAGCCTTGAGCTTATCAGGGTCAGCCGCAATTCCTTGAGACGAGACAATGTAGCCAAGAAAGAGGACCTGACTTTGCACAAAGGCGCACTTCTTGAGGTTGGCATATAATTGTGCAGTTCTTAAAGTAGTCAGGACTTGACCAAGATGGTCTAAATGTTGCCCCTCAGATGTGTTGTAAATCAGAATGTCATCAAAGTAGACCACAAGGAATTTGCCAATGAAAGGACAAAAAATGTTGGTAATGACTCTCATAAAGGTGCTTGGGGCATTAGACATACCAAAAGGCATTACCACCCATTCATACAACCCATCCTGAGTTTTAAAGGTAGTTTTCCACTCATCTCCTAGGTGAATTCTAATTTGGTGGTATACACTTCGTAGATCTATCTTGGAGAACACCTGAGCCCCGGCTAGGTCATCGAACATATCGTCTAACCGTGGGATGGGAAATCGATATTTCACAATGATCTTATTTATAGCTCTACTATCCACACGCATACGTCATGATCCATCTTTCTTGGGCGTTAACAAAATAGGAACTGCACAAGGACTTAGGCTATGACGGATAAAACCTTTTCATGATAAACCCTCTATTTGCCTATTCAAATCAGCTCGCTCGGTGGGGTTCATTCACGTAATGTGGAAGGTTAGGCAATTAGGCACCGGGGTGAGGTCAATGGCATGCTGGATGTCTCTTGTAGGGGGTAACTCATTCGGGAGTTCTTCTGGCATGACATCCTGAAGCTCTGTCAATAGTGGGTAAACACGGCTGTGGATGGGAGCATTTGTAAGGAAGCGAAAATTGTCCTTGTGTACTAGTGCAAAAATTAGACCAGATTCGGTTCCTGCCTGCACAAATTGTTTAGGAGATAATATTTGTAGGCGGTTCGCAGGAACAGTGGTAGGAGAAGGGGAAACATGCTTTTGTGCAGGAGTAGGATTGGCAGGGTGTAGTAGAACAGTTTTAGTGCCATGAATAAACGAGTAGGTGTTATTTCTGTCAAAGTGTTTAACATCATGATCGTACAACCAAGGTCGACCTAGCAAAATGTGAGCAACATCCATAGGTAAGACATCACAGTATAGATCCTCCGAATAAGGCTCAATCTGAAGGGGTACTAGACAACTTTCCGTAACAGGAAGAGAAGTTTTATCTACCCAGGCAACGCGGAAAGGATGTGGGTGGGGTTCCGTATGAAGATTGAACTGAGTTAGAGCTGTTCAAGAAACAAGTATAACAAAGTGTTGAGAGAACTAAAATAACTGAGTAAAGAAAAATATAAAATTTCTGCTAACACATAAAGTAAGAAAAGAAATTCACGATAGGTTGGAAATCAGAGCTTTTTCCACTGAATGTGAACAATTATACTAAGAAATTAAACTAAGAAAAATTCCCAGGTAATTGGAGGAAACACAGTCACACTTAAGACCCAATTTCCTTAGACTCTTGAGTCCTTTTGACAGAATTTTTCCTAAATAATTTAATGGACAATATATCACGTTAGTAGATATTACTTGAACAAAATACATTGAAGAATGTACTCTTTTTTTTGGCTCAAAATTTCAGAAAAGGTAGAGAAAGATGTGTTCGAATTCAGATCCAATCAAATAAAAAATTGAACCTCCTAATTGAACTACCAGACTATACTCAGAATGGCAAAGACACAACATACCGATTTACATCGAGTTCACCCCTCGAACCAACTTGAATGGAACCAGACAGTTTTGACCCGACTCGCATTGTGATGAACCGAACCAGCCGAGTTGAAGCGAACTGAGCGAGTTGAAGCGAACCGAGCGAGTTGAAGCGAACCGAGCGACTTGAAGCGAACCGAGCGACTTGAAGCGAACCGAGCGACTTGAAGCGAACCGAGCGACTTGAAGCGAACCGGCCGAGTTGAAACGAACCGACCGAGTTGAGGCGAACCGGGCGGATCCGAACGGAACCTCGCCAACAGACCCGAATCGGAATTAATTTGAGTGACCTAGTTATCTAGGTCACGATTTTTCTTATCACTGGGCCGTTTTACAATATGCATAACTTATTTATAGGCTAATTAAACCCTAATAGCAATTTGAATCCTAATAAAACAATGAGTAAAAGATAGTTAAAAAAACAATCTCCTAATTCTACTCTGATTAGGACAGTCGAGTCCTATTTCTGCGCCTAGCATAGGTCTTAAGACCTTGTGCTACGTCATTCAGATTTTGGTTTGGCGAAACTATATGATGACAAGAAAACTCATATCAGTACTACACGAGTTGCAGGGACAATGTAATAATTATTGACCTTGGCAGAATTTTTTAGTTCTCTGTGTAGCCAGCTATTATTTGCTAATGTATTTCAATCTATTCGGCCATGATTCGTCATCTGGAAATGTAGAGGATATCTTGCCCCAGAGTATGCATTATGTGGACATCTGACGGAAAAGGCTGATGGTTTTGGATTTGGAATTGTTGCTCTTGAAATTCTTAGTGGAAGGCAAAATGCAGACACAAGCTTAGACGAGGAAAAAATATATCTCCTAGAATGGGTGAGGCTTAACAAACAACGAGTATCTTCAACTACTCTTTTTTCCACTCACTTCTCTTGCTTAACCATTTTATCCGGCAAATTTCAAAGGCTTGGCATCTTCACGAAAACAATCGTGGACTTGGACTAGCTGATCCAACTTTACCCGAATTTGATGAGCAAGAGGCTGGTAGAGTTCTGGGCATTGCTCTTTTGTGCACCCAAGCTTCCCCTTCTCTACGCCCTCCTATGTCACGTGTGGTGGCCATGTTAACAGGTGATGTTGAAGTGGAAAGATTACTACAAGGCCTGGATACTTGACAGATTGGCATTATGATGATACAACTGGTAGTTTACAGATAGCTTCTGATTGTTCTGTAGGAGGAACTACTACTGGTAGCAGGGCTGATATCTCATCCAATGTGAGCTCTTCAGTTCCCGCTGAAGTTTCACCTTTGACCTCCGAACCTATGTTTCAGAATATCCCTGGAGGTACATAATCTGTATGAGCTGAAATATCCTTCTGGGTATGCATATATTTAGAGGGTACATGCGTATAGATGTGAGAGCTGTTTTTCTCTATTTCTTCTTCTTTTTTTTGTTGCAATCATTTTTATTTTATTTTGTATATTCTGACTCTGCTGTGAAAAAATATTTTGACAACTGAACTGACTGGTTGGGTTGGCTTTTAATCTTTATGTTGAATACCTCTCCCCACCCAAAATGAACAAAAGCCAATTAGCGATATCCAATCTCTTGATGTAGAAGATGCAATTTAGGAATCTACTTCATTTCTTAAAGCTGCGGTGCATTCCTTGTAGTAACTGACAAACATTATTGAGTTGCAAATCTTAAGAAACAAAAAAAAAATTTTTGTTGCTGCAAATCTTAAGAAACAAAAAAGAAATTATTGATGTTGATAAAAACTTACACAAATATGATGACAAGTATTTTTTTTCCACTTTGTGAAATATAAAATGTGAAGACTGAATGTCATTACATGAACAAATTATTTAAAGTTTGAAAGTGGTTATAGGCCAACGAGTGAAGGAGCTAAAAAATCCTAGGCGAGATATAGAAGAGAGCAATGAGTTACTCAAAAAGGCTATAAAAATCAGATAGACCACGGTTTCTTATAAAGGAAATTACAAAATTTACAAAATTTAAATCTCACCGAGTGTTAAATACAATGTTACTATTAAATACAGGGTTACAACACTTAATAACATGGTTTTTAGCACTCCCCCTCAAACTGGGCGATGTAGGTCAAACATCATAATTTATAACATAATTATCAAGCCTGGGTTCCATGATTACTAAATATGTCCATTCTTTTATTTTCGGTCTTCACATAAGGGGTAAATATGACACTAGCCAATACTAGTTCTTATATAAAGTGACGATTGACTTAAATGTGTTTTGCTCACTCCTGAAAAACTGGATTAATTGGTATAGATATGGCAGCTTGGTTGTCACATTCTATCTCTATAGGCATTGTAACATTTATTCCAAACTACTGAAGTACCATTTCCCATGTTGTATGTGTTATTGCTCTATATTCCGCTTCAGCACTAGACCAAGCTACTACCATTAGCTTTTTACTTCTCTAAGTAACCAAATTCATACCCACTATCACGCAATACCCACCCGTCAATTTTCTCTCTTACTTGGACCTACCGTAGTTAGCATCCGAAGCTCCTTTAATATCTATGATTTTCATATAATAAGCCTTTTCCCAGAGTTTCTATAAGCATCTCAGAATCCGATATATGGGTTCCTATATGTGCTTCTTTGGGTGCATCCACGAACTGATCCCAACAGTAAAACTAATACCGATAAAGTCACAGTAACATAGATGAGTTTTCCAACAATCTATACCTTCCATTATTATGGCCTAGGGATATAGCTAGAATGGAAATTACATAGCGAACCTGTATTGTACAGAGATTTAGTCAAAAAATTCAAGGTGGAAGATTATGGCCACAAGAGTTTTTTAGATTTATATGCAGGGCAATATGGTTACCATTTGCTGCTAAGTACATTAACAGCCATTTACCACATTTTGAGTGATTTCTAATTTTTTAAAAAATGTTTGATTTTTACAGTTTACAAATATATAAGACAATATTGTAGCAAACATTTTTTCACAATTTCAGATTGACGTGTAATCACTTGGGGTGATATTGTATTGAAAGATTATGATATCAAGAAAGAGGCAGGTGATTACTCTTATATAGCTGTCACAAAGATTTTCAATGTCAATCTAGACAATAACTATCTTGAGATACTCCTTCGAAGCAGGCTCCCTACTGTGATAATCGAACTTGACTGGGTAGCTATCTTTTAAGTATGGTCCACAGTGGAGATGTATGAGCAGTGGATGAAAAATGTGTGCGTGATTTGCGGTGATATTGACACGAAGGTGACAGTGCTCCGGGCCGTGCACCGAGCATTACTCTATTGACACAGGAGACAAGACGGGTTTTGGGACTAGGTTTAGAGCAAAGGAGTAGCCTTGCGAAGGCGCTGTGTTTGGGTCCTTTGGGATGGTTCTAACATACGAGCAAAGTCTCCAAATGAGGTACTGTGGGGAGTGTAACCAGGATCTTGGTGATGGGTATCATTCAGGTTCCAGGACAGAAGGTTAAGCGCAGGGAAAATTACCATCTGAGCTAAGAAGCAAAATGGGGTTTCGGATTCATCAAAGCTGGAAGGCGAGTTTTAAGACACGCTGAACAACATCCTAGGGTCATAGGGACCGGATGAGAGGGAGGTTCTCTTATGTGCTACATTGGAAAAAGCCGCACCAAGTTACTTGTATAACATCGCTATTCATTTCTTGAAACATACTTAAGGTATATAGGTTAATTTAAATCTGGTTCTCTTATGTGCTATCAAGTATCATGAAATTCTAGCTAGTATATTGAACAAATAGGTATAGGGTGTAAATGGTAGCTAATTATCTGCTCTACGGGTCGACCAAACAAAATATAATTATTTTTTTACCATTCTACCGTTCAACCGAACAAAATATTATTATTTGTTTACTGTTCTACCGTTCTACATTTTTGCCGATTAATATACGGAATGGAAATGAAAATACCTCTTGTGAATCCATTCTAACATTCTACCATTTAAATAAGAGTAATATGGTAAATTTATCAATCTTTCTTATTTTTAAATTTTAATATTTTCTTAAATTATTAATTTGCTAATTTCTTTTTGTAGTAAGTCCACATCCCACACAATGAGATAATATAAATTTAATTATCAAATAATGGTATTTTACCTTTTTGTTTCTATAAATAAAATTTATTAAATTAGTTAAAATATTTTAATAATAATTCGATAAAAATTTTACAAAACTATTCCCCCTCCTATTTTAATTTATATTTATATTTTATATTTATATCTATATTTTTTTTATCTTACGATTGTTATATGTTATATCCTATATCAATATGGCTCATTGACTTAGACGTAGCAACATGAATCGTGACTCCTGAGTTAAGATTGTACTGTGATTTCATTTTATTTTACTATTATTTATTATGCAACAATTAATACTATTTTGGAACTATGTCAATATATATTAAATCAACAAAGATTTTTATTTATTGACATAGATTATTATGCTCGAATGAAACCCAATAAATCTATTATTAATTACACAATTAGCTCATTAAGCAATAGTTGATATGTCTCTATATCTCTAATTAAATCACATATACATATAAGCATCGATCTTCCACAATTGCACTTGACAACTTGAACATCAGCTAATATAAAATTACAAATATTATGTCTTTTTCCTCATCATTGATTAATTTATTGCAATACATATTATTTTTCCTTTCCCATGACCAAGAAGGAGATATGAGATAAGTTACAATTTACAAAGTTACAAGTTACAACATTGGAATAAAATAACACCTACATAATACCATCAAGAATTTTAAATTTTTAGTATTCACCAGATTCATACCACTTACAACATTACTCTGAAGATTTAAATTCCAAAATCCTAACAATCAATTTAGTCTATTCATTTAAGTATTACTATTTTCTATTAACCTTGGTTCCTTATGTATTACTATTTATTATTGTATTACTATCAATTATTAATTTAGTCCCTTAATTTATATATTATTAACCCTTTAAGTTATTTACACTTGTGCATTAGTTTATGATTCATCCCAACCTAGACGACTTTGACGATTTCGAGGACTTCGACGATTCAAATCCCAAAATCTTTCTTAGATTGCGCTCTGGAACGACAGGAGAGGAGCTTCCGCTCTCCGGAATGAAAGGCGAGGGGAGAAGGGAGGTTGCAAAGGGAGGTTTTCTTCCCTCCCGGCCGCTTCCTCCTTCCCTCCCTCCTGCTTCCTCCTTCCCTCCCGACCACTTCCTCCCTCCCGACAGTGAACCCGACCCTCCTGCGGCGTCCGTCCCGCGGCGTTCAGGTGTCTGTCACACGGGGTCCGTCCCGGGCAAATAATTTCGGGTTTGGGAAATTTTTTCTTCCCTCCCTCCCTCCCGCTTCCTCCTTCCCTCCCTCTCGAGGCGTCCGTCCCGCGGGGTCCCTCCTGTGGCGTCGCTGCCGCGGCGTCCCGGCATCTCTCCCGCGGCTGCTACCTCTTGCGGCCTACCGACAGCGGCCTCCCGACAGTTACCCTCCCGCTGTGTCCGTCCTGCGGCGTCCCTCCCGCAGCTGCTGCCTCCTATGGCCTACCGACAGCGGCCTCCCGACAGTGACCCTCCCGCCATGTCCGTCCTGCGATGTCCCTCCCGCGGCTGCTGCCTCCTACGGCATCGCTGCCACGGCATCCCCACAGCGACATCCCTACCACGGCATCCCTACCGTGGCGTCCCTAGAGCAACGTCTCTACCACGGCATCCCCACCACCCGCGGCGTCTCTCCTGCGGCGTCCCTCCCGCGGCGTCCCTCCCGCGGCGTCCCTCCCGCAGCGTCCCTCCGCGGCTTCCCGACAGCAGCCTCCCCACCGCGGGCTCTGCATTCATCGTCCCGCTGTCTTCCTTCACCAACCTCCGCCAGGCGTGCCATGTCGAAGGCTCGCCAAAAAGATGACGCATATGGGCAACCTCCCGCCCTTTCCTCCCGCCCTTTCCTCCCACTCCTCCTTCGGCTCTCTCCTTCCGCCTTTTCCCTCCCTCCCTCTCCTCTTGCTCTCTCCCTCCCGCTCCCTCCCTCCAGCTCCCTCCTCCCTTGTGCCTCCGTCCCTCGTGCCTCCCACCCTAGTGCCTCCGTCCCTCGTGCCTCCCACCCTAGTGCCTCCCTCCTCTTGCCTCCCTACCTCTTGCCTCCCTCCTCTTGCCTCCGTCCCCTTGCCTCAAGTCCGTCCTTGCCTGTCCCCTGCCTCCCCCTTGCCTCCGTCCCCTTGCCTCCGTCCCCTTGCCTCCGTCCCCTTGCCTCCGCCCCCTTGCCTCCGTCCCCTTGCCTCCGTCCCCTTGCCTCCGTCCCCTTGCCTCGTCCCCCTTGCCTCCTCCCCCTTGCCCCTGCCTCCGTCCCCTTGCCTCCGTCCCCTTGCCCTCCCCCCCTTGCCTCCGTCCCCTTGCCTCCGTCCCCCTTGCCTCCGTCCCCTTGCCTCCGTCCCCTTGCCTCCGCCCCTTGCCTCCGTCCCCTTGCCTCCGTCCCCCTTGCCTCCGTCCCCTTGCCTCCGCCCCTTGCCTCGTCGCCCCTTGCCTCCGTCCCCTGCCTGCCTCCGTCCCCCTTGCCTCCGTCCCGCTTGCCTCCGTCCCCCTTGCCTCCGTCCCCCTTGCCTCCGTCCCCCTTGCCTCCGTCCCCCTTGCCTCCGTCCCCCTTGCCTCCGTCCCCCTTGCCTCCGTCCCCTTGCCTCCGCCCCTTGCCGCCTCCCCTTGCTGCCCTCCCCTTGCTTCCCTCCCCTTGCTGCCCTCCCGCAACCTGAACAGTTTCTCCTTCAGCCGACGCACACCGCCGCAGTATAAAAGGCTGACGGAAAAGAAGCAATCCAGAACGAGAAACGAGTCACAGAGGTTTATGTTCGATTTTGGATTTAAATTATGAAAAGAGTCAAAGGTTTCCGATTCAATCTTCTACATTGTATGCTTATGTTTGTGGATCTCAGCTATTTGCTGTGGCATGTTTGTTAAGGTTATATTTTAGTTAACTGTGTATGTATTTTAGTTAACTATTTATCTAATCTTAATAAAAAGTAAAGGTAGACCACCTATTAAGAGAAGCAGTCAATAATTGAAAAAGTGTGCACTAAACGATAAAAAGGTATGTTATATTGTTATAATTTTGGCTTACCTTTACTTTTTATATATATTTTTATTTAGTTAAGACCTTAAAAGTTGTATAAACAGGTTTCTCAAAGAAAAAACAAAACAAGTGATGGTCAGAATTTGTAAAAGCATGATACTCCAACATGGACGCAAGTGACTACTGATTTGAGTGCCTCTACAAATTTCACTCATTTTTTTGGTTTGAGTATTTCTTTTAAGTTCTTTATGAGAAGTATTCAGTAATACTGTGTTGTTCTTACTGTGTCAGGAATGGATGGTGCACTAGTGTGATGATGAAGAGAAGACATTTCAATTTAAAGAAACTTGCAAGGAGACGAATCAACTTGGAATTCCGCAAAATATAGGATACCCAAGAATATTGATTTTGTTTGTTTCTGTTAGTTTTAAAATTGTTAGAACAAAAGTTACATTTTGATTTGAAGTTTAATTTACGTACCAACCATTCGGTTGATTTTTTGTTTGTTTCTATTAGTTTTAAAATTGTTAGAACAAAAGTTACATTTTGATTTGAAGTTTAATTTGTGTACCAACCATTGGGTATCTATTATGGCTACAAGAAGCAATCCAGAGTTGAGTATGATCTGTGTCTTACGCACATTCAAGATCTTTACTAATTTTAAAACTAATTTTGTAATTAGCTTAAAAAACTAATTTTGTAATTAGCTTAAAAAAACTAATTTTGTAATTAGGGCATAAAAAACCTGAACAACACAAAGAAGAAGAGTTCAACAAAGGAGTTAATCATAAAACAATTTTTGGATCTTGGTGGATTCGAACCACCATCCTCTCAAAAGAAACTTTTGAGTGCTCTTACCATTTTGAGCTTAAAGATCCACTGAAAAATCTTATGCTTTGGAGATAAGATACAAAAACATCAGAAGGAACACCAACATTATAACAAAGAATTAAAACCAAGAGACTTCAACGATATTTTAAATGAACTCATTCTACGCATAAGACAGTGACATAGCAATTTCAAACTGAAGCAATCCTCGATAACTCAATGTACAATACATCTTTCAGTACACCAACAAAAAATACAGTTTTAGCTTCAATTAGTCAATGGTCCTCCACTTACAATCATCAATAATACAACTTCAATAAATGTTGCAAATGCAGCAGTTGTTCCAACATTATATGGAGTATGGCTATACCACTAAATACCTATATTGAGGGTAGCTTTAAATTTCATTAATACTGGTCTTACACTTTGTACCTCTTTGATGAGGTATTGTAATAGTGCTGAACAAAAAAGAATGACAGCAAGAAGCAGAAGTGACAATATAATAGGATAGAAGTAGAGTGCTGTATAAGAACGAAAGAGAGCAAGCAGCAGAGATTGCCATACAATAAAAGAATAGAAGCAGGATCGTATTTGAGTTCAGTCTTAGTTTCAAGAGATTAGAACAACACAAATGAGGATTAAGCATTGCGAGGACAATTTAAATGATTAAGTAAGAAACCAGAATTTATAGCAAGAAAAAATCAAACAGTATCAGATATTCCAAATGCCTCAACGAACAAGATCAAACATCAGATTTTCACAAGTTTTCGCTGCTCACTATCAGAAATATTTACTCATCATAGCAAACAAAATATCAGCATTAAAGTTTCTGAAACATTCCCAAATTCTGATTGAAGAAATATGGTGACAAGCTAGTGAAGTACAAACCTTGTTTAGTAGTGAAAATTTTCAATCAAAAGAAAGTAATTGATTTTGAAGAAATCTTATTGCCAGTAGTGAAGATGAACTCAATTCTAGTGGTTCTTGGTTTAGTAGGTAGCTTGGATTTAGAGCTTGAACAGTTAGATGTGAAGACTATTTTCCTTCATGGTGACTTAGAGGAAGGTATCTACATGGTTCAGCCTGAAGTTTTTGAAGTGAAAGGAAAGGAACACTTGGTCTGCAGGTTAAAGAAGAGCAAGTAGGTATAAAGCAAGGTCTAAGACAGAGGTATACGAAATTTGATTCATACGTAATGAGTCATAGCTATACCAAGATAGAGAGAGATCATTGAGTGTACTTTAGATTATTTCCTAGAGGTAAATTACTTTTGATTATTTCCTAGAGGTAAATTTGTTATCTTTTCGCTCAATGTAGATGATATGCCAAATTACTTTTGATTATTTCCTAGAGGTAAATTTGTTATCTTTTCGCTCAATGTAGATGATTTATCCAAATTCTTTGAAATGAAAGATTTAGAACCAGTGAGATAGATTTTAGTAATGCAGATCACTTGTGACATGAATTGCAACAAGTTGTGGTCGTCACAAGAAAAAAATGACTGGGTTCTAGGCAAATTTAACATGAAGAGTGCTAAGCCTATTGGCATACCTCTTGCTACTCACATGAAACTTAGAAATAAATCTTGTCCATCAGCACTCAAAGAAAAGAAAGCAATGGAAGTTGTTCCTTACTCATCGGCGGTTGGCAGTCCAATGTATTCCATGGTATGCACCCGACCAGATTTAGCTCATGTTGTTGGAGTGGTTAGCACATTTTTTCAAATCCTGATAAAGTTTATTGGGAGGTATTGACGTAAATCTTTAGATACCTGAGAGGCACTTAAAAAATTATTATATTTTGGTGGAGCAAAACCAATCTTGGAGGGAAATAAAGACAATTATATCGCTGGTCCCACCCCCACTATTTCCATAAATAATTTTCATTTTAATTTATTACTTGTTGATGATTTCACCCGTTTCACATGGCCTTTTTTGGTGTTACCCAAATCTGATGTCTATTCCATATTTCAAATATTTATTCCCATTGTCAAAAAGCTCTATAATCCATCGGTTCACATGATTCAAAGTGATGGCGGTGGCAAATTTATCTCTTCGTCATTGCAACAATATTTTAATCAAAGGGGTATCGTCAACGCCTGTCTTGTCTAGGGACTCCTGAGCAGAACGGAATAGCATAGCGGAAACATTGTCATGTGGTCAAAACTGGACTCACACTTCTCCCTCAATCTTGTCCATTAACACTCAAAGAAAAGAAAGCAATGGAAGCTGTTCTTTACTCATCCGTGGTTGGTAGTCTAATGTATTCCACGGTATGCACCCGACCAGATTCAGCTCATGTTGTTGGAGTGGAGTGGTTAGAACATTTTTTCGAATCCCGACAAAGTTTATTGGGAAGTATTAAAGTAAATGTTTTGATACCTGAGAGGCACTTAGAAAAATTACTATATTTAGGTGGTGCAAAACCAATTTTGGAGGGATATAAAGATGATTATATACCCGGTCCCGCTCCCACTACTTCCATAAATAATTTTCGTTTTAATTTAATACTTGTTGATGATTTCACCTGTTTTACATGGCTTTTTCCGGTGTTACGCAAATCTGATGTCTATTCCATATTTTAAATATTTATTCCCACATTCGAAAAGCTCTATAATTGATCGGTTCACATGATTCAGAGTGACATTCGTGGCAAATTTATCAGTTCGTCATTACAACAATTTTTTCATTAAAGGGGTATTCGTCAACACATGTCTTGTCCTGGGACTCCTGAGCATAATGGAATAGAAAATCGCAAACATTGTCATGTGGTCGAAACTGGACTCACACTTCTCGATCAATCTTGTCCATCAATACTCAATGAAAAGAAAGCAATGGAAGTTGTTCCTTACTCATCGGCGGACGGCAGTCTAATGTATTCCATGGTATGGACCCGACCAGGTTTAGCTCATGTTGTTGGAGTGGTTAGCATATTTTTTTGAATCCCGACAAAGTTTATTGGGAGGTATTGAAGTATATTTTTAGATACCTAAGAGGCACTTAACAAAATTATTATATTTTGGTGGCGCAAAACCAATCTTGAAGGGATATAAAGAGGATTATATAGCCGGTCCCGCCCCCACTAGTTCCATAAGTAATTTCGTTTTTATTTAATACTTGTTGATGATTTCACCTGTTTTACATGATTTTTTCAGGTGTTACTCAAATCTGATGTCTATTTCATATTTCAAATAATTATTCCCACTTTCAAAAAACTCTATAATCGATCGGTTCACATGATTCAGAGTGATGATGCTGGCAAATTTACCAATTCGTCATTACAACAATTTTTTAATCAAAGGGGTATCCGTCAACTTCTGTCTTGTCCAGGGACTCCCGAGCAGAACAGAATAGCAGAGCACAAACATTGTCATGTTGTCGAAACTAGACTCGTACTTCTCGCTCAATCTGAATTGTCCGTTTCTTTTTGGTCCTAAGCATTCTCCCTCGTTATCTATGTAATTAATCTCTTACCTAGCTCCATTATTCACAAAGAGAGTCCTTATTTCTGCTTTTATGACCGGCACACCTCCTATACTCATCTCAAACCATTTGGTTGTTTATGTTTTCAATGTCTCCGCCCTCTAGGCATTCGGAAATTAGACTACCACAGCACACCCTGTATATTCCTTGGCCACATTACACGTTACAAGGGGTATATTTGTCGTAATATGTATACTCGTCGACATATTTTATCTCGGCAAGTATCTTTGATGAGACTTCTTTTCATGGATTATCTGGTGCATATGCTCCTTCTCCTAACTTTCATTGTAGAAAATGTCCAAGTCTACCTCCAGACTTGCAAACAACATGAAACGGCCCCATGTCCCGACAACCTCCTCACTAAATATCGTCTGGATCCTTTCGGACTGTCTCTGTTTAAAATTCTGTGGTCTCTCTAGCTACTAATTCACGATCCACTGCTTCTCCAGCTTTGCCTCTACATCCTACAGTTTCCCCAAATCCTGGATCTCAACACCTCACTCCGCAAAAAACTTCTTCACCAAATTTATTGGAGGTTGTTGTTTCCACCTTTTCCCCTCCTACTTCTACAGGTTTTGTGCCATCTCGTCTACGATCCTTGCAAACCGAAAAATCACTGCCCCCACGATTGCTCTCTTCGTCGTCTCATTCCCGACGCTCGGTTGCCTCGACTCTGTGCTTCTCACCTCCTTCCTTTGGCTTTCTATAAAGTCCTCAGCGTCTCACACAATTCCACGTCGTATGACTGCTCCTTCTCATACTGTTCGCCTTCATTCCCCCTATCCCATGTCCGCCAATTTGGTCCGCCTTCCATCCAATATTAATTCTGAAGCTGCTGTGCTGCACTTATCTACTCCGGCTCAGCCTCTCTCCACTGCATTGCCTCCTTGAGGCTCCTCTTCCGTTGACGCGCCTCTTCGCACACACACGATGGTCACCCGCACCATGGTGGGTACTCGCAAGCCCAAGATATTATTGGCGGAGAAATATCCCCTGCCCAATTGCTTGTTAAGTGCCATCTCCACCATACCTACATATCTGAGACGCTTTGCTAATGCAGTCCAGGACAGCCACTGGTTAGCTGCTATGCAAGATAAAATAATTGTCTTCTTCATAAAAACCAGACATGGGATCTTGTTCCAGCTGCTTCCCATTTGCATGTTATTAGCTCCAAATTGGTATTTCGTATCAAGCTTCGCTCTGATGGCACCATTGAGCGATACAAGGCTCACCTGGTCGCATAGGGCTCCTTTCAATAGCCTGGTCGTGACTTTGGCAACACTTTTTCTCTTGTTATCAGATCCGCCATTATTCGCCTTATTCTCTCAATTGAAGTCTCCCTCGGTTGGCCACTTTGCCAACTAGATGTTAAAAATGCCTTTCTCCACGGCGACCTCCAAGAAACAATATTTATGCAACAGCCTGAAGGATTTATTGATCCCTTGTGCCCCCCTCACTTCTGCAAATTACAGAAATCTTTACACAGGCTCAAGCAGGTCCCTCACACGTGGTACTTCAAATCCAGAAGTTTCCTACATCTGAACAGCTTTGTCTCCTCTCGTCATGATAAATCTCTATTCCTTCGTCATTAATCTGGCGCCACCCTCATTCTCGTCATCTACATGGTCCACCACAGGTTACACCATTTATTTTGGAAGCAATCTCATTTCATGGACGTCGAAGAAGCAACGAACCATCTTCTGCTCCAGTTGTCAAGCGGAATACCGCGCTCTTACTGCTCTCAGCACATAATTGTTATGAACTGTGCATATCTTACAATATTTGCACATTCGGCTTCCGATAATGTCGACTCTGTTCTGCTACAACAACAGTACGATTTTTTTCGCAAAAAATCCTGTCGTTCATGGGTGTAGTAAGCATATTAAAATCGATTTTCATTTTTTCTGGGAGAAATTAGCTGATGGCTCCTTCCGTCTCACGCACACTCCCGGTTGAAAACAACTTGCTGATATTTTCACCAAACCTTTGTATCGCCCTCAGATAGAATTACTACATTTCAGGCTCCATGTGACTCCTCCCCCTCGAGCTTGCTGGAGGGTATGAAGCATTATACTATTTCCTTAACCACTCTTGGATTTTTCTTCTCTCTCTACCGAGTCTATATACATATCCTATTCTTTCTCCTATGTAACTTCCTCCTATTTTTAGTGTATCTTTATTAACATTTTCATTTCATTAAAAAAATATTTTTCATTAATAAAAAACGTTTTAGAAAATATTTAATGCCATAAAATATTTTCTCATTAATAAAAACATTTTGCATAATGAAAAAAATTGAGAAAATGAATTTATGATGCACAATAGTTTTTGATTTTTGGTTTTAATTCTTTATTAAAATCTTAGTGGTAATGGTTTTGGTATTTTTCCTATAAATACCAGACCTGGTCCCTAAGCTCAATTACATAAAAAATTAGAGCTTAGAAGAACCAAGTATTCCGCTGCAAATTCGATGATGGAAAAAGTATTTATACATTTTTTTCGTAATTTATATTTTTATATTTCATGTTTCATGTGGATTAGAAACATGTTAAAGTTAGAAATTCATGAATTATATTAGGAATTTCTTACATTTGGTATCAGAGCCAAATTTTTAATTTTTAGATCATAGAATCGAATACGGAAACTGAAACTAAAATTTAGGAAAGGAGGAGCAGCTACGACGTGGCAGAAGGAGGAGAGGAGGAAGAGCTGCTTGGCAAAAGAAGGACGAAGAGCTGCTAAAACCAGAATCTTCAGCTATGGAAATCATAAACCAAAAACCAGAACAAAGCTGCTGGAATTTCAGGTAAGCTTCTCTTTTCTTTTTCTCCGTGTGTTGGACGGTTGAATCACCCTCGACAACAAGAAGCAAACTCAGTTCGGGCGTTTGCTTTGAACACCAAAACTACAAAGATAAAAAAACAGAAAAAAGAAAGCCATCGATTAAAGCTATAGTGCATTTAATGGTAGAACATGCACTCCTCTCTCGTCTACAATTCTCTCTCTTACTTTTTAATATTTTTATTGTAAGAACTAAGAAGTTAAGTTCTAGTGCATTCAATGGTCGGAATACACTCCTCTCTCTTTTACAATTCTCTCTCTTGCTTTTAATATTTTATAGTAAGAACGAAGAAGTTAGGTTCTAGTGCAAACAATGCTCGGACATACTCTTCTCTCTTCTACAATTCTCTCTCTTACTTTTTAATATTTTATTGTAAGAACTAAGATAAGTAAAGTTAGGTTCTAGTAAATTTAATAAGCTGAAAGAGACACTCCGTTATTATCTCTTTCTTTTTAATATTTATGTAGGTCTAAATCAAACTAACAAAGTGTCTAGTTCAATAGACTATCATTACTGGTATTTTATTTTTTTTTTTGTCTTGCCTTTACTTTGGAAATTGAAGCTATTGATGACAGAAAATAGTGTTTATTTATAATAAATTCTGTTCTCCAGTTATGTAAAAACTTGCATGCATGTAGATTAGATTTTGTGTTCGTGGTGCATGTCTTTAACTAGATTCACTATGGTAATAATTGGCGTTTATCGGTACTACTGCTAAATTGGTGTTTATTAGTATTTAGATAACAATTTCTGATATTTATTAGATTGAATTTGTTTTTACATTTAGTATCACTTTTTACATAAATATTGTGCTTGAGTGGTATAATTTGACATGTATGTACATATTAGATGCCACCAAGAGAAAGCAAACGTGACATTGGATGGGATCATGGTTCTATGATTGACAATAATAGATTAAAGACTAAATGCGAATGGTGTGGACATGTAATGAATAGTGGAGGTGTAACTAGGCTGAAGCAACATATAGTTGGAGGTTTTAGCAATACCCAAGATTGTACAAAATGCCCAAAAGGAGTGAAAAATGCTATGAAGGAACATTTACGAAATCAAAACAAACACAAAAGGAAGATTAAAGAAAATGAGGAACAAATTCTTTCACATTTGAAACAAACTGATGGAGAACAAGAGTGCTTCAATATTGATGATGAGGATGATACCGTTGTTCCTCAAGAGAGGAAAGATTTAGAAAGGGCTATAGGAATTAATCACCAAGAAGTTGAAGATTTGGAAGAAAGAAACTGGAGAAGTAGAGGTGATCAAGTAGTAAACATAGCACTCAAGAATCTCATGTCCATAAGAGAAAGGCATCAATAACCTCTTTAAAAGATCCTTATATTTATGTAGCTGAAGCCGCAAAACAAAGAAGGCTAGAGGATAGTTGGACAGGCAAAGCGACCCAGAGTTTAGGACGATGCATATCAAAGTTTTTTCTATACAATCATATATTCTGGCAAATGCAGCTAACTCCATATATTACAAAAGCATGGTTTCTCAAATTCAAGAACTCGGTCAAGGAGTTAAACCACCAACTGCAAAAGAAATTTCTGGGGTATATTTGAATGCTGGAATGGAAGAGTTGCAAGATTATATCAAAGATTTAAAGAAAGAATGAGAAACGTACGGAGTTACTATTATGTGTGATGGTTGGATAGGTCCGATGAGGTTAAGTATAATAAATTTTATGGTGTATTTTTTTGGAAAAACAATCTTTCATTCGTCAGTTGATGCATCAAAGTTTGTTAAGGACCATCAATATTTATATAAGTTGATGGATAAAATTGTAGAAGAAATAGGAGAAAAACACATAATTCAGATTGTGACAGATAATGATGCTGCATTCAAAAAAACTGCAAAGCTTCTATTGGAGAAGAGAAAACATCTGTATTGGACTCCATGTTCAGCTCATTGTATAGACCCAATGCTGAAAGAGATGGGAAAGAAACTTTTCATGCAAAATGTGATGGAGAAAGCCAAAATTATAACAATCTATATCTATAACCATAACTGGGTATTGGCTTTAATGAGAGAACATACTGGAGGTGAGTTGGTTCGTCCTGGAATGACAAGATTTGCTACTAATTGGATAGCATTGTCTAGCCTTTATAAGCACAAACAAGGGCTTAAGTCTATGTTTACCTCTGAAAAATGGTCAAACTATCATTTGAGTAGAAAGACAACTGCAAAAGAGGTGGAGGACATAGTTTGTAGTAATCAATTTTGGGATAGTGTGCATGAAGCTGTTAAGATTTTAGAGCCAATTGTCAAAGTTTTAAAAATAGGTGATGGAGACAAGACGCCTACAATGGGTTATATATATGAGGCGATGAAATTAACTAAATTAGCAGCTCAAGAAGCTTTTCCTAGATCATCCAAGCAGCACTGCGATATTATTGATGATAGGTGGAATCGTCAACTCCTCCATGAGTTACATGCAGCAGGTATGTTATTATTTATGATGTATTTATAAATAAATAATTTTTGAAGCCGATTATTTATTATTTCTCTATATTTAATAATATTGCAGCCCATTATCTCAACCCGAAGCACCAATATACTCAAAGAATTGATACAAATGAAGAGTTATTGCGAAGCTTGTATAAGGTAATTGAAAGGTTAGAGCCAAATGAAGAAAAAGCATTGAAGGCTTTGTTTGAGGTAACTAATTATAATATTATTTTTATGTTTTCAATGATTATGCAAATTATTATGATAACAGTTGTTAAAGTTTTTCCATGAATGTCAAACTTATGTTTTAGGCAAAAACGTTTTGTGAGAAGTTAGGCACTTTTGGCTCTAGAATGGCTACTCAAGCTTGGAATAAGTCTGAACCTGGTATTTTTTGTTACTTTAGAAAAAACTTTATTTTACATAAAAATTATATTTAATTATTTGTATGCTTGCTGCTGATTGGTGGGTTACTTATGGATTAGATGCCCCCCATCTTAGAAAGATTGCCATAAGAATTTTGTCTCTAACATCATCGTCATCAGGTTGTGGAAGAAATTGGAGCACATTTTCACTTATACACACAAAGCAGAGAAACAGGTTATCATATCAGAAATTAACAAAGTTGGTGTTCGTTCATTATAATATGAGACTTAAGTTGAAACACATATCACTGGATAGCAAGAAAGGAGACGAATATTTTGATCCTATCAATTTGACAAATATATTTGATGAAGAAGACCAACTATTGTCTTGGATAGCAAAGATGGAAGACCTTTCTTTAGATGAAGAAAGAGATTTTCTACATTGACCTTTTGGTGTTTTGGCTTCAGAGATGAATATTGATGTTGCCAACTGGGTTGAAGAACAAAGAGATGCACTTGCAAAAAATAGTGGAGAGTTATTCCAAGTAGTAAACTCCGAGGATACTACACAAGACTCTTATGTTGGTGATGCTAGTGATGCTGATAATATTGGTAATTCATACAAAGGTATATATTTTACAGAAGAATAAAATTTTGACCATGCTACACAAGACTCCAATCATGGTGCAAGAGAGAGAGAGAGAGAGACTAGGTAGTCATATTTTGGGTAGTGATGTAGTTTGTTTTATATACTTGAGTCAGTAAGAACATTATGCATTTAATATTAATAGCATTAATGAATATTTGTATTTTTCCATATTTTTAATAAGTTTTCCTAAAGTATCCATGGTCATTACTTGTGTTTCCTAGCGTATCCATTCGTATCCACGATAAGTATCCATATCCTTAAGGTCTGATACATTCCTTATCTCCGATAATGCCAACCTTGCGCGGAGATGGCCGGAATTCTGGTTATTAAGCCGGAAAATGGGTTGTCTTGTAAACCTAATTTTATTTTTATTTTTTCTGTTTGATTTTTCATCGTTTTCCGGCAACATGAAGCCCAGAGAATGGTGGACAGAGTTGGCCGACCCTTTCCATGGCGTTCGCCAGCAGTATGGGCAGGCAACACGCCGTTGTAAAAAACCCTAATTTATCTGCATTCGGCGACGAGAAGTTAGAGAAGACCTCGTGGTCCGATTCGTTTTTTTGTTGTTTTGTGTCACAGGTTCGGTTCATTCGCGAAATTATTAGAACCGGACCATTCTGGGTTGAATAGGCTTGGGCTGGATAGGCTGTGCTGGGCTTGGGAGTCGGGCCGCCCATTTTGGCGAACCTAAGGTGCTATTTGAACCCGTGAGGGGAAAACTAGACCGCCATGGGGTGGGCTAGGGTGCAATTTTCACCAGAAATTCGGAACAATTCATATATATTCATAAAACACGTAAACATTCAAACAAAAAGTAAAAATTCATAAAAATAGTATAAAAATCTCAAAAAGATTTTGGTTTTGATATTCATATTTTTAATATTTTTTATCACATAATTGTATAATTTTGTTGATTATGCTCAAATTATTGTATGTTTTGATTATACTCATTTTAAGCATGAAATGTTTGTTATAATATTCTTGTCTTAGAAATTAGAGTATGATTGACATGAATTGTTTTATTATTATGCTCAAGTTCAGCATGAATAGGTTGATTATATTTTCGTCCTTTAAGAATGAAAAACACGCTATTCATGAAAATATGTAAATTGCATGATATGTAGGTTACTTTTATGCAATTCCTTTTTTCATTATGAGAATTGTTTGTTTACAATATTTTAACATTTCTTTTAATCTTAGAATTGTTAAAATTTGTAAAATTTAATTAAATTCTCATCATATTAATATTTGACAATAATATTTAAGATTAGTGCATAAAGTTTTAGCACATAAAGATAAATAACATGTTTAATAACTAATTTTTGATGAACAATTAGGTTATGAACCATTCACAAACAATTTTGTGGTTGACATTAGACGTATGACCCTAGTAAGTTTCACATACACAGGTTCACACTTGTCTCCTTGGGAACGCTACTCTGTCTAAGGAGTTTGGTATTTAATCAGCCTTAGTTGAACCTGACTTTCCTGGGAGTATACTTGATTAATGCTATCATGTTACTGCATAATTGTTCTTAGGTATTTTGTAGAGCCTAGAACATAAAATCCTCCTATAATGTTTAGTGATTATATAAATATAATTTTAGTTAAATAGAGAGTAGCCACAACATCTTTAGTTAACTAAAATTATATATTAAGTTAAACTAAATGATCACATAAGGAATTAGACATGAATTGATATTAATTATACTTAATGTGATAAAATTCATACTATAGGAAATTTTGTCATATTTATATAACTAATTAGGATAAAATATCAGACTATTTTCATAATTTACCCACAGGGATTATGAATTGGAATATAGTTTGGTAGTTTTATCATTTAGGAAAGATAATGTACTCATTAAATGAATATCTATCATATAGAAATTTTAGATCTACTAGAGTTAAAATTTAGCCCACAGACAATTTTTATGACCTTAGATCAAACTTTAGGGCATGTTTCACATTAGTAATACTTGCCATTATGCTTAGTCAACCTCATATTCTAACATAAGCCTTTTGGACTTCTACAGTTACTCAACCTACTAATTACTCTGATATTTATCTAGATATTCCTCAACTTACTGGTGATAATTATAAAGTTTGGAAAAAAAAAGATTATTCTTCATTTAGGGTGGGACATGGATTATGCTATAAGGAATGATGAACCGCCGGTTGTAACTAATCAAAACACTCCTGCTGAAGTTGCGCTATATGAGCGATGGGAGAAATCTAATCGGCTCAATGCAATATTCATTAAGACTAAAATTACAACTAGCCTTCGAGGTTCAGTCGAACAGTATGACAAAGTCCAACATCTGCTTAAATCCATTGGTGATCAGTTCATCATTTGAGAAAAGGCATTAGCAAACACCCTTATAATGAAATTTTCTTCACTGCATCTCACAAACGTTAAAGCTGTGTGTGTGCACATTATGAAAATGCAGGACATAGCAGCTCAACTCAAGATACTTGAGGTAGATATGTCAGAGTCTTTCCTTGTGCACTTTATTTTGAACACTCTTCCTTCACAATACAAGCTTTTTAAGATCTCTTATAACACACATAAGGATAAATGGTCTATCAATAAATTATTGACCATGTGTGTTCAAAAAGAGGAGAGGTTTATCATTGAATTGGGTGAAAGTGTCATGTTGGCTACAGCTCATGGTAAGAACAAGACTCATAAATATGACAAATCTCAAGCTGGCACTTCCAAGTCTTATCGGAAGAAAGAAGGTAAAATACTACCTCAAGCTAATATTAAGAAAGACCATAAGTGTTTCTTCTTTAAAAGAAGGGACAAGCTAAGAAGGATTGTGCAAAATTCAAGACATGGTTTGAGAAGATAGGTATTCTATCCACCTTTGTTTGTTATGATCTAATATGGTTAATGTTAATATAAACACCTCGTGGATTGACTCTGGATCTACAATTCACATTGCAAACTCCTTGCAGGGTATACAAATTCTAAGGAAGTCAGTGGTAAGTGAGTTAACCATCTTATCCGGCAACAAGATGGGCCCACATGTGGAGGGTATAGGAACTTGCACATTAATTTTAAGTAGTGGTTTTGTTTTGAATTTGGAAAAGACCTTTTATGTACCAAGTTTCTCTAGAAACTTGATTCCAATTTTATGGCTTGTACCTTTTGGATATTCCTTTACTTTTAAAGGCATATCTTTCAGTCTATATTATAATATTGAATGTGTTGGAAATGGTATATTGTTTGATGGAATTTTCCGCCTTTCCTTACATTCTGATGCCACTAATAGTTCAGTGCATGTTCACAGTGACATTATGAGGTGTAATATTAAAAAAGACTCCTCTATGTTATGACATCGGAGATTATGTCATTCTCCATAGATAGTATTACGAGGTTAGTAATAGATGGAGTACTTAGTACTTTTGATTATACTGATTTCGAGACTTGTGTAAACTATATTAAGGGTAAGCAGACAAACAAGTCAAACAAATATGCTAATAGGAGTTCGACCTTATTAGAAATCATACATATTGACATATGTAGTCAAGATTTAGATATGTCAGGTCAGAAATATTTTATCACCTTTATAGATGATTAGTCACGTTATATGAATGTTTATTTTATCACCTTCAAGGCTGAAGTTGAGAATCAATGTGGGAAGCAAATAAAAATAGCAAGATCAGATAGAGGTACTGAATATTATGGTAGATACACAGAGAGTAGACAAACACTTGGTCCTTTTGCGAAATTTCTTCAAGAGCATGGGTTCATTCCTCTACAAATATGCATGATTCTCCGAACCTGAATGGTGTTGTAGAAAGAAGAAACAGAACTCTAATGGACATAGTGCGGAGAATGGTTAACAACTCTAATCTTCCTAAATTTTTGTGGACTGAAGCACTTAAAACGGCTACGTATATGTTAAACTGGGTTCCAACCGAGGCTGTCCCAAAGACCCCTTTTGAACTCTTTAAAGGTTGGAAACCGAGTTTGCAACATATGCGCGTCTGGCGACGTCCGTCTGAAGTGAGAATATATAACCCACTTGAAAAGAAGTTGGATCTCAGGACCATTAATAGTGGTTTTTTCATTGATTATAATAAAAGGCCTAAGGGTTACAGATTTTATTGTCAGGGATTTAATTCCTGCACATGATCATACAGACGTTCAATCTTCCACATTGTCAGATAAATTGGTTATCATTCATTGTACTCCTCAAGTTCAATCGAGTATTGCACAACCAATCACTCAAGTTCCACAAGTTGTTGATAACCCTCCGGTTGATCAACCAGTTGACTCACAAGCTCCTCAAGGAGAAGGTAGTCCAACATTAAGACAATCTACTCGAGAACGTCGACCAGCAATTCTTAGTGATTATGTTGTGTATTTACAAGAATCAAACATAGGAGCCGAAAATGATTCCGAAACGTTTTCACAAGCCATTTGTTGTACACAGTCAAATTTATGGTATGATGCCATGAAGAAAGATATGAATTCCATGAAGAGCAATAGAGTCTGGGACCTTGTTGAGTTGCCTAATGGAGTACAGGCCATTGGCTATAAATGGGTCTTTAAGACCAAAAGAGACTCATTAGGAAACATTGAGAGATACAAAGTGAGACTCGTTGCTAAGGAGTTCAATCAAAAAGAAGGAATCGACAACACAAAGACTTTTTCTCCTATATCTAAGAAAGATTCTCTTCGAATTATTTTGGCATTAGTTGCTCATTTTGACCTTGAATTACAACAAATTATATGTGAAAACTGCATTACTTAACGGTGATCTAGAAGAAGAGGTTCATATGAAACAACCAAAAGGTTTCTCTTCTAGTGATGATGAGAATTTGGTTAGCAAACTAGAGAAATCCATACATGGTTTCAAACAAGCCTCCTGTCAATGGTATATGAAATTCCAATGTGTAATTTCATCATTCGGTTTTGTTGAAAGTCCCATGGATCAATGTATATACCAGAAGGTCAGTGGGAGTAAACTTTGTTTTCTTGTTTTAAATGTGGATGATATTTTACTTGCAAGCAATGATAAGGGTATGCTACATGAGGTGGAAAATTTTCTCTCCCAAAATTTTGATATGAAAGATATGGGTGAGGCATCTTATGTCAATAACATTAAGATCCATAGAGATAGACCTCGTGGTGTCTTAGGACTGTCACAGGAAACCTATATTAACAAAATTTTGGAGAGATTTCTTATGAAGGAATGTTCATCAAGTGTTGCACCCATTGTGAAGGGAGGCAAGTTCAGCTCGGATCAATGTCCAAAAAATTAACTTGAAAAAGAATCCATGAAGGATATCCAATATGTTTTTCCAGTTGGAAGCCTTATGTATGCTTAGGTTTGCACTAGACCTGCAAAGAAAGTCATGCGGACAGACAGACGGACAATTTGGAAGTAATTGGCTATTCAGACTCAAACTTTGTTCGCTGTGTTGATTTTCACAAATCAACATCTGGGTACATATTCAGTATGGTCGGTGGAGTTATTTCAAGGAGAAGTGCCAAGCAGACTTTGATTGCAACTTCTACTATGGAAGCCAAGTTCGTCTCCTTTTTGAGGCAACATAACATGGTGTATGGCTTAAGAGTTTCGTTTCTGGGCTTAGAGTAATAAAAGCGGGAGTCGAAGTAAACTATTGTCTTTATGGCTAAGAATAATAAAAGCGGGAGTCGAAGTAAACACATCGACATTAAATTCTTGGCCATAAGAGAACGTGTTAAAGAAAAGAAAGTGGTCATTAAACACATTAGCACTGAGTTGATGATTGCTGATCTTTTGACTAAAGGCATACCACCATTGAAAATCAAGGATCATGTAGAAAAAATGGGACTTGGTTCCACTTTGTAATTTGTATATACATTCAGTTTATCAAATAAACTCTTCTGCATTCTGTTATTTCTCATATTCATATGCACAACTATATTTTGAGAAATATATTTGGACCAAGAATAAATATAGAGTTTATTCATGAAGTTTTATTTTACCACATAAGGAACTTTGGAAGCAAAATACAAAGCAATGCATAGTAGATAGTACTCGTACTTAGAGGACATATCTCTATGATTCGTGTGTTTTGTTTCATATTGAACTTATTTGTTATGCATCAAGTGGAAGCATGTAACATTTTCATTTAATTAAAAAAATGTTTTTCATTAATGGAAAGCGTTTTAGAAAATATTAAATGCCATAAAACATTTTCTCATTAATAAAAACGTTTTTTCATAATGAAAAACATTAAGAAAATGAATTGATAATGCATAACAGTTTTTGGTTTAAATTCTTTATTAAAATCTTTGTGGAAAGGGTTTTGGTATTTTTCCTGTAAATACTATACCTGGTCCCTAAGCTCAATTACCTGAAAAATTAAAGCTTAGAAGAACCAGATATTCTGTTGCAAATTCGAAGATGGAAAAGGGTATTTATATATTTTTCTATAATTTATATTTTTATATTTCATGTTTCATGTAGATTAGAAACATGTTAATGTTAGAAATTCATGAATTATATTAGGAATTTCTTACTTCTTTTGTATATAAATATGTAAAGCTATGACAGTCAATTATAAGAAGAGTTTTACTTTTACACAACCTCCCACGACCCACATTAATGCCATCCTCCATAAACCTAAGGAAGATAAATACGACTTGTCTCATCTCTTTTCTTCCAATTGGACACAATATTCATCCAGGAAAGGAGTGTCTTTCGTTGTGGTCCTTTCCATTACTCCGGAAGATAGAAGAAGAAAAACATCAGTTCCAATTCTTTGACCAGGCATGTTTCAGTCAAACGATTTTTCCACTCTCGGACCCAAGAGCAGATTGGAAGAAAGAAAGAACAAAAACTTACCTCACTCGTTTGAAAATTTAGTGGTTGCAGACGGGACTGTCACATTACATGGAGTAGATTTTTAAAAGTTGGTGGCGGCTGAACTTGTCTTATTTGACAAAATATCCTAATTCCTACCCACAGGAAAATTTATAATTCAATGGATTCCACGGTAATGTGTGTACGAGTCTTTTCTGTCTCTTTGTTTTTCTTTTTCGTGTTCATCGTCCACTAATTTAATGAGCCGTTTCCCACTCAGCCGCCATATATCTATTGTAATGTGCCGTTTCCCACTCAGCTGCCATATATCCTTCCGAAGTAACCTGCTTTACGTACGGACATCTTGGTGCTCCAGTTTTCAATCTGGTTAAATGCGGACCAACCTCCTGTTTAGTAAGGGAATGGAGCCTCCTCACCGTGCGATCCTACTTGTCCTTTTCTGTGTTCTCCTCCTCCGAGGTGTTGGAAAAGCACAGTCGCCCAGAACAGACCCAGATGAAGGTAAGCTTCGGAAATCTCACTTTTGCATTAGTTTCAAATTAAGTATTCGATCTATCGATGGTCTAGAGTAGCTAGACCCAGATAAAGGTAATAGGCTTCAGAATTTACATGACTTGCAGAGCCCAGATCAAGATATAACTCACTCATCAATTAAGCTCTGCTCACAAGTTTCTTCAGCAATTTCACCGAAAAGAGTAGTGGGTCTTGTGAGTGTTCCTAGAAATGTACTGTAACTCTCTGGGGGATCTCAAATCTCAGAGTCAGTCCAGTACCATGGCTGTGGCTACTTCATATAGTTTTTAGATAAATAAATAAAACACTATTCCTCCATCTTTTTCAATTTTCATCTGTTGAAAATGGGATTCAAAGGCTAGCTATATATGTAAGGAAAGGTCGACGGCCTTCCTTAATTTGCTTGTTTTATTCTTTGGAAAACAACTTGTCCACTAACTGTACTTTATAAGTGTGGGTATTCGTAATTGGGTGATTAATACTTATTAATTAATTAATTAATGTGCATGCAGCTAGAGCTCTGAACTCCATGTTTGATCAGTGGGGGATCGCAGCTCCGACGGGGAAATGGAACCTGAGTGGAGAACTGTGCAGTGGAACGGCGACCGATACCTCGCCGGTGGTGGATGACAGCGTCAACCCCTCCATCAAATGTGACTGCTCTTTTGACAGTGGAACTGTCTGCCGCATCACTGCAATGTAAGAGTACGATCACCAGTTTCATGCATGCATATTGCTTCAGTACTATAATTATATAAAAATATGAGAACGATCGCTTTCATATTATAAAGTCAAAATTCATATAAATATTACGAAATTGAAGTTCATAAGGAGAGCGATTCTGAAAAAAAATTGGGGAAATGTTGATATGAGGAGTTCATATATACTTCAGATTTATGAACATTACCGTGTGCACCCTTGTTCGCTTTGGAGAAAACTTACAGAACCTGATATTTGTACGAAAATCTGTCTTGTTCATCCAGTTATTAAAGATGCATGACCATTAATTATCACCTCAATATTCATTTATGGGACATAATTAGTTTGATTCAGTCTAAAATATTATTATTTTGAGCCTTAACCAACCTCAAACCTTAAGCAATTAACGCTCATTTATTTAAGCAAGCCAAACTGATCAAGTTTTTAAGTAGTTAGGCTCAAGTATGGTGAAATTGTCTCAAGGTTTAATTTAATCAACTTGTTATTTATTAAAGTTAAGTAATTAATAAAAAATCTCAAATAGTAACTCAACTTCACTAATAAAAAGAGAAAGTACTCAATGATAATAAAAATAGGAAAGGTGGTCAGGAATGAAAGTATATTGATAAAACAAGCTGTTCTTTTTCTTTTGTAAATTAATAAGTGCTATTTTGACAACACTTACCTTCAAATATCGTGTACTAACTCACATTTTTTAAAACCTATAAGGTCATCTATTTCACCTAAATTAAAAATTAAGCTGGAGCTCATCTCGAGAAGGCAAATGGATATAGCATATAAAAGGAGAAATTTTTAATAAATTACATGTTTCTAGTTTCATGAAACAGACATACCTCCGATCATTAATGCAAGTTTCGAAAGACTGGCTAAGGTGCTTCTAGACTCTTCATTTAAATCAGTCTAGGAACCAAAACCGATAATTATATGCATATCTCAACAGTTATGAATGATTTATGCTAAAAATCATTACCATTAAGTGTTTTAAAAACCATTAAAATCAATTTAAAACACTATAAATATCATGCATCACTTAAATAGGTTTTATAACATATTTAATAGAGAAACTTTCATTTACAAAGAGAAAATGTTGCATATAATTCACTCATACTTATTCATTTTTAGAGTAATGTGATTGAAAACAACAAATTCTTTTTTATTTTCAATCTATATAAACAAATTCTTACACAATTTTCAATTCAAATAGGAAAAATAAAAAATAATCAGATAAATTCATTAGCCACGCTTCCTGATCATGGTTATTTGTATGAATATGTTCTTGCTTGCTCATTGCACAGAAAGGTATACGAAATGGATGCCAGAGGAGTAATTCCTGAGGAGCTCGGAAAATTGACTTTTCTCAACGATCTGTATGAATTTACTATTCATCTTGCTCAATCATACCATTTCTTATTACTATTGAAGTCGGTTTTGTGTTGACGTAATGGATGAAAAATCACTATTCTTTTGCTCTTTCAGGAATCTTGGGAGAAATTTCTTGACGGGGCCCTTGCCTGCATTCATTGGCAATCTAACTCAGATGCAATACCTGTGAGCTGCTTAGCTATTAGACTCCTGACACTTATATTTAGTATGAAGTCACACAAAATGATACAAGACATGCTTCAGAACAGGGCTAGCTTGGAGTATATCTGATAATTGTTGATTTTCTTGTTCTTATTTCTACTTAAGGAGTTTTGGCACCAATGCGTTATCCGGGACTGTTCCGAAGGAGCTTGGAAATTTAAGAAACTTGGTTTCACTGTAAGGTTTAGACGGATTCTGTATCCATGCACTTCATTTGATCTTTTAAGGCATTTGAACATTGGGATTACATACTGGGTTTCATTCTGTAATGACCAGGGCTTTTGGAATAAACAATTTCACAGGGACTCTGCCTGACGAGCTCGGTAACTTAGTCAATCTAGAACAACTGTGAGTTGTTTCTTTTCTGGCATATTAGAATATTCAATTGTCTGACCGGGAGAATTTAATAGTAATTAGCATCATGTTTCAAAATGCATCTATTAATCTATAAAACATAACAGTCCCTTTGTTCCCAACTTAATTTGGAAAGTTCTTTCATTGTATCTATTGTTATCTAAATTTTACATTTTCATGTATTTTCTAGTTTCCTTTCAATATAAAGCCTAAGTTTCTAAAATTTTATGCAAATTTATTTATATTTTTATCATGGATTAATTCTAAACTTATGTATATATGTTACCTAAATGTACTCATTATAGATTCCAAAATTGATTTCTAGTTTCTCGACAATGCTACTCAAAAGGAACTATGGTTCGACGACCCCTTTGGATTAGTCCACTTGATATTCTTTTACTAGTATTCATATATTATGTTCTTATATTTCTTCCTTGAAGATTTTAGTCACTGATTCATTTCAGTACTCTTGACAGTTACATGGTCAGTGCTGGATTAAGTGGGGAAATCCCTTTTACGCTTGCCAACCTGAAAAACCTAGAGACTGTGTAAGAGCTCTGAATCAGGCCCCTGAAACCATGATCTACATATGTTTGACAGGGTACCTCTTATCTTTCTAAGTTTGTTTTCAGGTGGGCATCTGACAATCAGTTCACAGGCAGAATACCTGATTTCATTGGAAACTGGACAAATATTAATGCTCTGTAAGCTCAAATCTCCTACTCAGTTCAGAGTTTTGTTCAAAAAACAGTAAATTGCCAAACTCAGATTCTTATAGGTCACTCTAATGCTAATCTGGCTTCCACAAGTCAATCTGGAACCGGGTGTGTTCATTCATATAAAGCAGTGGAGAAAGCCACTTCCACATTCAGAGTTTTACATTCACCAAAATTTCAACATTATATGCACATTTTATATCAATCTGGAACACAGGATACCTACGTACAGTTCATGTAAATGATACAGTTTCTTAGCCTGAAACTGCCAAAATTGTCCATCCAGGAGGCTTGAAGGAAACTCTTTCGAGGGCCCTATACCACCAAGCTTTGCTAATTTAAGCTCGCTGACTGATCTGTGAGTACTTCCTCTTCATCAATTTCTGTAAACTTACTATATGCTGGCATGTCCACTTTTAGCAATTGGGGTTCTTAATACAGGAGAATAAGTGACGTATCTAAAGGGAACAGTTCTTCATTAGATTTCATCAAGGACATGAAATCCCTCACAATCCTGTAAGATCTAATCATGTTTGGATTTTCGTGATATATATAAAAAATATGCTCTTTATTTTTCCTCTGTTTCTTTGGCAGAATTTTGAGAAACAACAGGATTTCTGGCGGTATTCCACACGGCATTGGAGAGTACCAATTGTTACGGCACCTGTACGCGACTCTATAGCAATGCATAAACCATACAACATATCTCAACTTTTATCACAAGAACTGGGCAAACCAAACAAAACTGCTAACCACACTTTGTTTTACTGTTGTAGGGATATAAGTTTCAATAACTTAACTGGACAAATTCCAAATACATTACTAAATCTCAGATCACTGACTCATTTGTAAGTGATGACATTGGACCTTACACTTATTGGTGGTCCCATAAACATGTTTCAGTGTTGAAGCTCTGATTTGGTAAAATGATGAACAGGTTTCTAGGAAATAATAGATTATCTGGTACTCTCCCATCAGAAAAACAAAGGCAACTCTTTGCAATGTATATTACCTAACTTATAAGAGTTGTCATTGATATATCACATTTATTATTTGTACAGCGCTTCTCACTATCACCTTCTGATCATTTGTATGCAGTGACTTGTCATATAATGAACTATCAGGAAGCGTACCATCATGGGTCACAGAAGAAAACTTAGAACTGTAAGGAAACATTTTTTTAAACGACAACTGTATGGAAACATGTCTCAAGAGTTCGTGATCCCTCATACGATTGTTTCACATATTAGTTTTTTATTAAATGTGAACAAGTATTACTTGTGATCAAACCTTTCACAATAAAATAAAATATCATATTTTCGTTTACGTTAGACTTCTCTAAAACTAATTCTCAGCTCCATGCTTGTATTTTGTACAGGAATTTGGTGGCCAACAATTTTATCATTAGTACATCAGAGAACAGGTGCTTGTCACATCTTTAAATTACTCGGCATGTTAAAATTTAAAATCGGTAGCAATGAAAGGAGTTCTGCCCCTACGACAGAAGGTCAAACCCTGCATCTATATTCATAGATCTGAAACCATCTTTTGGTATTCAGTAAACAGTTGATCTCCTCATATATTTACGCATTAATGCAATATATTTTAAACATGCATATAATGGCCAGATTAAAATTAATTAACATGCATGATAAGCATCACATATATTGCACATAGTTTAAGGAATGTTAATATGACCTTTAGTCAGCTCTGTTTTTTTGTCGTTAAATACCTTAGTTAACTCCTTTGCAGCTTAAATTGAGTAAGTTTTCTCCAGTATCCATCCAACCCTCTGATAAATATCATAAACCTCTATCAGCGTAAGCAGCATAGATTGAGCAGATTTTTCCAGTATCTATATAATCACACTGATAATTATCTATATAATCTCTACCAGCATAAGCAACTCGATTTACTGTCCTTCTCCATGTACATCTTCAGTGTTTTACCTCAAGGGTTAAATTGCCTCCAGCGAAACTTCCCATGTATGAGAGGCAGGCCACGCTGTAAGTTTCATCCTTCTGACTCTTCCTACACATTTTTTTAGCACTGTTGCGTGTTCCATATTTTGAGTCGGAGTCCTGAAATTTCAGACTACTTAAAAAGATAGAACATAAAATTAGAATATTGAATTTCCATCAGGAGCTCTATCTATCACGTCCCTGTATACTAGAGTTAACAAATCGTAATGGTTTTTCAAGAAAGAAAATAACAAAGATTGAAATGGGTTTGCTCAGCCTTGGTCAAAAAATTTACCAGCGTCTCTCTTAAGCTAAAACCTATTTGCATTACTGTTTTGCCACATGAGAATCTGGTAGAGAAAAGTTCAGTTTCTCCCCATTTAAAAAGCTACAAAAACAGACAAGAGCCTGTGCCTTCATATATACTCGATCTTAATGACTCATAATTGGTTTTTAGATTCTTCTTTTGCAATCAAATGTGGTGGCCAAAGGATGACGGATTCTGAAGGTATAAAATATGAAGCAGATGATGGCCTCTTGGGTCCAGCTTCATATTTTGTTAAAGATACACTAAGATGGGGAGTTAGTACCACGGGAAGGTTTATGGAAAATCTCAACCCGTCATATTCCAAAAACACTTTCACTCCAACCTCAAATACTTTGGATACAGAGTTGTTCCAGACAGCAAGGGTATCACCAGAATCCATTCGGTACTATGGCCTAGGGCTTCAGAATGGAAATTATACAGTGAACCTGCATTTTGCAGAGATTCAGCTAGAAAATTCAAGGTGGAAGAGTACGGGGAGAAGAGTTTTTGATATTTATATGCAGGTCAGTATGCTTATTATTTATGTGTAAGTACAATAAAAGTCGCTTACCACAGTTAGAGTGATTCTAAATTTTCTGTAAAACAAAAAAAGAGAGTTTAATTTTACAGTTCTAAAAATCCATATGACAAATTTCCAGCAAAAGCTTTCCCACAATTTGAGATTGACCTATTATAACTCAGGGAAATATGGTGTTGAAAGATTTTGATATCAAGAAAGAGGCAGGTGGTTATTCTTACACAGCTGTTACACGGACTTTCAATGTCAATGTAGACAGTAACTATCTTGAGATACATCTCTTTTGGGCTGGTAGGGGGTCTTGTTGTGTACCAGAGCCAGGTTCCTATGGTCCATCTATCTCAGCCATTAATGTCACCCCAAGTAAGAAAAAATAAAGGAATTTCATTAATTGAGTTGATTCTTATTTTACTCATCTCAGATACTGAATGCTTATGCCTTTATTCAGATTTTCCGCCAACAGTAGGTGACCGACCAGAAGGAAATTCAAAAAAGACTGGTATGGTCATCGGGATTGCAGTAGCCATTATTATTTTTGTCTCTATAAGTATGTTAATTATTTTTATTTGGAGAAGAAGAAAAAGAAGAACAGCTACTGATAATGATGAAGGTAATTCTCATATCCTGAATCAAGTAAGCCATCTCCTTTCATACTTTATAAAAAAAAAATTTAACTTTTTTTAAACTTAAAATTGTACATTTTTTCTTCTCTCTTTAATATCAACAGAGCTAATCAGTGTCAGCTCAAAAGCATACGTGTTCAGTTATGTTGAGCTGAAGATTGCCACCGAAGACTTTAAACCCACCAACAAGCTAGGCGAAGGAGGCTTTGGATCAGTTTATAAGGTATGTAGCCTGCATAAACTGCCTGTAAATGCAGATACTACACTCAAGTGTGTCTTAAATAGATGACTATCAACATTTGATAAGTTGAGCCATTTTCTACTAATTATGCAGGGCACTCTTTCAGATGGGAGAGCAGTTGCTGTGAAGCAGCTTTCTTTGACATCTCAACAAGGAAAAGGACAGTTTGCAGCAGAGGTTGCAACAATATCTGCAGTCCAACACCGGAACCTTGTAAAGTTGTACGGATGCTGCATTGAAGGAGACAAGAGGCTTCTTGTTTATGAATATTTGGAAAACAAGAGCCTTGATATGGCACTTTTCAGTATGAATATCTTATTTCTTTCTTAAATGAAACTCTTAGTGTCGTACTTTCTGAGATCTTTAAGATTTAACGGCAAGGTGTCAAGTAAATATTTGAAAATAGGAAACCTTTATATTGGCACTTTGCAGTATGAATCTCTTACTTCTTCACTCAGTAAACAATGTAAAACTTTCAGTATCATTTCTCTCTGAAATGTTTTACATTTTACTGCAAACTGTTAACTAGTAGTCTTACCCTATTAATCCCTTACTATTAGCCAGAGATAATAATACGTCCATGCTGACATTCAGACACTTAGAAATAGTAACTAAGAGTAAATTTTGTGTTAACTTCTTGCAGGAAGACATACTTTACATCTTGATTGGCCCACACGCTTTAGTGTATGCTTGGGAACTGCAAGAGGCCTTTCTTACCTGCATGAGGAGTCAAGGATCCGAATTGTGCATAGGGACATTAAAGCAAGTAATATCCTTCTAGATGTAAAGCTTACCCCCAAAATTTCTGATTTTGGTCTGGCGAAATTATATGATGATACAAAGACTCATATAAGTACTCGGGTTGCAGGGACAATGTAAGAAATAGAACTTAAATCAGCCTATCCATTTCATGTTGCTTCCAGCTGTGATTCTGTCACTATCTATGACTCTAATTTTCAACTGTTTTTCGTTCATTAGTGGATATCTTGCACCAGAATATGCTATGCGTGGACATCTGACGGAAAAGGCTGATGTTTTTAGCTTTGGAGTAGTTGCTCTTGAAATTGTAAGTGGCATGCCAAACTCACGAACAAACTTGGAACAGGACAAGACATACCTCCTCGAATGGGTAAGATAGCTGCTTTTGGAAAATATTTACTTTGAATGATTCACTTTGAAATGACTGATCATTTTTAAATTTACTGATATATAAGGCTTGGCACCTAAATGAGAACGACCATGTACTAGAACTAGTCGATCAATCTCTACATGAAATCAATGAAGTTGAAGCATCTCGAGTTATAGGAGTAGCTCTTCTTTGCACACAAGCAGCACCAGGACTTCGACCTACAATGTCACGCGTGGTGGCAATGTTAACGGGTGATATTAAAGTGGAGAATGCTACATCAAGGCCCGGCTACTTGCCTGATTGGCAAATTAATGCAATCGCAAGTAGCTCTACTAGTTATGATTCAGGATTATCAACAACAGCAACTACCGAAGACAGTCGTGCCCATTTTTCATCAAAAATGAAATTAGCAGGCTATGCAGAAGAATCAACTCCGCCCGATCAACCTATTTTAAAAGAGTTTACAGAATAAGGACTCTGATTTGTGTTATTTTAAAACTCAAATTACAGTGTGCATGTGCACAAAAAGTTACAAATCCATTGGGAAAATCATATGTAGATTATACTCGCAGACTGTCACAATAACTCGGCTGAAATAAAACCGGATTATCCTCAAATGCCTGGAGAGATCACTTCTTAACTGAAGGGACATTTTCATGAGTTTCAACACACCTTTTGCTCCAGTTGGTTACCTTAGGCATCTATCCAACGCAATCACACATGCAATGATGACCAAACGCTAAACTGGTCAGCTTTGCATTGTTATTGCCAAAGAAGCAACTATGGTTGACATTGTTTTTGTTCTACTACTTCTCTTTAATAAGGAAGCAGTGCCTTACCAGGAAACTACACTTTCCATCCAAGAAGTCTAACTTGATCCAATTTTTATTTAAATTTCGTTACTTCATTTGCGCCCATGTTAATTATATGTCTGTTAGTAATATTGGCTAGTTATCCTCTCGTTGCCCTCTTCCATTTTATTTAAGGCCCTTTTAAGTATTTTCAATTTAATGACCAGCCACTCACATACCCAAAATACGGAACAATGTTGACTTTAAGCACAACAGAGTAAACGGTATATCTGAATCCAAGTCCACTGCAACACATTACTGGCAGCGTATACTTTTAATGCCCATTAGAAAAATATCATCTTGCTCGAACAGGTAAAAGTCAATCCAAGAATTTGCAGAGAACTGATCAATCATGTCATTATTGTCAGAGATTACTCACTATCTATACTAGAATAAATCAAACCGCAATGGGAAGCAAAAGAAGAGCTACGCACCAGTGAGTATGCCATAATCATCTCCCCGCTTTTCATCGTTTTGGTAGTCGTCCTGAGCATAGGGTTTTACCTAATGGGAAGACAGAAAGGACAAACAGAGGGACGATTAATGGCTCAGATGACCGATCCGCCGGTGGAAGGCCCGCCAGGAGAAGACGTTCCGACCTTCCACACTCACACTCACCCTCCTCCTCCATCGTATGCTTCGTTTCCCTTGCCTTCCCCAATGCCACCTCATCCTGGGTAAGCATGGGAATGCAGTTGCCTTGTTTGAAACCGAAGACAAGAATTGATCAGTTTATATCTGCCATTATTTATACGTCATGCTTTCCAATCAGTTGACTGGTATTCATTGTTTCAATGTTTTAACATCGAAGAACATGTCAGTGTGGTTCTTTTTCCTGGTAAGAAAATGCATTTGGGAATTTATAAATTTTATTTGTAATATAATTCATAAAACGTTGTTCTGTAAGAAGCTGTAACAACTTTTATAGAACTGTTATTTGACATAAATTGTCTCATTATCATTTTCTATATGTGAAGAGATCAATTGAGAAAATTAAGACGTTAGAATAAGTCAGTGTATCAGCCAAATAGGAAAATTTTCTCGTAACTAAATTTTTTTTGTTATTAAAATCTTATGTAACTATAATTTCTTTCATTCATTATACTCTATGTACTCAAGTTTGATTAATGAAATTTGCTCAGAAGATTTCATCTCGCACATGGCATCAAAGGCTCACACGTCTCGTGACTTAGAGATGGTCGCTCCGTCCTCTTCGTCCCTTCTCTTTCCTTCCGCAGCAACGGTTAGGTCCTCTAGCTCGTGGGTCATCTACAACCTCGGTCCTCTAGCTCGTGGGTCATCTACAACCTCGGTCCTCTAGCTCGTGGGTCATCTACAACCTCGGTCCTCTAGCTCGTGGGTCATCTACAACCTCGGTCCTTCTTGTGATCATGTATTCTTTACAACGACCAACATCACAAATCAGGTTCCGAAGAAGTTTGATCGAACCAACAATTTATTCTTGTTCTCAATAATCAGCATCTCATAGGGCTTGATTCAATCACTCCAGTCCTCTTTATTATAGAACCAAACTCTTTGTTGGTCAACCTTGCTTATAATCAATGGTACCAAGTAAAACAGAAAATTCAAAATTGGTTATAATTTCCAACAATTTAAAGACGGATCAGCATTTTATAACCGTATTAGGATGTTAAAATGTTAAAATGGATCATTTCTTAATACAGATTACTACAAAGAGAAATTTATAGTGATCGAACAAGTCTTCCTCCTATTTTGCACGGAAAGTCTCTCTATTCTTAGAGATAAATGGAAATCAATGTAAATGTCTATGCTCCACATATGAATATATCATAGGCTAGGCTTAGTGGGGGAGCACGTGTGATTATAATACTCCTCAACTTTATGAAAAGGTAAAGACATGGAAGAAAGGAATCTCATAGAGGAGTGAAATAATCATTATTAAAACTAGTCAGGGGAACATCTCTGGTCTCAGCCCTTCTAAAATATTTGGGAATTCTAATCTTTACTATAAGAGTAACAATGCAGCAATACACATAAATTGCGCACTACTGGGGTGGATGGCTTACGTGGCCGTCCACATCACTAGTTGAGTAGACAACTAAAAAATTGGGGTCTGGTTCGACCGCTTATCGCTCTCCCTCGCCTTGCCTCAGCATCCTTCTGCGGCCTCGCCTCCCATCTCGCATCTTCCCGCCCCGCAGCCTCGCCTCTCGTCTCCCGCGGCCTCGCCTCTCGTCTCCCGCGGCCTCGCCTCAGCCTCCTTCTGAGGCCTCGCCTCAGCCTCCTTCTGCAGCCTCACCTCCCCTCCTCCGCGGCCTCGCCTCAGACTCCTTCCGCAGCCTCACCTCCCCTCCTCTGCGGCCTCTCCTCCCATCTTCCGCGGGAGGCAGAGGCGAGGACGGAGCCGCCGTGGGAGGTAGAGGCAAGGGCGGGGCCGCCGCGGGAGGCAGAGGCAAGGGCGGGGCAGCCGCGGGAGGCAGAGGCGAGGGCGGGGCTGCCGTGGGAGGCAGAGGCGAGGGCAGGGCTGCCGTGGGAGGCAGAGGCGAGGGCAGGGCCGCCACGGGAGGCACAGGCGAGGGCATGGCCGCCACAGGAGGCAGAGGTGAGAGCGGGGCTGCCGCCGGAGGCTGAGGCGAAGGCGGGGGCCACCGCGGGAGGCTGAGGCGAGGGCGAGGCAAGGGCGAGGCGAGGGAGAGTGATACGGGGTCGAACCAGACCCCGGTTTTTTAGTTGTCGACTCAGCTGCTGATGTGGACGGCCACGTAAGCCATCCACATCAGCAGTACGCATAGCATTACTCTTACAATAATTGTGTTGGTAAGGTTACGGGTGAAATAACCATTACCCGGTTTGGACAATTTCACTTGAAGCTATACGACCTAAGGTAGGAGAGAATGGATCAGCATATTTGATTTTATATTATCTTGCAATAGATTAGATAGGAGAAAGCAGAGGAAGAAATTACGTGTATCTAGAGTATAATGTTGGATTTCATTGGACTAGTCATAATATATCATAATAGCTTTTAATGGTATTCAATGGAGGGAAATCGTGTCTTGACTTCCTGAACTATATGTGAAATAGTGTCCTTTCATCATTTGAATTGAATGGATATTTTTGTTTGAATTATTTTAACCAGATCATAATGGGGTAGGTCTGATTTTATAATCAGAAAAATATTATTTTAAGCTATGTGTTTCTCCATTATGGTTGGAAACAATTATTGGTTAAATAAGTTAATGTAGATCATCAAAGTTTGAGGCTATGAAAGATTTTCTTCCGATGCTTGGTCTCTATGTCTCCTAGAGAGAAAATGAAATCTCTATAAATCTCTATACTACCTGCTCATGGAACGGTGGAGAGCATATGAAATTTTAAGTAGTCTGAATACTCTGCTTTATAAAAGGAATGAGAGCATAACAGATTTTAATACTCAGCCTTATTAAAATGGCAGGAGAACTTATGAAATTTTAATCCTCTTTAGCTTTATGAAAGGGAAGAGGCGTGGTTTGTGTCAATGTTTTGAAAACCGAACCGGTAATCGAACCGGTGGAGCAGCCGATTCAGGTTGAACCGGTTCAATCGGGTTGAACTGGTGGTTGAACTGGGAGTTGTATGTCATTAAAAATTTGTTTAGGTCCATCATATTACGGAAATTTGGAGCTGATATCCAGAGAAGGGGACCGTCAGTGGAGACAATAAGATGCAAGTTGAACTGCCACCTTGATAGCTTCGATTCCAAATAACTGTACCATAGCTAAAAGGCGTCGAGAGAGGAGAGAGGCGTCGAGAGAGGAGAGAGGCGTCGAGAGAGGAGAGAGGCGCGAGAGAGAGAGAGAGGAGAGAGGCGTCGAGAGAGAGAGAGCCGTCGAGAGAGAGAGAGAGAGCCGTCGAGAGAGAGAGCCGTCGAGAGGAGAGAGTCGTCGAGAGAGGAGAGAGCCGTCGAGAGAGAGAGAGAGCAAGCGAGAGAGGAGAGAGCCAGTAGAGAGAGAGAGCGGCGAGAGAGGAGAGAGCCGGGAGAGAGAGGAGAGAGCAAGAGAGAGAGAGCGAGAGAGGAGAGAGCAGCGAGAGAGGAGAGAGCCAGAGAGAGAGAGAGAGTCAAGAGAGAGGAGAGAGGCGAGAGAGGAGAGAGCGAGATAGAGAGAGAGCCGGCGAGATAGGAGAGAGCCAAGTGAGAGAGGAGAGAGCCGGCGAGAGAGGAGAGAGCCGTCGAGATAGGAGAGCCGTTGAGAGAGGAGTGAGTGGTCGAGAGAGGAGAGAACCGCATTCTGTTTCATGAGTCATGACCTAGGTTTGCAGGGATTTAATTTAAACGGTTCAACCGGTTTAGTCGGTCCAACGGTTCGGCGGTCGAACCAAAAAAACCAGCCGTGTTATCCGGTTTTGAGTCTCTTACCGGTTTTAAAGCAAACCGAACCGCAAGAAGCTCCGGTTCCGGTTGAACCCGGTCGAACCGGCCGGGTCGGTTCGGTTTTCAAAGCATTGGTTTGTGTAAGTGTGCTGGAAATATGGATTTTGGAAAGTAGCAAATGACTATTTTAATGTGCTGCTACTCATCATTAATTTAAACTTGACTCCATGGAGTCCCTCCTGTCCTTTCCCTTTGAATTGTTTTGAGAGTAGAAAACTTCAATTCTCTTTGAATTATTTTCTTCTGAATTTTATAATATGCAATTGTCATATTTCAATTGCTTAGGTTCCTATCATGTAGGGAATAATGTTGAATTTGAGTATTTTAATTCTGGATTCAAGCTGAAGGGACAAGAACATCAGTTGTGTAGTGTTTAAGCGGTGTTGGCTCTACCTAGAATAGGAGTAAGGACTTGTAGCTGTTAGTGGCTAAAGATACAAGCTTTTAGAGAGGCTATAAATATGTAGAGGCTTTAAACTACCGCATGAGTTGTAGGAGTTGTCCTAAACAACATTACCTAGATTGATTTGAGAGCTACTAGAAATCTTCGACCTCTTTAGCATATGAGGCATGGTCGTAGAATGAGACGCTCTACTACGAGATCAATCTAAATTTATTGCCTTTGAGTTATTGAAGAAGTCGCAAATTGGTTGCGAACCTATTTTGGCAAATGCACCGTTGTGTGGGAGAGATTTAGTCCGGTCTGTCCTCATTGTAGTAACTATGAATTATCAAAACCAATGTGTAATGCAAGTAAAGACATTCATTAAGTAGCTACAAAGGAATTAATGATTTCTATAAATGAAATATAAAAGAAAATAAGATGACTTTATTGAGAATAGGCTTGACCATAAATGTAATTCTTGAGACGTCATTAAGGGAGATGATTTAGTATAGTCAGCTACTGAGGGATGTATGATTTATTTCTGTTGTGAGAAATCTAAAACAAAATGAGGTGACTTATTCAATTAGGGTCTGACCAGAAATCTATTTCTGAATACGTCGAGGGGGATGGGCCTAAAGCCCAGTGTTTGAGAAAAAAAAATGGTGGACACCCCTCTTGAGGTCAAACGAAGACAATTTCTTTCTTGATATTGTTAATCCATCCCTATGGCGTGATACTGAGATTTAGCTCATATATGAGAAACTGTAGCCCTTTCCTTTGGGTGGTCCTATAGATGGACTTGACGGTTTCATGGTGTAATATTGAGTTTTTAGCTCAAATATGAGAAACTGTAGCCCTTTTCTTTGGTTGGTCCTATAGACAGACTTGACGGTTTCTTCATCATTTTTTAGGGTTGAGCATTTTATTGCTCTTAATGGGTCCATAGCCCTTTGTGTGGTGGTGCTGGAGAGACGCACTTGATGGATCCACCTACGTAAGTGTGGGGGTGTAGCCGCCTCCTATGGAAGACTTGGGCTTGTCTTTCTAGATCACTCATGAGAATCCTGAGGTGAATGCGCATGGCCTTATAATAGCGCAACTTACTATTGCAGAGTTTGTTCAAGATTAAGAGTTGATGCGTGTTGTGAGGGTCTCAAAAATGGTTCACTAAGTTCAAGAGTACTTCACTTGGTGGATACGTTTGTTGCCTTATTTCACTACGTGTCAATTCAAATCGAAAGATATTGACACTTAAGTATTCAACTCTTGCTATGCCCAGAACAGAAATCATTCATGGGAGTCATTTGTGGGAGGGGGAGGGGAGGGGGGGGAGGGGGGAGGGGAGGGGGGGGGGGCGGGGGATTGTTGGGAAAATGACTTCCATGAGTCGGATCCGGGTTCGGGTCTGGATTCGATAGTTGGATCCGACTCAGTATCATGTTTTCTTCTTGGGTGTCCCGACAGAAATTGGGTAAGTTGTTAGGGTTAGAACAGACAGGGAGAGAGAGGAAGGGGAGTGAGAACGACTCTTCAGCAAGGTGACTCTTTAGCGAGGCAACTCTTCAGATTGGGTCCGTTGAAGCTAAGGGAAGAAGCTTTACATAGGGTTCCTCAGAAAACCTAGATGAGGCTTCATGGCTCCGGCTTTGTTTCTTCTTGGCTGTGCTCTCTCTGGTTTCTTGGCCTTGTTGCAATGTCTTAGTGAGAGAGTTTTGATGTCTCCATTTTTTTATCTTGTTCTAGGCACTTGGATGAACTCCAAATCTCAGTCGACGAGTGCACGTCGAAGGAGTTTGGCTGCGTTACCTTGGCATACGCTCGGCAGTAGGACTATGCACCGGTGGTCGCCGAATCCATCTTCAAGGCAGTCTGTTCTCCATGCCGCAGCCTCTTCAAACTGATAAGTTCCTCTCTGAATTTTCATATTTTAATTGGTGTTTCTCATTCATTTGATAATTAAAGACTGAGTTTATATTTATGTGAGTTATATGATGTTTTACATGTGCTTTACGGTTATGATTTCCAACACCAACATCACAAATCAAGTTCCGAAGAAGTTAGATCGAGACACATACTTGTTGAGGCACCAATAATTTATTCTTGTTCTCAATAATCAGCATCTCATAGGGCTTGTTCACGATTCAATCACTCCACCACTCTTTCTTACAGAACCAAACTCCTTGTTGGTCAACCTTGCTTATAATCAATGGTACCAAGTAAAACAGAAAATTCAAAATTGGTTTCTAACAATTTTATCGAACAACATGTAAGAGGTGAAACTCTGACTCATTTTATTATTGAGATTCACTTGTATATATAGTGCTAGTCTGAGTCGAATTATGTATGACTCAGACTTAAGCAAAAAGAAAAATATATTTACAAAAGATTAAATGACTCAAATACAACATTTAGGTATGGAAGGAGTCTCAAGAAGGCAGGATGATCAGATATGGAGACAATATCTTTTACATTCCCCTGCAAGCTGTGAGGTCTAGAAATGACAGGAAGCTTGAGGAAAAACCGGGAAAACCATCCTCTTGGAAGACTTTTGAAGATATCTGCAAATTGATCCACAATTGAGATGTAACTTGGAGGGGACAATTATGAATTCGTTCACAAAGGATGTGATAGTCTAGCTCGACGTGCTTGACCCGTCTGTGAAACACCGGGTTGGCTGCAATATACGTGTTTGACAGGTTGTCACACCAAAACTCGGAGGATCTTTGATGAAGATCCGAAACACAGGAAAGAGTTGCAGGAACCATGTCACTTTCGAAGTAGTATGAGCCAAAGCTCGGTACTCGACTTCAGCACTGGAGCGGGCTACTGTCGGCTGCTTTTTAGAAGACCAAGAAATCAAAAAGCCATTGAAAATACACAAAAACCTACGACCAATCGACGATCATTCGGACACCCAACCCCAATCTGCCTCACAAAACACATCGAGTCCAAAATCAGTAGAGGGCGGAATAAGAAAACCATGGAGCAAAGTACCCTAGAGATAAAACAAGATAGGCTTCACAACAGACCAATGAACATCCAATGGGGCCTGATGGAACTGGCAAGCCTGATTAACTATATATTGGATGTTCAAATGACTAACATTCAAATATTGCAATGCACCAACAGTTGACCGATATTGAGTCGCATAAGAAAGAGGAGTGCCTTCGAAGTTAGATAACTTGGAGCCAACAACAACGGGTGTGGATAGGGACTTGGCATTGGCTAGCCCAAGGTGGCCACGAAAAGATAAGATATACTTGGACTGAGACAAGTGAATACCTGTTCGGTCACAAGAGACCAAGTATCGTTAGCCAATAAAGCATTGAATTTTGATTCAATTGCCTCACACCATTTTGGATGCTTCACCGCCTGACAATAACAAGTTCATTCACTAGGCAGTGAGGCAAGGAGAGGTGGATGACGTGTTGATGTATAAGCCCGCGGCTTTAGACTAGCTATCATAGACCGAGTGGTCATAGGATGTGTGGCAAGAAGACCTCGAAGAGGAGGTAGATGCGGATGCAAGCGGGTTTGAGTGATCGATCAAAGTGGGTGACAGGGCAGGTGTGGTCGGGACAACCAATTCAGGTGCAGAAGAGATAAGAGTAGACGACGGGCAGGGTATAGGAGGGGCAGCATAATGCACTGGAAGGGACAGAAGTTCAACTAGATTAGTTGACTGTGATGGCGACAAGGGAGAAGGAAGTAAGGCGGGCTGCGAGAACAAAAAGATGTCTCATCAAAGATCACGCTGCGACCCACTTAGATGCAGCTTGTCTTGGGATCAAGACAGCCATAACCCTTGTAAAGCGAATGGTAACTGAGAAAAACACACGCAGTAGACTTGTCAACGAGCTTGTGAGGAGAATACGGTTGTAAATGTGGGTAACAAAGACAACCAAAAGTGTTCTTCGGCAAATAGTCGGGTGGGTTTCCAAAGGCACTCATATGGACTTTTAGAGGATAACAGAGGTGTAGGTAAACGGTTAATAATAAAATTGGTAGTTGAAAAAGCTGAATCCCAATGAAGTTTGGGCATAGAAGCTTCCGTAAGCAGAGTCAGACCCATCTCCACGATGTGTCAATGCTTGCGTTTAGCCAGCCCATTCTGTTGTAGTGTATAAGGACATGAAATTTTATGTTGAATGACAGAATATATGAACAAAGTTTTAAACTGATTGTTAACATATTCAGCACCACCATTTGATTGAAAGAATTTTATTTTGGAGGAAAACATATTCTCAACCAGATTTTTGAATGCAAGAAAGGAAGCATACACATGAAATTACAAGTAAGAAAAGGTGGAGCATAATAACTGACCTACCTAATAACTGAGACATAATACTTATAACCATTAAACGATGGAGCAAGACATGGTCCCCAGATGTCATCTGAAATCGTTAGCAAAGGTGCAAGCGACCGGGAGTGTGAAATTGAAAATGGAAGGCGAGTCGATTTAGAAATATGACAGGCATGACAAGTCTTTTTTTTAATTAAACTTAGATACATCAATGTTCACAGAACGCTATACAACGCTAATAACTGACCTACCTATATGACCTAATCGCTGATGCCAAAATGAAAAAGGAGACGAAGCTGAAAAGAAACAAGATGGAGACGCAGCCTGATCGACAATGTAGAGACCATTCTTATTCCGTCCCTTGAGTATTATTCTACCCGAACTGACTTCTAGTACTTGAACACCAGTAGAATCAAAGCTGACTGTGCAGTTATTATCAAAAGTGAGTCGAGAGATAGAAAAGAGATTTTTAAGTAGGAACACAAAGTACATCATGAAGAAAGATAGAGAGAGTAATGTTTGTATTACCAACTTTCAATATGGGTAGACTGGAACAGTTGACAAGGAGCACCTAATCTGAGCCATTATACGGAATATTATCAGTCAAATGGGAAGCATCTGAAATAATGTGGTGCGAGTATCCTAGGCTGCATCATTAGAACCATTGATTTTGGCAGAATATGCATGTGGTGTTGCAGTATGCTGGTAAGAGAGATTATAGCGATTCTGATACCGGAGTGCATTATGCCCAAATTTCTAACAAATCTGACAGAGGCCCATCAGAAGAGTCAGCTCCACCATTTCTGCCACAGCCTGGACCAGAACCGCATCCTCTATTATTGCAACCTCTTCCCCGCCGGAGGAGAAGAAGTCAAATCGAGCGAGGACGTTTGTTCTTGTAACTGGAGACAATGTTCCTATGCTTGAAGCATAGTTTGGAGAGTATCAAAAGTTACCAAAATTTCATGGCTTGAGACGCCCTGAGCGAACGACTCAAAATCATAAAAGAGTCCACCGAGAACACTGTGAATGATAGTGACATTGTCGAGGAGTTGTCCGGAAGTCGAAAGATTATCAACTATGCACTTGACTTTGTCAAGATAGGTCGTCATCGAAGAGGACCCTTTGCATAATGACTGGGGCTGAAGACGATGGTGATTCAATCGGGACTGATCGGTTGACGCATAAACCGAGCGAAGTTTGTCACACATTGCGTTCGCAGATGTGAGGCCAATTTTCTGACTGAGGGCAGCCACTGAAAGAGTGGCTACGATCCAACTCTGGACCGTTTGATTAAGGAGATAGCACTGTGTGTAGGATGGATTGACTTCAAGATGAGAAGAGTCTGCGCTAGAAATATACAGTGGCGGAGGAACCATAGTCCCATGACGGATTGACAGTTGACTACATCCAACATCTACTGGCTCCAGAGATGATAATTTTGGTGGTTGAGCTTGCTGGAGACATAGTGCAAAATATTCGAGATTGTGAGATGGTAACGTCCTTCTAGGCCACCTAGATGGAAGAATCGACTAGACGGAAGAGACCGGAGGCTGCGTATGAACAACCGAAGGAGTGGTGGAGGAATCTATAGAATTCGTTGTCATTGGTCAGAGAGTAAGGATCGAAGAGGAAGAAAGGAAGCACGAGAAGTCCTGAACAGTACGTCCTAGGGTTTGTGACCTAGGGCTGGCCTGATACATGTAAGAGGTGAAACTCTGACTGATTGTATTATTGAGACTCGCATGTACATATAGTGCTAGAGTCTGAGTCAAATTAGGTATCTGACTCAGGCTTAAGTATAAAAATTACAATCTTCCATCACCTTGGAGTTTTAGGGTTCCAATATATATATTTATATATATATATATATATATATATATATATATATAGGGTGTTTGCCCTGGGATCATCATGATGTAGCATTTGCAAGGACCTGTTGCATATTAACAATTAGGTGTTTGCCCAGGGATTGTTATAATGTCGTTGTTGTAAAGACTTGTTGCATATTAATCGCTAAGTTCTCTTTTCACCAACTCATATTATTATCATTATGTTCAGCTTTTTCTATGAAAATATATATTTTTACTGTTTTGGTTTACTTTCACACAAGGGGAAACATCCAACTGCTTGTACCCCTTAATTGAAGGATCTTGGATGGCTGATCCGAAGTCCGTGAGTTTTCAGACTTTAGAGCCATCACGTCGGTTAGTTTGATAAATGGAACATCATGATGCATGACGAACATCACCGGAGCTGTCCACGAGATAGGCAGGTATCAGAGGTGCACAAGGTTTTAATCCAAAGGCTAAAGTTCCCCTACGTGAATTGGCCCCATAATAGTTGGTATGAGAACTGGGGTACTTTGCGCAAGGACTATTGCAGAATCTTCTACCGATATATGCATGAATACAATTTTTTACAAAGTGGATCAAATGAAAGAGGTAAATGACGAGGTGGTTTGACAAATAATCGACGTCACACAGGATGGGCAAACCTCTAATGGGAGACACTCTTGCCATCATGTGGACTCTCCAGAACGACATTGAGGTAAACGTAACATGTCATATGGCAATAGTTTCAGGGCCAATGTCAATACCTCAACTATCCTGAACAAGCATGGAACAATATTGGTCCGGACTTTAGGACTATCGTAGACGCATTCTCTCCATTTTGTCAGGGGTTAACTTAAAGGAGTGCCACCCCGGGCATCCCTTTAAGTAGTGAGACACAGACGTTAAGTAGGAGAGGGAAGAAAACCGTGAACGCGAAGGAGACCGTGATGGAGCATGGTTTGGTGATGATCCAGTCATGGCAGGAGACTAATATGGGAGAAACCATCTGACTACAGGAGTCGGCCACCAGAAGCGCGGAAGGACAAAGAGTGGTCAATAGGGGAGTCGTTGAGCTTACCAAACCCCGTGGGGTTATTAGTCTAAACTCCATGAATATGGTGACCCCTATATTGTTGTGATGAAGGCAAAAGCCAGTCGCATAGACAACCAACCAAGATGGGGAGTCATTTTTTAAGATGAACACCAATAGGAGGCTGGAAAAGAGTGGGCTTGGGGCCACGAGCCAGTGGATTCACCAGAGAAGTGAAACACACTAACAAGGAGCCAATCCAAGATAGCGATGTAACAGAATACCCGAGTCAAAGATGGCCAGAGACATGAAGAGCTCGTACCAATGGACTATAGAATCGATTACCGAACAGAACGGTCCCTTTGGGCGCAAGCTCAGCGAAGGCCTAAATGCGAACGTAAGCACCAAGACATTGATGGAGTGAGTCTGAAGTTGAGAAAAGCCAGAGTTTGAGATAAGGGACGAGTTACTAAGAATCCAAGAGGCACAAATCTAATTCTGAGACAACATGAACAAACAAAAACTTAGAAGCAAAAACCCTGGAGATGATGCAGACCCAATACAATTGGCACAATATGAGCGGCAAGATAGTGTCTCTCATTCGGCGGATTAGCCGACAAAAAACAAGGAAGAGGATAAAACAGATTGCTTACTCCTCCAAGACAGTTCCCCTCTACAAGGGTGGAATTGCCCAGACGAACTCAACAGATGGTGTAGGGCAACCAATAAAAATAAAAAATCAACACCATGAAAGTGCAAGATGAAGAGACAGAGGAGGCCGGAGACTAGCACGATACTAGATCAAGAGTCAGAACCAGCAGATCCTCCTCATGGAACCAGAGTGTGGTGTTTGGGCACCAATAAAGATCAAGAAAACAAAATTAGCAAACCCGTATCAGAACTTGGTGGGGTTCTACTACAGACACTCAAACAAAGCGAGGAGGACATCGAGGTTATGGGTAAGGGAGGATGCCACGAGGCTATTGACAACATAATTCACTGTTAGTCATGACCAAGGCATAAAGAAGGAGATAGGCACAATGTTAACACTTAATGGAGTGAAAGAAGGTGCCCCGCACATACCTGGAGTTGAGGAGGCGGGATGACCATCAAAGCATTATAAGGAATTGCCGAATTGGCCACAAGGGTAGAAAATATTCATGTGTCAACCATCCCATACACCAACAACATAGCAGAAGCACTTGCACTCGCACTCGAAGATAGTTCACAAGAGATAGTGGGACTAGAAGGGCGCCCAAAGAGTAGAGAGGAAGCATGCATCATACGCATTGAGGAAAACCCAACACGGGATTGTAGTATGCGGAGTTGCTGCAAACCTATCACGAGGTTGTGTCACAACACCTCACGCGAAGGAATGCGTGTGTATGCAAGACAGGCAGCCCCACGAGTGCGCTACATCTAGAGGTGTTCGCACATGGACCTTAGAAACACGCAACCATGACTCTCACACTTTTGGACAGCTCACAACATCTGGTTTCCAACTTAATTGTTCCATGCAAGGAAGAACACACTCGCACATGACAGCAGGCAACGGGAGGTGCAAGCTGGAGGAGCTGATGGAGTAAGCACCAAACTAGGAACACAAGTCCTGCTTCAAACATGACTCCTATAACGGGCAAAGTGGCAGCGTACCTCAATGGAGTACCTGAGGTATTAGGACTCCTGGCGTACACTACCATCGCGAGGAGATTCAACCCCCTCTTAGGACGTTGAGTTTGATTTGGAAAGGGTTCCTCTTCCCTAGGGTTTTTTGTAGGGTTAATCGAGTGATTTGTTGCGTAGTAGAACTTATAGAGCATAGCATTTCTTCTACCTCAACCATAGTAATAATCAATCTTAACCTACACTCAGAGGTTGTTCCAGATACACAAGTTCACACATCGCACAAGTAATAAATCTGGTGAATCCGGGCCGATCCCACAAGGACTGTGTGACTTACTTCAATTAATCTGGCATTCCTATATCTAACCGTAGATTCATAGAGATAGAGTTATTAATTCTACTCGCTGAACATTCACCTAACTACCTAAGTAAGAGTAGAGCACTAGCCTTGGATACTAATGAAAGAAGGTAGAGGGGTATAACTCTACATTTACAACATCTTCAATTTGATTGCTGCTCAAGCATATCGTCAATGCCTAATGTATCCAACGGTAACCATACGTATAACTGGCAGTCGCTCGCATCACAAACATGTTTTCACTCTTATCTTAGGTGTTATACAACGCCAAGAGAGTTTGGAGGTCCAACCTTTTGCACTTAGCCCTACGGACCACGTGAGGAAGTAAACTCGCACGCGGTGCACTCACGAGGTCTCTTTTCCAGCCATTTGGATAAGGAAAACCCACACTAGCTAATGTTTGTCTACTCTATTCTACTCTGTTGATATCGAATAGTGTTCCTTGAAGACAATCAGATGGTCATCAAGCAGCCGAGCACTCTTGACACCCAATACTAACGTCAATGGATTGTGACACTAATGTTTAAACAATAATAGAGATTGAATTAAAGATACTTGTACATGATAGAATCACACCCTCCTTCTGGGGGTTTTAGCTAGACATTACAATAAATCATGAAGAATCCCACATTACAATCACAACATTCATTGTCTAGAACAAACGGATAATATATAGAGAAATAAAAATAAAGATAGGGAGATTTAAGCTTACCCAAGTTTTGATCCGGTGTAGGATGCGATCTCTCCTTCCCTTGGGTCTCCCATCACCCTTCTCCCCTTTTTGGATCATTCTCTAAGGTTTTTTCCTCTCTTTCATCAATCTCTTCTCTCCTGTGAAGTTCCTCAACTTTCCTATTTATAGGCATTTGAGGGTGAAAATATCGATTTCACCCATGAAGTGAGTGGCACCACTAGAATCGGGATCCTGGGTTGTGGCCCTAGGAAAAAATCACTCTACCATTGGCACATGCGAATGCTGAGTCAGGAGCCTCAATGTAGTCCTGTGGCTTCAAAGTGTTGAGGCCGGATCCTCAATCTAAAGTTGGTGCTCCACCCAATAGCGCAGGGGCGCTGGATTCTGAGGCACGACCCTCAACCTTCGCTTGCCAGCGCCTTAGGAGAAACACTCCTTCACTGCCTCTTTCACAAATTTTGTCCTTTTCCACCCTTCTTCCAACGCTACGGGGCGTCGGATGTGCTGTGGAGCTGGACTTTGTCTGCCGGTTGGAAATTTGGAATTGGTACCATAGCTCCACTCTGTGAAGTAATGTGGAACTGGCTTTGCTGCATCAATATAACTTCACGAAATATGTCAGAAATTGAATCTTTTCTTAAGACTTTCTCCATCCTTGGCGTTTTGGCATGTTTTGCGAATATCCTACATCAAAAAGCTAAAATAGGATTAACTGAGCCAAATTCACTCGTAAAGGACTAAAATACATGGCGAAAATACTACATGAATTTGTCTAATTAAATTACCCCCAAACTTAAATCCTTCCTGGTCCTCAAGCAAGAGACTTCTATTCAGATGCAAACATGATTCCTGCTACAAGCTCCTAATCAGATTCAGTGCAATACATAAGGAGAAATAGTAAATTTAAGTTTTGTAGCCTTTAAACTGTACAACTTCCTTTGGGGAATCTTCCTCTTCAAAATTCTCTATCTCCACAAATTCACTAACGATGCTATGCCCCCCACAAGTACTGCCCTCCCATCATTCAGCAATCCTGCACTTGAATGTCTTAATCTAGAGCTCCATTGGATGATTTCTTACCTCTGCGCTCAACTAATCGTATGAGATCACCCCTAAGATCCTTTACACTTTGCTTGGTTGTAATGGGGTTAGGGACTTCTGGAGGAGATCAAGATAGAAATTTAAGGTGGACTCTTTTGAGAGTCTTATCTTACTTCCCTAAATGTTCGGCTCATTCTAGGACTCTTCCCGCCCCCCCTCCTTCTCATTTCATTTCATTTACCACTTTGTTCCATGGATCTAGCTGATTTTCTGTTTTAGAGGTAGTCTTTCTTTCTCTTGCTTATTTACTCTTCGCCTCCTCTTTGAGTTTTCTTTCTATTTCTTTGATTTTTCTTTCTTCAATGAAAGAATCAAGTCAGAATCAACTAGGCTAATTGGTGAAAATATTTGTGGTTTTCGAAAAATATTACTGGGTATAAGTAGGTCCAATATTGTTCAATTATGGAATGTACATGGGTCGCTAGAAAGGCTCAATCTTTCCAATAATCGCGTAAGTAATTTCCTTGGTGTTCCTCTCATCTATTTCGCCTTGAGTTTTACTCAATAACAGTTCTAGAAATCACAGTAATAAACTCAAGTGCAAAACTAATCATTCCTCATCCACAGAAAAACAATTCACGAGTGGTTGCTTTCCATTATAAAAGGAACTTTCCCCTCATTTGGCTCTAATAGCTAATGGCTAGTCACCAAAAATATTAAAAATTTTCTTCTAATTCAATGCAAAGTCATCATCCCTTCATGCAAAATAGCACACTTCACCTTATGCATTGAACAGTATTATACGTGATGGTGCATCAATAAAACCATGCACGTAGCATAGTCGATGAATGATGCCCCCCCTCCCCCTCCCCCTCCCCCTCCCCCTGCCCTCCAAAAAAAATACACTTAAATATCTACATTGTCCTTGTAGAGACATTCGAAAATCTGAGAAGACAGGGGTAATACAACATCCTAGATGTTGCCAATACTGAATTTGATTCGCATTATATCTGTTTTGAGCGGTGAAGGGATTTGCATTGGATAATTATTTAAAGCTCGACATGCTACATAGAAAACAAGGATGTAAGAAAACGTTTACAATTCATGCGCCAGGAATTATTATAGGTTCCACTAAAAGAAAAACTTCTTATTTATGTTTAACGCCATGTAGCATGCCTAAAATGTTGTTGCAACAACCTAAGAATACTGTTTTGAAATTTATTTGAGCACCACACGATGCTAACAAAATGTCGTGACTCCCTGTATGAACATGAAGTTTCAAACAGGTATCAAAATTATTGGGCTCTATATGGTGTGGCTAAAATTCCATGGCATGCAGTTTAAGCACTTGATGGGAATTATATGGCACCACATGATGCTAACAAAAAGATGTGGTGATGCCCGGCTTAAACCGTATGCTATACTTATTTATAATGCTAAACTAACAGAAAAGCATGTGGTGAATAACAAAAAGTTTATATGAACAGGAGCACTATAGTCATCCATGAAATTATCCTACAAGGCCGAGTGAATCTACTTCGAACTTAATGTCAAAGTGTTCAAAGCAGATTAAAACTACCATTTGTTTACATTTCCACTCTTATTTCTAGTAAAAAAATAACGTTCGTTTTCTATTTCTCTCTTTCTCCTCTGTCTACACCTTTTCTCTTTACTTTAGGTGCTGCCACTTGAAGTTTCCATATCCCAATCTAGGTAGTCTTCAGTTTCATGTTCCTCCATGTCATCATATTCGCTTATAGGGAAGTTCTTTGATGGGGGAACATAAGAAGGGAAATCATTCAGCACCCGGGATGGGTGCTCATCACACCACCTTTGAACCACTATTTCTATATTCAATTACCAAAGACTATAAATTTGTGGTTCTATTTTCTTCTGATGGACTTTGTGTGCTGGAATGCAACATGGGCCAGACATTACTCCAGGGTTGGCATAAGAATGGACTACATTGTGGCTCACTCCAAATCTCACATCGGTTTTGTTATTGACCAAATCCCCTATTTCATTTTCTACAAAAGGTTAGGTCATCCAAATCCTTTGATCATGTCTCATATATATTGAACTATGAATGCCATTATTTAGTTGTGTTAATATAAAGTCTAGTTGTTCCACTTGTCAATTACAAAAAATCTTCATTTAAATTGTTTTCTCTTATTAATACTCGAGCTACCAAACCGTTAGAAATTGTCTGCACACATTTGGGGACCTTGCTCCACCATTTTGTTCAGAGGTTACAAATATTACATGTCATTTGCTGAGTTAATATATAGTCGATTTAGAAGGCTTTATTTATTATAAACCAAAAATCAAGGGTCTTTCACCTTTTTAAATTTTAAAAATATAGTTGAGAATGTGTGCTCTCAAAGATCCAAAATCTATAAATAGATGACAGCTCTGAGTTCATTAGTAATGTGTTACAACATGTTCTGCATTCTTGAGGTATTCGCCACTGCGTCTCCTGTCCATACACACCAAAACAAAATGATGTTACTAAAAGGAAACACCCTCAATGCCAAGAACACACTGGGACTACGCTTTCACAACCATGACTTATATTATTAATTGTCTACCTTCACCCCAAATTTTGTTCAAACCTCTTGATGATGTTTTATTCAGTCATCAACTAGAGACTATACTCACAAACTAGAGGATTAGAATAAATTAAAATGGAGTTTTGTGTCACCCCAAATTTTGTTCACCCCAAATTTTGGTCCTTTTTCTATCTGTATCTTTGCCCTTATACAACACGCAAACTAGAGGAGCAGAATATATTGTGTGTGTTTCTTGGTAATTATCATCCCAATTATAAGGGAGTTTGGTGTCACCACATTCGTATGGGTAGTGTTTACACCTCACACAGTGTTGTCTTTGATGAAATAGTGTTTTCAATCGCTCAGCCACCATTGCAGCCGACTCAAGATATCCCGTGCTCTCACACATGCCTATTTCAAATCATGCCTATTCCGCTTGTGCAAGTAACCACACCAGTGCCTGCTGTTACACCCCCTTGTCATCTCCCACTAATGCACCCCAACCCAGTTAGTCCGAACCATTGTTTGAGACTGTACCAGTGCTTGGCGTGGAGTCTAACCAAAATCCTGAATCACCATCCCTTGTGGCCATACCAAATAGTCATCCCACTGCCCCTTTTACAACCCATCCCATTAAAACATGATCTTGGACAGGTAACATCAAACCAAAAATGTACACCACTACATGCCATCCTTGTCATGTAGCTCTCTCCGAGCTTGAACAAACCTCATTTATGGCTGCATTTAAGTCTCCCTAGTGGTGCAAGGCCATGACCGAAGAGTTTAATGCCTTGCAAGCTAATCAAACTTGGTCTCATGTTTCTCTTCCACATGGGCAAAATACAATAGGTTGCAAGTTGGTGTATCAGATCAAGCACAAGCCTGATGGAAGCATTAAACAATACAAAATACGTTAGTGGCCAAAGGTCTCAATCGGGAAGAAGGTTATGACTATTTTCGTACATTCAGCCTGTGATCATTTCTGTTACCATTTCTACTGTGCTCACAGTCGCATTTTAGAAGAATTGGACAATTCGTCAGTTGGATGTTAATAACCTTCTTAAATGGCATTCCTAATGAGGAAGTGTTTATGCTTCATCCACCCAGCTTCAAGAGTAAAGAGCACCCAAAAACGTTTTGTCGTCTTCACAAATCATTTTATGGATTAAAACAAAGTCTCACGCTTGGTAGTGTCACCTCACAGACTCACTTCTTGATGTTGGTTTTGTAACCTCTTCTACGGATATGTCCCTCCTCTATCGGTCCACATCCTCTAGCACTGTTCACATTCTGATTTATCTTAATGATATAGTCATTACTAGCAGTAATTCTTGCGATATACAAATGATTCTTGAAAGTCTTCAATGAGAGTTTTCAATTAAGGTCATGAAACCGCTTTACTATTACCTTGGAAAAGAAGTAAAGAACATTAGTCTTGGATCACTTCTCTCTCAAACTAAGTGTGCTAGTGATCTGTTTTATTACCTATCTCTCATGGATGCCGAGTCTATTGCCACACCGGTAGTGATAGACTCCATTCTGTCAAAAATTGACGGTGCTGCACTCTAATCCGACTCTAAAAAATGAGTGGTCGTGCTCTATAGTATTTGATGTTGAAATGCCCAGATATACAATGTATAGTTACTCAGGCCTGTCAATTCCAGTTGAATCCGACAAATCAGCACGGGTTCACTATCAAGTGGATACTGAGGTAAGTTCATTGGTATTTCCTTAATCAGTCCTCTCATATGGGCTTGGAAGCATTCACGGATGCACACTAAGGCGGCTGCCCAGAAGAATGAACCTACATCTCCGGATACTTTGTGTTTTTTTGGGGGCTCTCTCATCCCCTGGGTGTTAAAAAACCAGCCCAAAATATCCACGCCAATTGCATACACCAATTATTGTGCTTTGGCTCTTGTTGCCTGTGAAATTTCTTGGCTACTTCAATTGTTTAAAGAACTTCACATTTATCTTTGAGTAATGCTAACGGTATATTACTGTAGCATACCGTGTGCGTACAGTCTGATATGGAAGGCTAATGTGGCATCCACATCAGACGCTTCCATGGCAATGAGAAACCGGAACAATGAGTTTCCGATTTTCTCAGGCGGAGGGAGGCCGGAGCGGGAGGGGGGAGGCCGAGCAAGAGGGGGGAGGCTGAACGGGAGGGGAGGCCGAGCGGGAGGGAGGCTCCCGTTCCACCGGCCCGGCCCCGCTGAGCTGGAGGGAGGCTCCGCTCCCTCGGTACGGCTCCGCCTCCCTCCCGCTGCCTCCCTCTGGCACCCTCTCTCTTCCTCCCTCCCGCACCCTCCCTCTTCCTCCCTCCCGCACCTCCCTCTTCCTCCCTCCCGTACCCTCCCTCTTCCTCACTCCTGCACCCTCCCTCTTCCTCCCTCCCGCACCCTCCCTATTCCTCCCGCCACAGCCCCCTTCCTCTCCCTCACGGCCCGGCTCCCTCCCTCACCCTCCCGCTCCAGCCTCCCTCCCTCTCCCTCCCGCTCTGGCCTCCCTCCCGCTGAGAAAACCAGAAACTCAATGTTCCGATTTCTCGTGGCCATGGAAGCATCTGTTGTGGATGCCACATCAGCCTTCCACGTCAGACTGAACGCACATGGTATGCTACAGTAATGTAGCGTTAGCATTACTCTTTATCTTTAATGCCCACCGATGCTGGACTGCGATGGCCAATAGTGTACTTATCGGTGTATCAGAAGCAGATGCACTGTTCACTTTTTTTTGCAACTCAGTCTCCATCATCTTCTGGAACGGTAATCCAGGCTTCCGTCACCGGCATGTAGTGGTCAGAATAGTAGTTGTCGTCGCCATTGAAGCTCCAGGTTTCTAGGTTGAAAGGAGCTGGCTAGAACCGCGAAAGCAGAAGGTCGTGTTTCATTATGCGGTAGAGCAATAAATTTCTCTCCTCAACCCAGTGAGCCATTTCCATTATGCGGCTCAACCCCACGGGTTTCACCAAACAAATTTCTACCCTAATTTCTCACCTGAGGCCATTGATGAAGTGGCCTTCTAGAATCAGCTCCGACATGTCCATCAACGGAGCTGCTAAAATCTCGAATTCCCTCCAATAATCTCACATGCTGCCCTCCTATTGAAGTACCAAAAAATCTCTCCTAGGTCAACCCTTACTGAGTGGAACGAAATCGTTCCAATAAGTTTGCTCGTATTTCCGGACACGAATTCATCTATCGATGCCCATCTTCCCATTGAAACCAGGACAACACACCTCCCTCAAGATTCATGATGGCTGCCTCAAATTTTTTCTGTTTTTGAAAGTCAACTCACTGCAAAGAATCTCTCTACGCGAAACACCCATCCCTCTGGATTCTCCCCTTCAAAAATCGGCATCTCTATTTTGTGAAACTTTACCTCCAGACGCAGAGCATACGTCTTCTCTTGACCGAATGCTGTATTCCTCCTCCTTCGGTGGCTGATGCCAGTCCCGAAGTTTCCCCTTCAGTCCACTTCCCTTTCCCCTTATCTCTCTCGAGCGGCCTTTGTTGGTCCGGACTCTTCGACTGATGCAGTATTGTTTCAATCTTATCTAGCATTGTGAGTTTGTCCATCAACGCCATTACTCCTCATTCTAGCATAGATTTATTTTGCAATTCCCCTCGCATGGACTTTGTCTCCTTCAGGAAGTCGAGGTGCAGACCCTCTACTCTTTCTTCAACAACATCAATCCAAGATTCTACCTTCTTCGCAGCCATCGATGCCCAAAAGTCTCACTCAGATACCAGTTGATAAAACCCACAAACAGGTATGGATTTCAATTAATTGCAATAGATGAAGTTTGGTTCTTAATTATAGAAACCTTCCCCCACTGACTTTCGAGAGGTCAGGTCTCTCCCCTACTAGAGTTGGAAGGCTCTGTTACAATCCAAAAACATAGAATACCCTCTCCCCCCCGACCCCTTACCCTATATTCCTCGCTTACAATTCCCCTCTCCAGAAAAGACAGAAAAGAAAAAAAAAAACAACCACTAACAGGATACTAATATTCACCCCTTATTCACATCTTGCTTCCTCTAATCACTTGGCATGTGCTTAACACGCCTTGCATAAGTGAAACAGAATGGGGGTCTCAGATTTCTAGTTTAGATTTATTTAAGTAGCTATCATCATAATTAAGTTCACATATTTCTTCCCAAAGACTTTAGTCATTGACTGTTTTCATTCTAGACAGTTATTTGGTCACTGCTAGATTAAGCAGGGAAATCCAATCTATATTTGCCAACATGAAAAACCTAGTGATCGTGTAAGAGCTATGAATCGTTCCCTTGACACCAAGATCTGCATATGTTCAACAGGTTACCAGTTATCTTTTTTAAGTTTGGTTTCAGGTGAACATCTGACAATCAGTTCACAGGCAGGATGCCTAATTTCATTGGAAACTAGAGAAATCTTAAAGCTCTAGAAGCTCAAATCTCTTGCATAATTCATATTTTTGTTCACAAAACAGTAAATTGCCAAACCCAAATTCTTAATGGTCACTCTAATGCTAACTTGGCTACCACAATTCAATCAGGAACAAGTTTGTGTTCATGCTTCTAAAGCTGTGGAGAAATCCCACTTCCAAATTTATAGTTTTTTTTTAAATGATGATAACTTTTGTTGATTTCTTAAAATCTCTTACAACATATTACATAGAGTTACATATAGTACAGCAAAAGCAGTAGTCTACAAGCAAGGGTAAGGGTTATGTTGTCCCTGCGTGCTCTTCTTACATCTTGCTTGGCTAGTTCAACCACTATTGCATTTGGTAATCTAGGAATCTTTGACCAATCTATCTGCCATCCTGATGTTATATCTCTGATTTCATCATGCAATGCCTTGAGGTGCCAAGGTGGGGAGCAAGTACCTTTGGCCCATCCTCTCTTTAAAGTTGAATCTCCTTCAATTACAAGAGGTTTGCTTCTCAAATTCTGGTATAATTTTGTGCCTTTGAGAAGAGCTTTATTCTCTGCTTCATTGGATGTGCATCTCACGGCTGGTCCCAAGAAAGCAAGCACTAGCACTCCATCACTAGTCTTCAACACTCCCCCAAACCCTGGGATTTCCGAAGGACGAACCATCAATATTAAGTTTTACCCTAATCATAGGTGAGAAGCATGTAATGAATCGTTGTCCATATGAACTGTTGGACTTTCTTTGGTGTTGGTAGCTTCCATGCTATGCTAGCTTGTGATACCACTTTTGTGACTTTGCTTACCAGTTCATAATACGAGGAGACGAAGAAAGCCCCTGATTTATTAGGGGCCCATATGCTCTCATCCTTTCCCCTTGGTGATAAGTAGGAGTTTATGAACTCCAGCAGCCTGACCACCTCCCTTGCCTCCTCATCCTTAGGTTTCTTCTTACTTGCAAATCCCATGAGTCCTCATTCAGACCTTTCATTTCAGCAATCATGGCCCTCTTTTTTTCTTGGACAAATTATAGATGTAAGGGTAGGAGAATTTTAGTGGCTTCTCCCCTATACAAACATCCTGCAAGAATCTAGTCTTTGCACCATTTCTAACATTGCATCTCAGGTGACTTTCAACATTTTTCCTTTTTGCTAAAGTCCTTTTCCATAAGCATGAACCTCTATTTGGACAGATTTTGGGCATTGTGCTTGCTGGCTCAGTACCATATTTAGCATCTATAATCATCTTCCATAGTGCATTGGGTTCTTGTGTATACCTTCATATCCATTTTGATAGCAAACTTGAGTTCATGTAGATATTTTTCTGATACCAATCCCACGTTCTTTTTTGGATTTGCATACCTTGGACCATTTAACAAGTGGATATTTGAACTCGTCTTGCCCTCCACACCATGAATTTCCTTTGGATTGTTTCGAATTTATTGACAATACTGCCTGGACATGGAAGCAATGACAAGAAATAAATAGGGATAAGAAATTATCCTTCCATGTTTCAAGCCTTTTTTGACATTTCTCGATTACCATTTGCCATAAATTTGTTGTCATTCACCCCTGGAACAATGGTAGACCCAGGTAAGAGGAAGGAAAAGTCTTTACCTTGCAGCCCAAGAATTTAGAGATTTTGTTTTGGGATGCCACTGTTGAAATTAATCCCCATGAAACCTAATTTTTCCCTGTTTTTGGTTTGACCAGACATTATTACAAGTAGATTCAGTAGTGCTTTCAATTTTACCACTAGTTCCTCCGTACCATCACTTACGAGGACAATATCATCTGCAAATTGTAGTATAGGTACATTAATTTCTGTATTTATGCTAAAACCCTCCATCCATGATTCATGCTGACCCTTGTAGATTAGCGACCTGAGAGCTTCTCCTATTCTGTTGAAGAGAAGTGGGGATAGTGGATCCCCTTGCCTCAATCCCCGGCTGCTTTTAAGAAATCCTTTTGCTGTCCCATTTATGAGGATAGAAAAATAGGATGAAGAATCACAGCTTTTCATCCATCTTCTCCATCTTGGAGGGAAACCCATCGTCCTCATGACCTCATCTAAGAAGTCTTAGTACTTTATCAAAAGCTTTCTCGAAATCTGGCTTGAGAACTACCCCTTTCCTTCCCTTTTTTGTAATGGTCTATAAGTTCATGTAGAAGTTGTGATGAGTCTAGACTTTGTTTACCTTTCAAGAAGGCTGATTGATTGTGACTGGTTACTTCAGGTAGAGTGGCCCTTAGTCTAGTAGCAAGTACCCTGGAATCGAGTTTGTAATGGCTAGATATGCGATGGATAGGTCTGAAATCTGCAGCCATATTTGTTTCTTCCTTTTTGGCCACCAAAGCAATGAAGGAACCACCCATGCTTGTTGTTGTAATACCATTCTCATAAAAATCCCCAAACATGTCTAGTATCTTCAAGAAATCGCATTCCTCTTTGTAGAATTCACTAGCTTTATCTGAAGGCATTCTATTCAAGGCATTCTCAATTTCCTCGAGGGTGAAAGGTTCTTGTAATTTTGATTGAGAGCCTTCTGATATGAATTTTAGGGGGAGCCCTTTGGGGAAGGGCCTACATGGCTCATCATCTTCATATAGCTCAGAATAGCATTTAAGGAAGGTTTTCGTGATTTTATTCTTATCTTCTGTTATATTTCCTTCAGCATTCAGTGCTGAGATTCTGTTTTTTCTTTTGTTCACAGATGTAATGGAGTGGAAGAACTTTGTGTTCCCATCGGGTATCTTGCCCTCTGCTTCCAATGGATTCTTTCCTGATTGATCATGTTTTCATATTTATTTTTGACAGTGTCTCTTTCCTTGTCTTCAAGGATGGATAAACTTCCTCCTTGTTCCTCTTTTTGATCATATATGTGCACCTTTTCTAGTAGGAGACTTTTTTTCATTTTTAAAATGCATATTCCTCCTCTTTGCCCATGTTCTTATTTGCAGGTTCAGTAACAACAATTTTTTGTTGGTTCTAAAACAATGGGTGCCTTGGACCTGAAGTTCCATCGACCATGCTCTGAATTTTCCTGAAAGTCTTTTTCCTTAAACCAACAGGATGCAAATCTTAAAGGGAGGGGGAGGTCCCCGTGTTTTAGGAGAGGTTTCCAACATGATCGGGGAGTGGTCTGATGTTGATCATGTTAATATTTTACCAGCTGCATTAGAAAATAGGTCAGCCCAATCCTGATTGATGAAAAACATATCCTGCTTAGCTAGGATTGGCATGCTTCTTCCATTTGTCCATGTATATAGACCGGCTGATAGAGCCGGTTCAATTAGAGAGAAGTCATTGATCAACCAGTTGAATCCTCTCATCGCTGCAGTTTGGATAATTCTCTCTCCTTTGTTTTCACTGCTATATTGGACCTGTTGAAGTCGCGTCCAATCACCCACGCTACTGTCTAACTGAGCAAAGCTGACAGCTCATCCCATGGTTCCTGCCTCAAAATATTGCTTGTCGGCCCATACACAGCCATTACTGCCCAGATTTTCCCGTCCTTGATAGACTTGAATTGCACTGCCGATGTGAATTGCTCTGTTTTATTTTTAACCATTTCGAACTCTCTGGTGTCCCATATTATTTGGTTGGGTAGCCTTAGACGCTAATGGAACATCAAAATCATATGTTTTCATTCACCAAGATTTCTACATTATATGCACATTTTATATTAATATGGATCACGGGAGACCCTGTGCACAGTTTATGTAAATGATATAATTTCTAAGCTTGAAACTGCCAAAGATGTCCATCCAGGAGGGTTTAAGGAAACTCTTTCGAGGGCCCTATACCACCAAGCTTTGCTAATTTGAGATCACTAACTGATCTGTGAGTACTTCCTCTTCATCCATTTCTGTAAACTTACTATACTGGCATGTCCTCTATGAACAATTGGGGTTTCTTAATACAGGAGAATAAGTGACATATCTAAAGGAACAGTTCTTCATTGGATTTTATCAAGGACATGAAATCCCTCGGAATCTTGTAAGATCTAATCATCTTTGGCTTTTCGTGATATATATCCAAAATTTACTCTTGATTTTTCTTCTGTTCCTTTGACAGAATTTTGAGAAACGACAGGATTTCTGGCTGTATCCCACCCGACATTGGAGAGTACCAATTGTTACAGCACCTGTATGTGGCTCCATAGCAGTGCATAAGCCATACTACCTATCTCAACTCTATCACAAGAGCTCTGCAACCCAAACAAAACTGCTGACCACACTTTGTTTTACTGCTGAAGGAATTTAAGTTTCAATAACTTAACTGAACAGCTTCCAAATTCATTACTAAATATCAGATCATTGACTTACTTGTAAGTGATAACCTTGGCCCTATACTTACTGGTTGTCTCATGAATATGTTTCAGTGTCAAAGCTCTAATTGGCTAAAATGATGAACAGGTTTCTAGGAAATAATAGATTATCCAGCCTTCTCCCATCAGAAAAACGAAGGCAACTCTTTGCAATGTATATTAACTAACTTGTAGAGTTGTGATTGATATATCACATTTATTATTTGTACACAGCTGTTCACTCTCACTTTCTGATCATTTGTATGCGGTGACTTGCCATGTAATGAACTCTTAAGGAAGCTTACCATCTTGGGTCACAGAAGAAAACTTAGAACTGTATGGAAATTTTATTTTTTTTGAAAATAACTGTATGGAAACACGTCTTAATAGTTGATCGTCTCTCATACGAATGTTTCACATAACTAGTGTTTTATTCAATTTGAACAATTTTTACTGAGATAAAACATTTTACAAGAAATTAAAATATCATGTTCTCAAATATTAGACTGCTCTAGAACTGATTCTCAACTCCATGCTTGTGGTTTGTGCAGGAATTTGGTGGCCAACAATTTTGTCATTGGTAAGTCTGAGAACAGGTGCTTGTTACATCTTTAAAGTACTATGAATGATAATATTGAAAATTAGAAGCATATAGGAGGTCTGCCTCCACAACAGAAGGTCGAATTTTACCCAGCATCTGTATTTCATTGATCTTAAACCATCTTATGGTATTCAATAAACAGTTGATCTCTACATTATGAAATCATTAATGCAATATAGTTTAAAAATGCATTTAATTCGCATATTAAAAATTTTTTAACATGCAAATGCATGATAAGCCTAAGAGAGTCACAGTCATCACACAGTTTAAGCATATGACCGTTGTTAAGTCTGTTTTTTTGTTATCTTAGTTAACTCTGTTGTAGCATACATTGAGTATGATTTCTCCAGTATCATACAATCCCTTTAAATATTATCCTAAAATCTCTGCCAGCGTAAGCAGCATAGATTGAGCATATTTTCTCCAGAACTCTACAATTCCTCTGATAATTATCTATATGATCTCTACCAGCATAAGCAGCTCCGTTTAGTATCCTTCTTCATGTACATCTTCAGTCTTTTACCTCAAGGGTTAAATTGCCTCCAGCGAAACTTCCCATGTAACAGAAGCAGGCCACACTATAAGTTTCATCCTTCAAACTCTTCTTACACACTAATGGCACTGTGTGTGTTCGGTACTTTGAGTCGGAGTCCCGCAATTCAGACTAAAAAAAAAGGTATAAACATAAATCCTATGACATCGCTGTTTACTAAAATTAACAAATCCTTATGGTTTTTCAGAAAAGGAAAAAGAAAAAGATTGAATAGGATTTGCTCAGCCTTGGTCTAAAAATTTACCAAGTTTTCTCTTTTAAACTAAAGCCTGTTTGCGTTACTGGTTTGACACATGAGAATCTGCTAGAAAAAAGTTAGCGATTTCTCCCCTTTCATGAAGCTACAACAACAGCCAAGAGCCTATGAGTTCATTTATACTCAATCTTAATGACTCATAACTAATTTTCAGATTCTTCTTTTGCTAAAGGTATAAAATATGAAGCAGACGATGACCGCCTGGGCCCAGCTTCGTATATTGTTAAAGATACACTGAGAAGGGGAGTTTGCACCGCGGGAAGGTTTATGGAAAATCGCGACCTGTCATATTCCAAAAACACTTTCGCTCCAACCTCAAATACTTTGGACTCAATGTTGTTCCAGACAGCATGGGTATTACCCGCATCTATTCGGTACGATGGCTTAGGGCTTGAGAATGGAAATTATGTAATGAACCTGCATTTGCAGAGATTCAGTTAGAAAATTCAAGGTGGAAGAGTACGGGGAGAAGTGTTTTTGATATTTATATGCAGGTCAGTATGCTTATTATTTGCTTCTAAATATATTAATAGCCATTTAACACACTTAGTGTTTTTAAATTTAATGAAAAACAAAAGAAAATACTATTTTTACAGTTCTACAAATATATATTACGAATTTCCAGCAACAGCTTTCTTCCAGTTTGAGATTGACGTATAATAACTCAGGGAAGAATAATGTTATATGCACTTCACTGTGCATGCACATTGTGCACTTCCCCCTCACTGCAGCAGTGGGACCCACACCAAGAATATTTTAATGTCCCACCACTACAGTGAGGAAGTGCACAAAGTGCATGCACTGTAAAGTGCATATAGCATTACTCGATAAATATGGTATTCAATGATTTTGATATCAAGAAAGAGGCAGGAGGTTACTCATATTCAGCTGTTATAAAGACTTTCAATGTCAATGTATTAGACAGTAACTATCTTGAGATACATCTGTTTTGGGCTGGTAAGGGGTCTTGATGTGTACCAGAGCCAGGTTCCTCTGGTCCAGATGTTTCTGCCATTAGTGTCACTCCGAGTAAGAACAAAATTAAAGAAAATTTAATTAATTAAAGAAGTTGTTTCTTATTTTCCTCATCACAGATACCGAATACTTACACCTTTGTTCAGATTTTCTGCCAACAGTAGATGACCAACCAGAAGGAAATTCAAAAAAGACTGTTATGGTCATCGGGATTGCAGTAGCCATAGCTATTTTTGTCTCTATAAGTATGTTAATATTTTTTATTTGGAGAAGAAAAAGGAGAGCAGCTACTGACAATGATGAAGGTAATTCTCATATCCTGAATCAAGTAAGCCTTTTCCTATATTACTTCAGAAAAAACTGAAAACTTTTTTTAAACTTAATGTTAAACTTTTCCTCTTGTCTCTTTAATATCTACAGAGCTAATCAGTGTCAGCTCAAAAGCATATTTGTTCAGTTATGCTGAGTTGAAGGTTGCCACCGAAGACTTCAATCCCACCAACAAGGAAGGTGAAGGAGGCTTTGGATCAGTTTATAAAGTATGCAGCCTGCATAAACAGTTTGTAAATGCAGATACTACACTTAAGTGTATCTTATGTAGATGAATATCAACATTTGATAAGTGGAGCCACTTTTTACTAATTATGGAGGGCACTCTTCCAGATGGTAGAGCAGTGGATGTGAAGCAACTTTCTTTAACATCTCAACAAGGAAAAAGACAGTTTGCAGCAGAACCTTGTAAAGTTGTACGGATGCTGCGTTGAAGGAGACAAGAGGCTTCTTGTTTATGAATATTAGGAAAAAAAGAGCCTTTATATGGCAATTTTCAGTATGAATTTCTTATTTCTTCACTATAGAAACTCTTAGTGTGGTTCTCTTTGAGGTTTTTCACATTTAACTGCAAGGTATTAAGTAAATATTAAGAAAACAATAACCTTGATATTGGCACTTTTCAGTGTGAATCTCTTACTTCTTCACTTAGTAATCAATTAAAAATTCTCAGTATCATTTTCAAAAAAAAAAAAAAAGAATTTTCAGTATCATTTCTCTCTGAAAGTTATTAGATTTAACTGCTTGCAGTTAACTATGAGTCTTACCCTACTAATCCCGTATTATAAGGCAGACATAACAATACGTCTACACTGACATTCAGACACATGGAAATAGTAACTAAAATTAATATTTTTTTATTTTCATGCAGGAAAACATACTTTGCGTCTTGATTGGCCCCCACACTTCAGTGTATGGTTGGGAACAGCTAGAAGCCTTGCTTACCTGCATGAATCTAAGTTTCAACTGTTTTTGTTTTTCGTTCTTTAGTGGATATCTTGCACCGGAATATGCTATGCGTGGACATCTGACAGAAAAGGCTGATGTCTTTAGCTTTGTAGTTTCTCTTGAAATTGTAAGTGGCATGCCAAACACAGGAACAAGTTTGGAACCGGACAAGACATACCTCCTCACTAGTAAAAATGTGCCCTTCGCCGACGGTTGGCACATAAAACGTTGGCGGAGAGGCATTTAGCCGACGGGTTTTTTAACACATCGGCGGAACAACGCAGAATCCAATCCACCCGTCGGCAGGACAACTAATCACTTCCGCCGACGCCTCATCACACGCGTCAGCGGACAGTGAACAGAAGCACCGACGCACCCCTGTCCGAACCCGTCGGTGGAACCTTGGATCACGTCCGCCGACGCCCGCTTACGCGCGTCGGCGGAGTCAGAACTCAAGCGCCGATGCAATCATGTTCTAACCTGTCGGGGGAACCATAGGTTTTGTTTGGATACGCACCTTGACGCGCATCGGCGGACTCAGCAGTGAAGCGCCGACACACACTAGTTCTAACCCGTCGGGGGAATATTACTCTTGGGTCTTATTTGGTACGCCGACGGGTTGAAATATTCCGACCCTACTTCCCGCGCAGCGTTACGCGCGTAACGGGAAGACAGGGTATACTGAAATTTAAACCATTTTCCTTCGACGAAAGGCATCGAAACGTGTCGACGGAAGCGAGCGCGCGAAATCATAGCTCCCGGTGTCCTCCCGGCCTTCCCCGGCCTTCCCCCGGCGTTCCCCGGCATTCCCCTAGCGTGCCCTCGGCATCGCGCGTAGTCCTCCGGCCGAAGACCCTACTTCGACGACGCGCACGGGACGAGGAACCCCGTTCTTCCGAAGCCAAAAAACACGTTTTCCGGGGGCGTGCTCGGCGTTCCGGCCAGCCACTGTGCGTCGAACCTCTGAGTTAATTCCTCTCCCGCAGGCAAGAGTCTGTTCTTCTTCGCCACAGGTACGTTTATTTTGGTTCTATTAATTTTCAGTTGCTTCCCCTTTTCCTTCTTCGTCATTATTCTCACAAGTTTCTCTTTTTTTTCTCTTTGCCTCCCTCTGAGCTACAGTTCGCTGTCCTCAAGCCCTCAGTTGACAATCAGCAAGAGGCAATCGTCGGGCGAAAATCAGAGAGTGGTAACGGTCCCAAAAGCCGCTGCAGAACAGTAGCGAGTGAGTTTTACATTGTCGTTAGTATTGTTTTAATTACTGAGAAGCATGTATTAGAATTAATTCTTTGTTAAGGTTTTTATCGTGGATTGATAAAAATTCGTGGATTGTATTAAAGATTTATTGTTTTTGTTGAATGATTTTTGCATTGTGTTGCAATCATGGGTTGAATGATGATGGGATTATTTTACTAGTGTGCTTCCTTGTTGAATCGATGGTGGATGTGTACCGGTGTGTTTCTCTCAACATCAATGGTGGATGTGTCTTTGTCTCTCTTTGGTTGCTCCCTGAATTCCCTCTCCTTATGTGTTACTCTCTCTCTCTTATTTTCTCTCTCTCTCTCTCTCTCTCTCTCTCTCTCTCTCTCTCTCTCTCTCTCTCTCTCTCTCTCTGATTTAAGATTCTGTTTTAAACTCTTACATCTCTCTCTTATTTTCTCGCTCTCTTGCTCTCTGAATTTAAATTCTGTTTTAAACTCTTAAGTCTCTCTCTTATTTTCTCTCTCTCCCCCTCTCTTTATCTCTCTATCTGAATTAAAATTCTGTTTTTAATTCTTAAATCTCTATCTTATTCTCTCTTTATCTCTCTCTTTCTCTCTCCCTCTGAATTGAACTTCTGATTTAAACTCTTAAACCTCTCTTTTTTTTTTTCTCTCTCTCTCTCTCTGATTTAGAATTCTGTTTTAAACTCTTCCAATCTCTCTCTTATTTTCTCTCTCTCTCTCACTCTCTCTCTCTCTCTCTCTCTCTGATTTAAGATTCTGTTTTAAAATCTTACATCTCTCTCTTATTTTCTCGCTCTCTTGCTCTCTGAATTTAAATTCTGTTTTAAACTCTTAAGTCTCTCTCTTATTTTCTCTCTCTCCCCCTCTCTTTATCTCTCTATCTGAATTAAAATTCTGTTTTTAATTCTTAAATCTCTATCTTATTCTCTCTTTATCTCTCTCTCTTTCTCTCTCCCTCTGAATTGAACTTCTGATTTAAACTCTTAAACCTCTCTTTTTTTCTCTCTCTCTCTCTCTGATTTAGAATTCTGTTTTAAACTCTTCCAATCTCTCTCTTATTTTCTCTCTCTCTCTCTCTCTCTCTCTCTCTCTCTCTCTCTCTCTCTCTGATTTAAGATTCTGTTTTAAACTCTTACATCTCTCTCTTATTTTCTCGCTCTCTTGCTCTCTGAATTTAAATTACGTTTTAAACTCTTAAGTCTCTCTCTTATTTCTCTCTCCCCCTCTCTTGCTCTCTCTCTCTCCGAAATACAATTCTGTTTTAAACTGTTAAACTTCTCTCTTTTTTTCACTCTCTCTCTCTTTGTCTCTCTGAATTAAAATTCTGTTTTTAATTCTTAAATCTTGATCACCGGAACATTCGATTGGGTCTTGCAAGTGACGGTTTCAGCCCATTTATGTTTGGGACAGGGTCGAGCCATAGTACATGGCCAGTAACCATAACTGTCTACAATCTTCCTCCTTGGTTGGCAATGAAGCAACCATATTTTATGATGACCCTTCTTATTGATGGACCAAAGTCCCCCGGAAACGACATTGACGTCTACCTGCAACCGCTGATTGATGAGTTAAAAGTGTTATGGGAATCTGGAGTGAGAACTTACGATTCACATACAAAGTCATTCTTTCAAATGCGTGCAGCGTTAATGTGGACTATATCAGACTTTCCTGCATATGGCATGTTGTCTGGTTGGAGTATGAAGGGGTACAAAGCATGTCCCACCTGTCACGTGAGCATTGTTTCGTCATATCTGCCGCACAGTCGAAAATGTGTATACATGCGGCACCGAAGGTTTCTACCGAATGATCATCTGTGGCGTGCAGATAAGAGGTCGTTTGATGGGACAGAAGAACTAGATGGAAACTCTCTTCCCTTATCTAGCGAGGACATTATGAATAGTCTGGTGGGGCATGAAAACGTTGTGTTTGGGAAGGGGAAAGGGGTTCAGGCGGAGGCCAACACTTTGCCCGAAGAATGGAAAAAGAGGAGTGTATTTTTTGAACTTCCGTATTGGAGTGGTCTACTCATTCGCCACAACTTAGATGTCATGCATATCGAGAAGAATGTATGCGGCAGTATTTTGAGTACACTCTTGGAAAAGGATGGCAAGTCAAAGGATAACTTGAAGTCCAGATTAGACTTGCAGGCGCTTAACATACGGAAACAACTCCATCCACGGCTGTCGAAAAAAGTTGCTGGGAAGGTATTAATTCCTCATGCGGTGTACAGTTTGACGAAGGATGAAAAAACACGTTTTCTACGTGTATTGAAGGAATTAAAGCTCTCATCCGGTTTTAGTTTAAATGTCTCAAACCAAGTACAAGTCAAAGCAAGGAAAATAGTGGGCCTCAAGAGTCATGATTTTCATGTTCTGATGCAACAGCTACTTCCATTAGCATTGAGGAAAACGATGTCAGTGCCGCTGTGCAAAGTTTTGCATGAGTTTTCAACTTACTTCGGGGAGCTGTGTTCCAAAGTGATTGATGTACAAAACGTGGAAATACTTGAGGCAGCCATCCCATTAATCTTGTGCAAGTTAGAGAGAATATTTCGCCTTCGTTTTTTGACGTCATGGTCCATCCGAGTATACACCTAGCAACAGAGGTCAGGCTGGCAAGGCCATTGCGAGATGATGGATGTACCCAATTGAACGTCACTTGCTTTCATTGAAGAATTACATCCCATAATAAAAATCGGCCGAGAGGGATCCATTGCGAAGGTTACTTGATGGAAGAAGTAAACTTTACGTGCACGTTATGTACTGTGGGATGGAGTCCAAGATTAGTAGACCGGTGAGGTATGAACCAGGACCTTTAGGGGCAGCGCGTCCTCATACGCTCACTGCTAATGATGTGAACCAGCTCCACCGGTTCATACTATTCAACACTCCAGAGGCTCATCCGTACCTATTGTAAGTAGTTCCAGTCCTCTAACTAAATATTATACTCTCCACAACCAATATACCACAACTTAATTAATCTCTTCCACATTTGGTCGTAGGGAACATAGAGACTACTTGAGAAGGCTGCACCCCCAATGGACTGATCATCGGATACAGACTGAACAACACTTACATTTTGTGCAGTGGTTCAGAACACGAGTGAGTTTATCCCCCAAAGCAGAAATTTGATGTGCGTCCATTAAAGCGTCTTCGCTCTGTTGACACCTAATGTGTGTAATCACAAATTGTGTAGGTGATAAATTTACCGCATCGGGACGATGTGATAGAAGATCTACAATATCTTGCTCGGGGCCCCAATTCCGAAACCAAGTCGTATAAAGGTTTTTTTGGGAATGGTTACAAGTTTGAGACAGAGCAAGTTGATGAAAATCGGACCACTCAAAATAGTGGCATTGCCACTGTGGGGGAAGAAAGTGAGGTTTTTTACGGTGTTCTGCAGCAGGTACTCGAAGTCTTCGTTGGGCCTTGGAGTCCCATCAGCATATTTAAGTGCAGATGGTTCGATATGAAGAAGGGCACTGGTTCTGTTCATGATGGGCTTGATTACACATTAGTGAATTCGTCAAGGCACACGTATGAAGACGAACCCTTCATCTATCCATCTCAAGCCCAACAGGTATTTTATTCGGAAGACCCTGTTGATCCAACTTGGAGAGTTGTGTGTCGTTGGAGACCTCGGGACACATATGACATCCCTCTAGTTAACGTCGTTGTGAAGCTCCCAAAAGATGAGGCCATGTTGTTGGCACAAGACAAAGGGATCGGAGACGTCACAGCATTGAACCAAGTTGATGATGTTTTGTGGGTACGCACTGACCTAGGTCCACGATTAAGAATTGATCTTGCAGATTTGAATGTAACATAGCGTAAGTTTGATATCTCTCTGAATTATTGTAGTGTGGATCGTAATAGCTAATTTTATTTATTTCGTGAAGAAAGCTGACAATCCTCGTCTCTTCAAATTTGCAGGGTAAATATGCCACCGAGGAAGCATCCCATTGACTCCTCATCACCGTCACCGGCGAGGGTCAAAGTTCGGGCAGTTCGGCCAGACCGAACAACAGCAGTCATGAGTCCGACTCGCCTTGCCCGGGCCACTCCAGTTCCGACTCCAACTCCACCGGCTTCTACTCCAGCTACACTAGCATCATCGTCACAGATGCCAGACATGGGTACTAACATAAACCAGATTTTTTTGTTATGGAAAGTTTGCGTTCTAATTTTAGCTCTTTCATATTATAGATGAGTGTAATCATAAGTTTAGGGAGTTCTTTCCAGAATATGAATCACCTGAGAGCTATTCTTCAGGTAAACTTGAAGTGTAATGATATTTTTGTAGCGTTTTTATATGAATTGTGTTCTAACTTGCAATTTGGCAGGCCTGATCCCAATGGAAGACATGGAAACACAAAGACCCGACTGGGCAGAAACAGAAGATGTTGGTGAACCATCAAATCCGCGTGGGAAACGGAAAGTTAAAACATTTTCGTTTCTGCCTGATAATCCTTGGACGGTAACTATCAGAGATGGCCAGATGATTGCAGGACGGCAGTCTTCATTGTCATATCTCATTGGGACGGTAGTGCGGGCAGATCAGTACTTTCGGTTGCATCTCCAGTGGCGTGACTATCCCCCCCATGAGCTGCAGACCTGGTTTAACATTATCAAAGTAAGAAGTGCGAGTTAATTATTTATTTTCAAACTTGGGACGGTTAAACTAAGTTTTTTTTTGCAGGCAATGTATGACTTTGTGGATGTCGAGGGTGCTCCAGTCACAGAGCAAGAGGCCATGGAGGCTATCAAGCCCGTGCTCCAGAAAATCATTAGAAAGAGCACTATGATGGGACGACTGACGAACAAGTGAAGACTTGTCCCATACCTGGTACGAGCCAAGAGGACTGGGTTCTCCTCGTGAAGTATTGGGACAATGTTAGGAGTCAGGGTATCGATGAGCAGAACAATCGTAATCGACAGAAGCTCAAGACAACGCATACCCTTGGGTCAAAGTCGGTCAAAGTCTCTTCCCCGATTCTTAGAGGAACAGGTATTTATATGATTACCTTCTGGGAACTCTTCTTATTTTTGTTTTCATCCTTGATTGCTTATTGCATACATTAATTACAGCGTACGTCTGACCCTGAGGGCTACACTTTCTTGATGGCATACTTCAAAGCTCACCAGAGGAAGGATGGGACGTATCCAGATGAAATAACTGCTGAACACTGTGTAAGTTATATATTTTTGCTCTATGATTTGTGTTGAATACAACTTCCAGACCTATTTAATTCATTAATTTCACTGTGCAGGAAGCGGTTCGCCGTGCAGCCTTTGAAAGTAACGTTGCTCACTCCAAGGATCCCAGAGAGATGACACCGGTAATAGATACAGTGTTCGGGGGCCACAAAGGTGGCTACGAGAGAGGGGTTGGAACAGGCGCTCGACTGCGTAGAGGTGCCTCTTCCAACTCTCGTAGTTATGTGGCATTGTGTGAACAGTTGGAGAGGGAGAGATGGGATAAGGAGGCATTGTCCCAGAAGGTACTAGCCATGAGCGAACGCATGGAGAGGCTAGAAATGTTACTTCTTGCACAGTCACAGCAAGGTAAGAATTGTCTTCAGTATTCTACATTATTTTAAATTGATGAGCACAAATATATATCTCTAATTTTCTACGTGTTAAGCTTCTGCAGGGTCTTCTGGCCATGGAGAGTCCCACCCGCCGCAACATTGACGATCGTATTATTTTGGAGGTCAGTAATAGCATCATCTGACTCTTGCTATTCAGTTTGCGCTGAGATCTCTTATTTTGGCTGATAAGCAACATTGGAGTTCTGTGTGGCAAGTTTAGATGTTGATGGGAGAAGTAATATACTTCCATGTTAATGTATGTGTGCACTGTGGATAGGCAAATTTATGTTCTATTTTGGTTCTCAAGTTGTTGTTGGAGCTGACGTCAGAATTGTGGAAGAAGCCACTGTTGCCAGATTTTGTAATGGTTGGAAACGGCGCGTCGAGAACTGCAAACTCTTGTTTTTAGTAGACTGAGTAAATTTAGACATTGTAGATCTTTTCAACGGATGTAAATTTAGACACTGTAGTTCTTTATGTATATAGAACTTTTTTTTGCATACGTGTTCTTCACTGTTAATGTTGTTCTTTTCATTTTTGTAAAATTGTATAGTGATGAAGAAAACAGGTCAAAGAAAAAAAAAGGAAAATCAATTTAAAAACAAAAAACCTCCGCCGACGGTTGAACCCATCGGCAGAATAAAGGAAACCTTCGCCGATGCGCATTAACTTCCTCCGCCGACGCTCCAAAGATGTGTCAGCTATACACATACGCCGACGCGTCGGCAAACGTCGGCGTAGAACTACAGCCGACGGGTAAGGAAGCGTCGGCTGATATAAGACGACGCGCACTGGCGCGTCGGGTGAACACCCTACGCTGACGCCCTAGGACGCGTCGGGTGACCTCAGGCGACGCGACATGTCGCGTCGGGTGAACTCCGACAATGCACTGTAACGCGTCCATAAAAAGCCTCCGCCGACGCGTGGGAAGCATCGTCCTAGCGTGTTCCGCCGACGCATGATCAGGCGCCGGTGGACCATTTCCACCAACGCACATGCGTCCGTCGAGGGAATCCTTTCGCCGACGCGGATTCATCCGTTGAGGTAATATTTACCCCGACGCGTAGTCGTCCGTTGTTGGATGATTTCCTTCGCCGACGGCTGCACGCGTCGGCGGACAAAATTCTGTTGCACGACGGGTATTTTTGTTACGCGACGGGTTGTTGCGTTGGGTGACGCATCCGGCTACGGAGGTTGCGACGACATGACGTTACCCGTCGTCGGATGTCCGCCGACGGGCTTTCGTGTTCTGCCGGTGCGTTTTGGCCCGTCAGCGGATGGGACGTTTTTACTAGGGTGGGTAAGATAACTCTGTTTCAAAATAATTATAACTTTGAAAGATCCACTTTGAAAGGACTGATCATTTTTTTTTTTTTACCAATATACAAGGCCTGGCACCTACATGAGAACAACCGAGCACTAGAACTAGTTGATCAATCTCTAAATGAAACCAATGAAGATGAAGCATTTCGAGTCATAGGAGTCGCTCGTCTTTGCACACACGAAGCTCCAAGACTTCGACCTACAATGTCACACGTGGTGGCAATGTTGACATGTGATATCAAAGTGGAGAATGTTACATCAAGGCCTGGGACTTTGTCTGATTGGCAAATTAATGCTATCACAAGTAGCTCTGCTAGTTATGACTCATGAACATCATCAAGAGCACTTACTGGCGACAGTCATGCCCATTTCTCATCAATAATGAACTTAGCAGGCTAAGAAGAATCAACACAGCCCTATCGACCTATTTTAAAAGAGATAGTAGCACAAGAATGGTGATTTGTGTTAGTTTCAAACTAAAATTACAATTTGCATACTCACAGAAAGTTACAAAAAAATGTTTGTGGGAAAATCATATGTAGATTATACTCACAGATTGTCATAATAACTTGGCTGAAATATAACCGGATTATCCTCAAATGCCTGGAGAGGTCATTTATCAACTGTAAGGGACATTTTCATGAGTTTGAACACACCTTTTGGCTCCAGTTAGTTACCTTAGGCATCTATCCAAATCACTTACAAGATGCAATGATGATCAAAACACTAAACTGCTCAACTTTTCATTGTTACAAGTTGTTACCAAAGAAGCAACTATGGGTGACCTTGTATTTGTTCTACTCCTTATCTTTAACAAGTATCCAAATTTCCTTTCTTTATCGGGAAACTACACCTGTTTCCATCCAAGAAGTCCACTTTTATCCAATTTTTTATTCAAATTTCTTCCTTCATTTGCCTCCGCGTTAATTATATGTCTACTAGATATATAGGCAAGTGATCCTCTCCTTGCCCTCCATTTCAATCAGTGGTGATACCTATAGAGCCAAATATTACTGAGAGGCTTTACAATGTGACATGGCGTCCTCGTTGGTAGTCCAAATAAGAGATAAAGTAGGAATTATCTACCTATTCTTTAGGTAAGCTTAAACCCTAGACCTTATCTGGACTACCAACTATGCTACCGGCAACACAACCACTTCAAGATGTGAAAACTCACTACATTGAAATCATTTTTCTTTCAATTAAGGTGTTTTTAAGTGTTTTTAATTAAATGACAACCCACTTACCAACCCAAAAATCTTATTTGGGTATTTGTCGCCCTTCCTTTTTATAGTATTTACTTGGAAATATTCTAACAAAGATCCCTATTCATTTTGAAATTATAGTGTACTATCACTACTCAAAAAACCTGTTCCGCCGGTGGATGGAATGTTGTCCACCGGCGGAATACGATTTGGCTGGCGATTACACGTTGGCCGAATCACGTGAAATCCGACCCAACCGCCAGCGGAATAAAACCCGGCACTTGGGCCAGATTTCGATCAGATTATATGGACCTAAAGGGCCCATATGACATTATTAGGTTCCGATTTGAATTCGGACCTAACTTCTCGCACCCCATTCCACGCATAATGCGAGCGATCGTAACGGGCGCCATCTCCCTTTTCCCTCTCCCACCCTGAAAATCGACGAAATTCATCGAAGTATTCCAGTGTGCGAAACACCTCCGGCGTTCAGCTTCCAGCCACCATCAGTCGAAGCACCTCTGGAGTTCTCTTCCCGGCGCACTTTCTCCTCCGGCCGAAGACCCAGCTTCCACAAACCCATGGGGGTCAAAAACCTAGTCCATTCGAAGACGCACGTTCTCCTCTGGTGGTGTCCTCTGCATTCCGGCCGCCCTCCTGACGTCGAACTCCTCAGACCTCATCGCCATCGACGAAAGCTTTTCCCCCTCACCGCAAGTAATTTTGTTTCTTAAAATTTTTGCATTGATGGATATTTAACCTATTTTGTTCATTCAGCTTGCTCCTCTGTTTATCCCATTTTGCTCATTCGGATTTCTTTCTCTGTGTGCAGGTGTTTGTAAAATTCGGTGCTTCTAACAGAGAGGTAAACTTTCCCTCTTTGGAATAATATTTTTCGTTTTAGAAAGTTCTCCCTCTTTGGTATAATTTTTTTTTGTTTTAGATAGTTCTCCCTCTTTGTGAAATTCAGTGTTTCTGAAATTCGGTGCTATATTGTAGATGTGTTGAATGATAATTCAGTTGCTGTGTTGTGAAACTCGGTGCGGAATTGTGAAATTCAGTGTTGTATTGTGGATGTGTTGTAGATGTGTTGAATGATATTGAGGATGTATTGTGGATGTGTTGAGTGGTATTTTATTATATGTGTTGAATGATATCGATGGTGTTTAATTATACATGTTGAATGATATCGATGGTGTTCAATTATATGTGTTGAATGATATTCGATGGAGGATGTGTCTATAATTTAGTTACTGTTTATCCTAACTCTCTCAATCCATCTCTCAAAATCGTTTTCATTCTCTAATTCTCTATGTATCTCTGAATGTTTGTTTCACTCTTTTATTTTGCCTCTGAATTTTGTCTCTCTAGTTTTCACTCTCTAAGTTTTCACTCAAGTTTAAACTCTCAGTTTTCTCTCTTGTTTTTCCACTCTCTCAAATTCTGTTTCGCTCTGGATGTTAATTAAAATCACTTGGTTAATACTTGTATAGTTATCCCGATTTCTGTATTTGATAGGAATTCAAATGCAGAACTCCCTCTAAAATTTTCTCTCTCAGTTTTTCCTCTCCTCTCTATTTCTCTCTCTTATCTTTCTCTCTGTTGGACTTCATTTGTATCTTCCATTTGTATCTCTCACTCTCTTATCTTTCTCTCTGTCGGACTTTATTTAATCTTTCATTTGTACCTCTCACTCTCTTATCTTTCTCTCTGTCGGACTGCATTTGTATCTTTCATTTGTATCTCTCACTCTCTTATCTTTCTCTCTGTTGGACTTCATTTCTATTTCTCTCTCTTATCTTTTTCTCTGTCGGACTTCATTTCTCTCTCTCTCTCTCTCTCTCTCTCATTTTTCTCTCTACTTAAACACTATTTATAGCTCTCTCTGAAAATCTGTTTGAATCCCTAATTTTCTATTTCTCAATTCTCTCTCTCTCTCTCTATCTGTCTCTCTCTCTCTCTCTCATTTTTCTCTCTTCTTACACACTATTTATAGCTCTCTCTGAAAATCTGTTTGAATCCCTAATTTTCTATTTCTCAATTCTCTCTCTCTCTCTATCTGTCTCTCTCTCTCTCTCTCATTTTTCTCTCTTCTTACACACTATTTATAGCTCTCTCTGAAAATCTGTTTGAATCCCTAATTTTCTATTTCTGAATTCTCTCTCTCTCTCTCTCTCTCTCTCTCTCTCTCTCTCTCTCTCTCTCTCTCTCTCTCTCTCTCTCTCTCTCTCTCTCTCTCTCTCTCTCTCTCTCTCTCTCTCTCTCTCTCTTCTTTTCACTCTGTCAGTTCTCTCAAGTTTCCCTTTCTCTTTCTCTTTCTCTCAACTTGAGAGAAAACTAAGAGTGAATTAGCAGTACTAGTACAATTATTTTGTAGTATTAGATAGGTATTTCACACAATAGTGTACTACTATCCCGCAACTTGTGTACTCACAAATGTTATTTTTTTCATACTCTCTTCCACACCCAGGAAGTCCAACCAATTGGAAGTGTAGAAGTAAGAGGAGGAGAATTGCACATAGTGAGATTTATAGGGACAGTGGTTTAGATAAAGTGTTGGTTATGAGTTATTAGTTGCCTCCCAAAAGTACTAAACACCCATTTCTTTGTTGTGTGTAGTCTGTCTTTAACAATTGTCGTGGAGATGGACTATTTTACTTACAGGAAATGGATGTATGAGTACAAGTCCAAGCCAACTCGGTGTCATGGAGTCGGTTTTTTTATAGATTATGCAAAACAGCAACTGGGGGTGCAAGGAAATGATGTTATGCGTTATCCATGTTGGAAATATGAAAACAGTAAGTATCTTGAATGCGAGACAATCAAGGCCCACATTGTCCTCGATTCATAATTATAAATGCATGTGATACACGTAATAATAGTTAATTACCATTTTTTATTCCAATTGAAAGTCCTGAATTCTTTTATTTTGCATGGTAATTATGCCATTGAAGGGGGAGCTCGTGTCAGTTAGGCACAAACGCAATTGGACGACTACGTAGGCCTGGGCTCCAGGAGCCCCCTCTCCATCGGGGTTGCCTCCTGCAACCCCATCTCCATTGGGGTTGAATCCTGCAGCCCCTTCAACATCATCCTAGGCTCCAGCAGTCCCCCTCTCCTTCAGCTCGGACTCCAGCAGGCCCCTCTCCTTCGGCCCGGGCACTAGCTATGTCTTCATCATACTCTGTGTCTATACGTACTGGCATATTCTTTAACTTTATTTGCCAATTAAATGATTTGTTAGTAATTTGTACAATTTTACGTTATTTAATTTGTGTTTAATCCATTTTAGAAGAATCAATGCGCAAGTTTAGGGAGTTGTTCCCAAGTTATCAATCACCTAAGAGTGATGATTCAGGTACAATTAGATTGATATGGTTTGATAAAATGTTATTTTAATGTTGACTAAGTGTGCATTTGATGTAGGCCCGATTCCAATGGAGGACATGGAGACCCAGACGCCAGATTGGGCTATTGATGGCATTGAGGCTTCGCAGCCATAGGAACAACACATCAAACGTAAGGTGAGAGCGACGTCATTCATACCTGAGAAAGAGGCAAGGATCGTAATCAAGGATGGACAGATGGTCTCTGATGCACATCACAACCTGTCCTATCTCATTGGTACACAAATTTGGGGTCAATTGCATTTCCCACTACATCTCCAGTGGCATGATGTCGCCCCAAATGTATTCAAAGAGTGGTTTAGGGAAATCAATGTAAGACCCAAAATAAGCTATTTGTTCTTGTAATAGTCATAAGTACTAACTAAATTTTTTTTCTTTGCAGTAAAAATACAAGTTTGTTAATGACATGGCTAAGCCCGTGGCTGAAGGCGTGGCGATGAAAGCTCTTCAGCCAGTTGTTCAAAAAATAATATGAAACAACCGTACCTTGTATAAGAAGTAACGCTATGATCGAAAGACCCCAGAGCAGTGCCAAGACTATCCCATCGTAGGTATGGATCCTGAAAACTGGACATTGCTAGTCAAAATACTGGGATGAGGTAAGCAAGAAAGAGATTGATGTGAAGAACAAGGGAACCGACGGCTTTTGAAGACGACTTACATGCTTGGGACTAAGTCTCTTGCCCGTTTTTTAGAAGAAGAGGTACTTATATGATTTTTTTATCAGTCTTGTCATCAATATTTCTATTTTTTAACTTTGCACAATACTTATTCTATGAATTTAAATTATATGTAGCGACAAGCTAAAGGTCCCAACTTCGTGTTTTTGAGATCATTCCTCAAGGTACACAAGAGGAAAGATGGGACATATCTTGATGAGGAGACATCAATAGTATGTGTAACTTAACAGGTTCTTTATAAATTAATTTCATACCAAGTGCATGTTTTAATTAAGTTTTGTTTCTTAAGAGGGAGGAGCTTGTCCGGAGCGCAACCGAGCAACAGGTCCACAACTTGGCGGACCCCGCAGATTTGACATCTATTATTGATAGGGTCGTTGGGGGCCACCACGGGGGTTATGAGAGAGGACTTGGGACTGGTGCTACGCCACGTAGGAGTGCGGCTACAAGAACACCAGAATATATAGCCCTAAAGGAACAACTGTAAAAAGAAAAACAAAACAAGGAATTATAAATGGACAAGATGCAATTGATGGAGACTCTGTTGCAAGAACTCAACCAGTGGCGAGCCTCTGTTAGTCACTTGCAGCTTAGTATTATTTTCAATACATAATTCATTACTAATGTTATATATTTCATTACGGCTTATCATTAAACTTATGTTGAAGTACAGGGCCTTCTAACCAACAGCGTAGCAATCACTCACACAATTGAACAATCTTCTTTGTTGTGTTGTATATATATTTATTTTTTACCAGTTTAAACATATTTTATATTTTTTGTAATGGATTAAAGTATTGTTGTATACAATACTTAAATGTAATGTATATATTTTTGGCTACCAATTTTTGTTTAAATTACTCTTTAAATGTATACATTTTTTATATAGATAACAGGTAGTTTAGAAATTCAAAAAGAAATTACTCTGTCAGTGGTTGAAACCGTCGCCGAAAATGACCGTTATAATGGCCAATTCCGGAGGCGGTTAAACCCGGCCGTCGGTGGATACTCACTCTGTCGGGGGTCGTCATCGTCAGCAGAATGGCGTTCCGCCGACGAATGGAATCCATCAGTGGAGAGAGACTCTGCCAACGTTGATACACCGTCGGCGAAATGACTCTCCGACAACGGCAACATGTCGTCGGCGGAACGACCTTCCCCAGAAGAAATTTCTCTCTACTGGCTAAAGGTCGTTCCACCAACGAGTTTCTAAATCAACCGCCGGCGGAGTTGAAAATACCAACCAGCGGTTGTTTTCGTCGGCGAACCATTCCGCTGACACCTCACCCGCCGCTGGAGCTTCCGTAGGAGAATTTGACCGCCGAGTTATATGTCTACTAGATATATTGGCAAGTGATAATCTCATTGCCCACGTCTATTTCAATTAGAGTGGTGATCGCCGAGTTGTATATGTCTACAAGAAGGCGTCCTCGTTGGCAGTCCAGATAAGAGATAAAGTAGGAATTATTTACCTATTCTTTAGGTAAGCCTAAACCCTAGGCCTTATCTGGACTACCAATTATGCTACCAGCATGACAGCCACATCAGGATGTAAAAACTCATAGTACTGAAATCATTTTTCTTTCAATTAAGGTCTTTTTAAGTGTTTTCAATTAAATGACAACCCACTTACCGACTCAAAAATCTTATTTGGGTATTTGTTGCCCTTCCTTTTTATAGTATTTACTTGGAAATTTTCTATCAAATTCCCTATTCATTTTGAAACCATAGTGTACTATCAAAGAAGGTAAGTAATTGAATGATTTATTGATTGTAAGAGTGTGATGTTAATACACGATTTACAGATCTGTATAACTGCAATTACAGATATCACAGGAGTGAGATTTGGGTGAGAAACAGAAATCAGGTGAGTTCTTGTTAGGGCATTGAGAGAATGACGGAGTAGTTTTAACACCCTCTCGCAAGGTCAAGGTGGGGAAGAACGTTGAGCTTGGATCCTAGGAGTTGAAAACGCGGTCAATATAAATGTTTGGTAAATATGTCTGTTGGTTGATTGGAACCTGGAATATGTTGTAACTGAAAAATGCCGGTAGATAATTTTTCTCAGATGAAATGAATATCAAGCTCGATGTGCTTACTGCGTACATGAACAACTGGATTAGAGGCCAAGAAGATCGAACTGACATTGTCATAATAAAGGCTTGGCGTTTTCGGGACACGAACATGAAGGAAACTAAGAATATGAAGAGTCTATAACATTTCGGTCGAGAGAGAAGCAAGGGCCCGATATTCAGCATCGCAACTAGAGTGCGACCGTCTTTTGTATTTTAGATACCCAAGAAATTAAATTTTGGCCCAAATAAATAGCATAGCCGGTAGTGGATCGACGTGTCACAGGGCAACCAGCCCAGTTAGCATCATTGTACCCACTGAGGGTAAAAGTGGATTTTGAAAGGAGAAGACCATGAGTAGGAGTATGCTTTAAGTAGTGGAGGATTCGTTTGGCAGCTTGAAGATGTGCTAGTCGTGGAGATTGCATGAATTGACATAAACAGTTGATAGAGTAGGCAATGTCCGGCCTGGTGAGTGTAAGATATTGTAAGCTCCCCATAATTGACGGTAGGAGGTTGGATCAAGAACAGGTTCATGATCATAGACTGAAAGCTTATCACCAGAAAATGGAGTGCTGACCGATTTAGAATTTTCCATGCCGTAATTACGAAGCAAGTTGAATATGTACCGGCGCTGAGATAGAAATATCCCATGGAAGAATCGTGTGGTTTCAATCCCAAAAAAATATTTCAAGGTTCCAAGATCCGTCAATTCGAATGTGGAAACCTTGAAGAAAGAGAAAGGTGCAACTTTTCTCATCTCCACCTTTTCTTCTGACTGGAAGCATGCATCCAGGAAAGAAGACGCAAAGGGTGTGTTTCATCCTCTGGCCTCCTTCCAATTAATGTCCTGTAAGAAAGAAGAAGAAAAAAGAGCTCCGATTCTTGGACCATCATGTTTCAGTCAAACGATTTTTCTACTCCCGGACCGCTCACTGGTTTGAAAATTCAGTGGTAGGTGACGGGACTGTTATATCGCTGATTGTTCAAATTGGTGGCAGCTGTACTGTTTTTCTTTGACAAGATATCTTATCCACAAGAAAATGTATAATTCGATGGATTTTCTTTTTGTTATTCTTTTTCGTGGTTGTCGTCTATATATTTGTGCTATTTCCCACTCAACCGCCATATATCCTTCCGCAGGGGACTGCTTTACGTACGGACATCTTGGTGCTCCTGTTTTCATTCTGGTAAAATGCGGATCAGTCTCCTGTTTAGTAAGGGCATGGAGCCTCCTAGCCGTGTGATCCTTCTTGTCCTTTTCTCTGTTGTCCTCCTCCGCAGCGTTGGAAGAGCAGACCCAGATGAAGGTAAACTTCGGAAATCTCTCTTTTGCATTAGTTTCAAATCAATTATTCGATCTATCGACGGTCGAAAGTAGCTAGACCCAGATGAAGGTAATAGGCTTCAGAATTTACACTTGCAGAGCCCAGATCAAGATATAACTCACTCATCAAATTAAATTCTCTTTTCACATGTTTCTTCGGCCACTTCACCGAAAAAGAATAGTAGGTCTTGTGAGTTTTGCCGAGAAAAGTACTGTAACTCTCTGGGATCTCAAATCTCAGAATTAGTTCAGTACTGGCTGTGGATACTGCATATGTTTTTTAGATAAATAAAAAAAACACTATTCCTCCATCTTTTTCAGTTTTCATCTGTTGAAAATGGGATCGATTCGATCGAAGGCTAGCTATATATATATATATATATAAGGAAAGGACGGCCCTCTTTGATTTTCTTGTTTTAATCTTTGGAAAACCAACTCTTCCACCAAGAACTGTACTTAATTAATCAAAGTGTGGGTATTCGTAATTGGGTGCATTAATACTTATTAATTAATTAATTAATGTGCATGCAGCTAGAACTCTGAACTCAATCTTTGATCAGTGGGGGATCGCAGCTCCGACGGGGAAATGGAACCTGAGTGGAGAGCTGTGCAGTGGAACGGCGACCGAAACCTCGTCGGTGGTGGATGACAGCGTCGACCCCGCCATCAAATGTGACTGCTCTTTTGACAATGAAACCGTCTGCCGCATCACTGCAATGTAAGAGCTAGTATGATCACCAGTTTCATGCATGCATATTTCTTCACTGTAATTATATAAAAATATGAGAACGATCGACTTCACATTAATTATAAAGTCAAAATTCATATGAATATTATGAAGTTGAAGTTCATATGGAGATATATTCTAAAAGAATATCAATTATGTACAAAATATATAGTGATATTTAAACATATTATACTAAGAATATTACACAATTTACATGTGTCATATACAGCTAAGATCCCAATAGAGCCAGATATTTGTATGAAAATCTCGGTGTTGTTCATCCAGTTATTAAAGATGCATGACCATTAATCACCTCAATATTCATTTACGGGAATATATATGGGAATGGAACCAAGCCAATCCAACTTCCAAAAGTTGGTTTTCTAGTTGGACATAAGTTTGATACAGTTAATTATTTTGAGCCTAAATTACCAACCTCAAACCTTAAGCAAGGGTCATTTATTTGAGCAAGCCAAACTCAAGTTTTTAAGTAGTTTGGCTCAATTTTAGTGAAATTAATGGCTCAATGTTTTAAGTTAATAAGCATGTTATTTATTAAAGTTAAGTAATTAATAAAATATCTCAATTAATAATTAACTCAACTTCACTAATAAAAAGAGAAAGTACTCAATGATCATAAATATAGGAAAGGTCTCCAAAAATCATTACCATCAAGTGTTTAAAAAATCATTAAAAGCAATTTATAACACTATCAAAATCATGCATCACTTAAATATGTTTTATAACATATTTAATATATAGAGAGAAACTTTCATGTTATAAAGAGCATATGTTGCATATAATTCAGTCAGGCTTATTCATTTTAGAGTAATCTGATTGAAAAGAGCAATTTTTTTTCTTTTCAATCTATATAACCAAATTCTTACTCTTTTCATCTCAAATAGGAAAAATAGAAAAATAATCAAATAAATTCATTAGCCACGCTTCCTGATCTGAATATGTTCTTACTTGCTCATTGCTCAGAAAGGTTGTCGGAAAGGATGCCAGAGGAGTAATTCCGGAGGAGCTCGGGAAATTGACTTTCCTCAACGATCTGTATGAATTTACTATTCATCTTGCTTAATCATTCCATTTCTTACTACAATTGAAGTCGGTTTTGTGTTCTCGTAATTAATGGATGAAAAATCACTATTCTTTTGCCCTTTAAGGAATCTGGCGAGAAATGTCTTGACGGGGCCCCTGCCTGCATTCATTGGCTACCTAACTCAGATGGAATACCTGTGAGCTGCTTAGCTATTAGACTCCTGACACTTATATTTAGTATGAAGTCACACGAAAAGATACCAGAAATGCTTCAGAACAAGGCCTGGATCAGTATAACTGATATTTTTTTATCTTTTCTTTCTTATTTCTACTTGAGTTTTTGGCACCAATGCATTATCCGGGAGTGTCCCGAAGGAGCTTGGAAATTTGACAAGCTTGGTTTCACTGTAAGGTTTAGACGGTTTCTGTATCCATGCACTTCATTTGATCTTTTAACTCATTTGAACTTTGGGATTACATACTGGTTTAATTCTTTAATGGCCAGGTCTTTTGGAGTAAACAATTTCACAGGGACTCTGCCTGACGAGCTGGGTAAATTAATCAATCTACAACAACTGTGAGTTGTTTCTTTTCTAGCATATTACAATAATCAATGGTCTGAAGGGGAGAATATTAATAGTAATTAGCATCACGTTCCAAAATGCATCTATTAATCTATGAAACATAACAGTCCCTTTGTTACCAACTTCTTCTGAAAAGTTCTTTCATTGTATCTATTGTTATCTAAATTTTACATTTTCATGTCATTTCTAGTTGGATTCCCTTTAATATAAAACCTTAGTTTCTAGAATTTTATGCAAATTTATTTATATTTTTTATCTTGGATTAATTCTAAACTTATGTATATTACCTCAATTTACTCATTTATGGGCAGAAATTAATTTAGTTACTTATGTATGTTCACATATTTCTTCTCAGAAGATTTTAGTCACTGATTAATTTCAGTACTCTTGACAGTTACATGGACAGTGCTGGATTAAGTGGGGAAATCCCTTTTACTTTTGCCAACCTGAAAAACCTAGGGACTGTGTAAGAGCTCTGAATCATGCCCCCGAAACCCTAATCTACATATGTTTGACAGGGTACCAATATTCTTTTCTAAGTTTGGTTTCAGGTGGGCATCTGACAATTAGTTCACAGGCAGGATACCTGATTTCATTGGAAACTGGAGAAAAATTAAAGCTCTGTAAGCTCAAATCTCCTACTTAATTAAGATTTTTGTTCAGACAACAGTAAATTGCCAAACCCAGCTCTTACTGGTCACTCTAATGCTAATCTGGCTTCCACAAGTCAATCAAGAACAAGGTTGTACTTATCCATCTACAGCAGAGGAGAAAACCCACTTTCAAATTCAGTTTTTTATTCACCAAAATTTCAGCATTATAATTTATATGCACATTTTACGTCAATATGGATCACAGGAGACCCTATGCACAGTTTATGTAAATGATATTTTTTCTAAGCCTGAAACTGCCAAAATTGTCCATCCAGGAGGCTTGAAGGAAACTCTTTCGAGGGCCCTATACCACCAAGCTTTGCTAATTTAAGCTCCTTGACTGATCTGTGAGTACTTCCTCTTCATCAATTTCTGTAAACTTACTATATGCTGGCATGCCCACTTTTAACAATTGGGGTTCTTAATACAGGAGAATAAGTGACGTATCTAAAGGGAACAGTTCTTCATTAGATTTCATCAAGGACATGAAATCCCTCACAATCCTGTAAGATCTAATCATCTTTGGATTTTCGTGATATATATAAAAATATGCTCCTTATTTTTCCTCTGTTTCTTTGGCAGAAGCATTTCTGGCAGTATTCCACCCGCCATTGGAGAGTACCAATTGTTACAGCACCTGTATGTGACTCCATAGTAGAACATAAACCATACAACATATCTCAACTCTTATCACAAGAACTGGGCAAACCAAACAAAACTGCTAACCACACTTTGTTTTACTGTTGTAGGGATATAAGTTTCAATAACTTAACTGGACAAATTCCAAATTCATTACTAAATTCCAGATCACTGACTTATTTGTAAGTGATAACCGAAGCCCTTACTTATTGGTGGTCCCATATACATGTTTCTGTGTCGAAGCTCTGATTTGGTAAAATGATGAACAGGTTTCTAGGAAATAATAGATTATCTGGTACTCTCCCATCAGAAAAACGAAGGCAACTCTCTGCAATGTATATTACCTAACTTAATTAGAGTTGTCATTGATATATCACATTTATTATTTGTACAGCGCTTCTCATTATCACTTTCTCATCATTTGTATGCAGTGACTTGTCATATAATGAACTATCAGGAAGCGTACCGTCATGGGTCACAGAAGAAAACTTAAAACTGCATGAAAACATTTTTTTTTTCAGAAAACCACTGTATGAAAACATGTCTCAGTAGTTCATGATCCCTTATATAATTCTTTCACATAATTATTTTTACTAAATTTGAAAAACTATTACTTGAAATAAAACCTTTTACAATAAAATAAAATATCATGTTTTCGTTTAGACTTCTCTAAAACTAATTCTCAGCTCCATGCTTGCGTTTTGTGCAGGAATTTGGTAGCCAACAATTTTGTCATTAGTACATCTGAGAACAGGTGCTTGTCACATCTTTAAATTACTCGTCATGTTAATATTGAAAATCACTAGCAATAACAGGAGTTCTGCCCCTACCACAGAAGGTCGAACCCAGCATCTATATTCATAGATCTGAAACCATCCTTTGGTATTCAGTAAACAGTTGATCTCTTCATATACTTAAGCATTAATGCAATACATTTTAAACATGCAATTAATGGGCATATTAAAATTATTTAACATGCATGACAAGCATCGCATATATTGCACATAGTTTAAGGAATGTTAATATGACCTTAGTCAACTCTGTTTTTTTTTTTGTTAAATACCATAGTTAACTCCTTTGTAGCATAAATTGAGTACGTTTTCTCCAGTATCCATCCAACCCCTCTGATAAATATCATAAATCTCTATCAGCATAAGCAGCATAGATTGAGCAGATTTTCTCCAGTATCTATATAATCCCTCTGATAATTATCTATATAATCTCTACCAGCATAAGCAACTCGATTTACTGTCCTTTTTCATGTACATCTTGAGTGTTTTACCTCAAGGGTTAAATTGCCTCCAGCGAAACTTCCCATGTATGAGAAGCAGGCCACGCTGTAAGTTTCATCCTTCTGACTCTTCCTACACATTTTTTAGCACTGTTGCGTGTTCCATATTTTGAGTCAGAGTCCTGCAATTTCAGACTACACAAAAAGATAGAAACATAAAATTAGAATATTGAAATTCCATCAGGAGCTCTATCCATCACATCCCTGTATACTAGAGTTAACAAATCTCAATGGTTTTTCAGGAAAGAAAAATAACAAAGATTGAAATGAGTTTGCTCAGCCTTGGTTAAAAAATTTACCAGCGTTTCTCTTAAACTAAAACCTATTTTCATTACTGTTTTGCCACATGAGAATCTGGTAGAAAAAATTTAATTTGCAGTTTCTCCTCATTCAAAAAGCTACAAAAACAGACAAGAGCCTATGCCTTCATATATACTCGATCTTAATGACTCATAATTGGTTTTCAGATTCTTCTTTTGCAATCAAATGTGGTGGCCAAAGGATGACTGATTCTAAAGGTATAAAATATGAAGCAGATGATGACCTCCTGGGCCCAGCTTCATATTTTGTTAAAGATACACTAAGATGGGGAGTTAGTACCACGGGAAGGTTTATGGAAAATTTCAACCTGTCATATTCCAAAAACACTTTCAATCCAACCTCAAATACTTTGGATACAGAGTTGTTCCAGACAGCAAGGGTATCACCAGAATCCATTCGGTATTATGGCCTAGGGCTTGAGAATGGAAATTATACAGTGAACCTGCATTTTGCAGAGATTCAGATAGAAAATTCAAGGTGGAAGAGTACGGGGAGAAGAGTTTTTGATATTTATATGCAGGTCAGTATGCTTATTATTTACAAGTAAGTACAATAACAGTCACTTACCACATTTAGAGTGATTCTAAATTTTCTGTAAAACAAAAAAGAGAGTTTGATTTACAGTTCTAAAAATCTATATGACGAATTTCCAGCAAAAGCTTTCTCACAGTTTGAGATTGACCTATAATAACTCAGGGAAATATGGAAGTGAAAGATTTTGATATCAAGAAAGAGGCAGGTGGTTACTCTTACACAGCTGTTACACGGACTTTCAATGTCAATGTAGACAGTAACTATCTTGAGATACATCTCCTTTGGGCTGGTAGGGGGTCTTGTTGTGTACCAGAACCAGGTTCCTATGGTCCATCTATATCAGCCATTAGTGTCACTCCGAGTAAGAAAAAATAAAGGAATTTCATTAATTAAGTTGTTTCTTACTCATCATAGATACTGAATGTCTATGCCTTTGTTCAGATTTTCTGCCAACAGTAGATGACCAACCAGAAGGATCCGGATTGTCCATAGGGACATTAAAGCAAGCAATATCCTTCTTGACGCAAAGCTTACTCCCAAAATTTCTGATTTTGGTCTCGTGAAATTATATGATGATACAAAGACTCATATAAGTACTCGGGTTTCAGGGACATAGTAAGAAATAGAACCTAAATCAGCTTATCCATTTCATTTTGCTTCCAGCTGTGATTCTGTCACTATCTATGAATCTAATTTTCAACTGTTTTTTGTTCATTAGCGGATATCTTGCACCAGAATATGCTATGCGTGGACATCTGACGGAAAAGGCTGATGTCTTTAGCTTTGGAGTAGTTGCTCTTGAAATTGTAAGTGGCATGCCAAACTCAGGAACAAGCTTGGAACAGGACAAGACATACCTCCTCGAATGGGTAAGATAGCCGCATTTGGAAAATATTTGCTTTGAATGATTCACTTTGAAATGACTGATGATTTTTTGTTTTACTGATATATAAGGCTTGGCACCTAAATGAGAACAACAGTGCACTAGAACTAGTTGATAAATCTCTACATGAAATCAATGAAGTTGAAGCATTTCGAGTTATAAGAGTAGCTCTTCTTTGCACACAAGCAGCACCGGGGCTTCGACCTACAATGTCAAGCGCGGTGGCAATGTTAACGGGTGATATTAGAGTGGAGAATGCTACAACAAGGCCTGGCTACTTGCCTGATTGGCAAATTAATGCTATCACAAGTAGCTCTGCCAGTTATGACTCAGGATTATCAACTACAGCAACTACCGGAGACCGTCATGCCCATTTGTCATCAACAATGAACTTAGCAGGCCATGAAGAATAATCAACTCAGCCCTATCAACCTATTTTAAAAGAGTTTATAGAATAAGGACTCTGATTTGTGTTATTTTCATACTCAAATTACAGTGTGCATATGCACAAAAAGTTACAAAAATGTCCATTGGGAAAATCACATGTAGATTATACTCACAGACTGACACAATACCACGGCTGAAATATAACCAGATTATCCTCAAATACCTGGAGAGATCATTTCTTAACTGAAGGGACATTTTCACGAGTTTCAACACACCTTTTGCTCCAGTTGGTTACCTTAGGCATCTATCCAACGCTATCACAACATGCAATGATGATCAAAACACTAAACTGGCCAGCTTTGCATTGTTACAAATTATTGCCAAAGAAGCAACTATGGTTGACATTGTTTTTGTTCTACTCCTTATCTTTAACAAGGAAGCAGTGCCTTTTCCAGGAAACTACACCTTTCCATCCAAGAAGTCCAACTTGATCCAATTTTTATTCAAATTTCTTCCTTCATTTGCCCACAAGTTCATTATATGTCTACTAGAGATATTGGCTTGTGATCCTCTCGTTGCCCACGTCCATTTCAATTAAGGTCTTTTTAAGTGTTTTCAATTAAATGACAACCCACTTACCGACCCAAATTGCGAAACAATATTGACTTTAAGCACGACAAAGTAAACGTTACATCAGAATTTAAATCCACGAAATCACATTACTGGCAGCTTATACTTTTAATACCCATTAAAAAATATCATCTTGCTTGACCAGGTAAAAGTCAATCCAAGAATTTGCAGAGAACTGATCAATCATGTCATCAATGTCAAAGATTAATCACTATTTATACTCGATAAAATCAAACTGCAACAAGAAGAGAAAGAAAAGCTACGCACCCATGGGGTATGTCATAATCATTTCCCCGCTTTTCATCGTTCTGGTAGTCGTCCTGAGCATAGGGTGTTACCTAATGGGAAGAGAGAAAGGACGAACAGAGGGACGATTAATGGCTCAGATGACCGGTCCGCCGGTGGAAGGCCCGCCAGGAGGAGACATTCCGACCTTCAACACTCACCCTCACCCTCCTCCTCCTCCTCCATCGTATGCTTCGTTTCCCTCGCCTTCCCCAATGCCACCTCATCCTGGATACATCAAGCAAGGGAATGCAGTCGCCATTGTTTGAAACCGAAGATGAGAATTGATCAGTTTTTATCTGCCGTCATTTGTATGCAACTCTTTCCAATCTGTTGACTGGTATTCTTTGTTTCATTGTTCGACTTCACCTCTTAATTTCCGCTGCGAGTATAGGTCATCGAAGCACATGTATCTCTTATTCCCTTAAGAACATGTATTGGAATATTATTCATAAAAAAGTTCTTTTGTAAATTGTATACAATACGTTAAGAAGCCGTAACAACTTATTTGGCACTGTTTCTTGCCATAAATTATCTCATTATCATTTTGTATAATATCAGTGGAATGGAATATATGTGGACCCAATTCAACTTAACATCACAACCATCAACGGGAAAAGGAGATCGTCTGGTGGATGATGTCCTCAGGCCAACGCACTTGTCCAAAAAGTGTCCGTTGCACTCTGTAACCAGTACCATAAGGAACCGTTGAAGCAGGTTCTGTGAGACTATTTATAGTCTGAATTTGCAGTCATTTTTTCAGTCTTCTGGGTTCTCACTTCTCGAAGGGTGTGGAATCCTCTGTCCTCGTCTTCCCCTTTATTTCAGATATCCATCCTTCAATCTCAAACAACAAGAAAATTCTTCTTCCTTGTCTGGGTCCGTCCAGGGGAAAGCTGATAAATTTTCGTTTCGTGTGAAACCACTGAAATGGGTTTCGTTTTGGTGATCTCCCTGCCTTTGATTCTCCTCACGCTGCTGATCGGTTTTGGGTGTTATTTTCTGGGAAGAGCTCACGGAAGGCGAGACGTCCGCACCACTCCACAGGCTTTCGGGACGCCGATTCCGCCGCCAGGAATGCAGCCCTTCACTCATCCGTCACCACCCAAAGACAAAATCAAGGAAGAGCCTTCGATGGTTTGAGAATGGATGGATGAAAGAAACAGATCAAACGCCTTTCTTGCACGTCGTTCTGGGGGAATCTTGCTACCAGTTCACTTTGTTTCTTTTGTGTGAAGATTAGTTGTATTTACCATTTAGTTTTTGTCCTTTCTTCTCTCTCTTTCTTTTGAGTGGGTGGAGATGTTGTATTTAGTGTGGAAAATTCTGTGTGAAATTGTTTTGATATGTGTAAAACTGTTCAATAATGAATTCTTTGATTAAACATCTGCTTCGCTTTTGTTCACCGTTGTGGTTGATGGAATGGATACATTGAATTACATGCTATATAGATGCAGAAAATATTGCCTTAAAAAACCTTCAGTTCCTTCGTGAAAATTGATCAGTAGCGCCCACTGACTAGGTAAAGGTTGATGCTCCAAAATCGGTAAAGCTCAATTTCTAGATGCTCCATTGAAATAAAAACCGATGCCCCCATTGAAACTTCTAGATGCAGGTTGTTTTGAGAGGCCTTTCAGTTCACGAAATCAGTAGTACTGACTCATTACTTAGATGCTCCATTGAAATAAAAATTGATGCTCCATTGAATTACTTCTAGATGTATTGAGAGGACTTCAGTTCTATATTAGTAGTACTGACTCTGTAGTGAAAAAGCCTGATGCTCTCCACTTCGGTTCAAGGCCAAGTGGTTGATGAAACTGTATTGTATTTTATTTGCTAGATGCAGGTTGCATTGAAAGCCCTTCAGTTCCATAAAAAAGGATGCCTCGAGCGCACAAATTCCATCCACAAAAGGATTTCTTTCGTTAATTGCATTCTTGGGAAAAATAACTGATCATTCTTGCCAGCAATGGAGAGGAATCTAATTCTTCCACCGCCATCCCTTTACCAGAGAAAGGCTAAAGATATCTAAACACAAATTAATTAAGCTGCACACACTCTTAGATCCAAAATCTCATGCCCTTTATGCTTCCATCTCAAGTCCTTAAATTGTATAATTGAAAAGGCAAAGTAGCCGGTTATGCAGCTATAACATAGAGAAAAATAGATTAAGAGAATAAAGCATTAGAATCTGCGTTTGAATACCTACCCCTTTTTCTTCTTTCAAGACCCTCACAATAATGAGAAAGAAATCACAACACATTAGGAGCCCTCTAAAAATGCACCAGCAACGACAGAGAAAAGTAGATTAAGAGAACAAAGCACAAGAATCTGCGTTAATCACCTACCCCTTTTTTTCTTTCAAGACCCTCGCAATAATGTGAGAGAAAATCACATTAGGAACCCTCAATAAAAGCAACGGCAAGGAGCCCTCAAGAAACGTATTATTACTCCATAGAACAGCTGTGATCCTTTGCTCTGCCAAATCTTGTTGATATCTTTTCTAACTCTTGAGGAAAGGAAAGAAGGGCTATTTGTTCTCGCAGGACTTCTCCACAATTTACTGCTAAAGACGGGAAGACACTTGTGTGGAATGATTCACGAAACAAAAAAGAATTTGCAAATTTATTCAAGATCCTAGAGTTTTGATGATTACAAGACGCAGAACAAAGTATTCTGCATATATATTTCCTTTCCAACCCAACATACATGGTTGACAGAATTCAAGAATCTTCTGTCCACAATATAGTTCTCCCAGATCACAAAAATATAAAAAAAAAATAAAAGAAACAATTCATCAGAACCTATCACAGATCGATTGTCCCCCAAAAAATGAAAAAAAAAAGGCAAAAAGAGGCTGTTCGGACCCTCAATTACATAAAACCACCCTGGTCAGGCCCAATAGCAAACAGGAAGCCGCCACAAAGAACAGAGTAACGAAATCCCTGACAGACCATTTCTTAACCGTGTCTGCCTCCACCCGGAGGCTCTTTGCCCTTCTCAACGCATCGACTTCCTTCAACAGATCAAACTCCGTCCCTTTCTTCTTCAGCTCCTGAACGCACTTCGTCAGCAGCCTCACGTCTTCCTTCTCCCTGTCGAGCAGCTTCTCCATGTGGGTCTCGACGTCGGTCTTGTATCGGATAGCCCAGATGATGGCCAAGGAGCAGATGAGGGAACAGACCGAGGGTATCCACGAGCGACGGCACATGGCACGGGGTTCCCGAGCGGCGGCGGCGCCGAAGAGGAGGAGGAGGATGGAGGAGTGGAAGATGAAGAAGAAGCAGTAGAGTTGGGTGATCTCCTTGCGCGTGGCGTCGATTCGGGTTTCCTTGAGGGCGATCCTGGCGGAGATGAGTTCTTCCTCTTTAAGCCATTGTTTCAGCAGGAGCTTGTGCGTGGGACTCTCGGCTATCTGGTGGAGTGGATGAGGGGGTTTGGAGATCTCCAAGGAACCCATCGTTGATTCTTGAGACGAAGAACAACAAAGTATGAACTCGAGGAAATTCGTCGAAGAGAAACAGGACCAAAATCAGCTTACCAGAGCTTCGAAGGGAAAGAAATGGGAGCGAGCGCGGAGGAGGAGCAACGGTCGTGTTGTTTGAAATCGTGCAACGGCTGGATTTGATAAATCTATTCCAAGATACGGATTTGGAAGGGCGCCTCGTGAGTTTTTTAATTGTGGTTCTTCCGGTTCGACTAACGGTCGATTTTTATTGGGGTTGAACCCGCCGTACACGTATCTTGATAGAAACCATCCGAACCGCTAACGAAGAAAACATTAAATATTAGAAGATCGTTAAAAGAAGATTTTTAAATCACTACATCTTAGATTCTTAGTTGAAAATATAACACAGACCTAAAAATAATTAAATAAATTCTAAGTTTAAAATTATAACAATACGCTTCTATTATCAATAAATAGGTATGAAATAATGAAATTACTAATATTAATTTTTATTCTATTTAATGACTTCAGAAACTCCCGTGAACTGATAAATGACACCCCTAACAAAATGAGGATGGTAACAATTATAGGATTCTAAATTGAACCCATTTGATTATCAAGAACCATGATCGATCTCTGATCGACTCTGCTCCCCTCCACCTTGCCTTCCTACGAAACTAAAGAAACAAAATGCATTCTCTCTACACTTACAAGCAACGAAACAGCTAAATACCTTATTTATTTACAGTTTACAATATATACACAAAATGTGAAAACTGGCGATGAAGAATACACAAGACAAAGAAATATGGGCATCTTCAAGACCAGTTTCCAATTCCTAGCGCTATTGAACTCTCTGTAGCTTTACTTCCGTATCCTATCGGCTCATTCTTCTTCCACACCCTCTTCAATCTTCATAGTCCAGTTCTCCCTCAGTTCTCAGCTCTTGGCTTCAGGAAAAACTAAGCCAGGATGTATGTGAATTATTACCACCTTTAATCGTGTTTAGTATAAATGATGTAGGTCTACTACTAATCCGGGTATTCTTTGGTTTGCACCCAGTGCATCTCAGTAGATCTGACGAGATTCGTATGATAGATCATAGTAACTCTGGTCATACAGGGTAGACCATACCAACCTCAATCAATGAGGCATATGGTATCCCTAGAGCAACTGCAGGACCCGGCAGTTCCGGCGAAGAAACCCATACACTAAATCAATGGCAAATCTCTTCCACAACGATGAAGTATCCCTTGCAATAACACAAGTATTCCCCATCATGTATGCTACCCGGCTTCCTTGGCTTCTGCCAAATCCTTCACTTCCTCCTTCACTCCCAAATCTTTGAATCTTACCTTCTTGGGACGGCCAGCTCCACCAACATTCTTAGGCGGCACTTGCCCCACTGCCTCTGCAACAGGCCGTGATGGTGTGCCAATCAGTGAAAAATTGCCAACAGCACCACCTCCCTCACTTTCCTGTTGCAGGAACTCCCCCACTTTCATTATTATCTGGTTCTCAAGGTCATAGGAATCCCTTCGGGCGTCTTTGTATCCGTACCTTACAATGCATCGGAAGAGCCTGTACTCTGGAGGACCAACACGGCCAATTAAATAACGTTCAGATACAGGAATTTTAGGGACTGTTAGTGATTGAAGGGAGACAAAAATGAGGATTTGATGGAAAGCAGGAAAGTTGGTAACAAAATGGGCGAACATCGGTGGGACCCCTGAGACAACATTTGTGTAGATTAGTCCTATTCCAGGAACCCTTACTATCCCCAAGCTAGATCCCATGCTTAAAAGCCTGTCTATGCAGACCTTATTCTGTGATTCATAGACCTCTTTTCTTGAAGTACCATAATGCCAAATGGACATTACTGACAAGACAACTAGGGCGAAGATGAGGGGCACCCAACCTCCTTTGGGAACTTTGGCAAGGGAGGCAGAAAAATAAAGGAGCTCCAAGGATCCAAAGATTGAGACAAACAGAAGGGCAGCTAGTAGAGACCTCTTCCATATCATAACAATTATAAGAAACATCAAGCATGTGGTGACAAACATGACTGTAATCACTGCAAGACCTGCAGAAGAAATAGAGCGATGAGATCAGGTAACAGAAAATTGCTGCCAGTGTCCAAGAGGAAATAACAGAAAGCTACACATAACTGGAAACTGATCACACAATATTTTAGGCTAGCAAGTTCAGGATGTAGCCTAGCCATGATCACCCAGATTAAGGAAATAGAAATTTTACTAAGTTCTCTGAACTACATTTGGTCAGTACACCTTAACAACAGCAAAACAATCATTACAACCTAGTCAAATACTAAGGAATGAAACAGCCTACTCAAATGCTAAGGAATGAAACAGCCTACTCAAATGCTAAGGAATGAAACAGCCTACTCAAATGCTAAGGAATGAAACAACCTAATCCAACCAAATCCAACCGAACTAACAAAAGCAATATATTAGGAACTTTTAAGAAGAAAAAAATTTCAGAAATGGGAACTTCTATGAAATATGAACCACAACTTATTTGAACAACACCAAGCAAAACATTTTCGTGCGATCAAAGTTGGGAAGTACATACCATAAGCATTTCCAATCATTTGTGTGTCTCTAAATCCAATCACAACAGCAAGACAAAGGAACATCAATATCCAGTTCACCTCAGGAATGTATATCTGCCCATGAACTTGGCTTGAAGTATGAACAATTTTCACACGCGGAAAACACCTCAAAGCCCTGCATTGGCTAATAAGGGAGAAGGTGGCTGATATAATGGCTTGGCTTCCAACAATTGTAGCCAATGTTGCAATTATAAAAACTGGCCAAAAGAAATGTTCTACAGGAAAAAAACAAATGTAACACAAATCAGAGTTCATTGAAAAATAATACAAACATAAATATAGATGGTCAAATTTTTAATTATACAAATATTTCAAAAATTTTATATGAAATGCAAATTATTACCTGGGATTGCTCTGAAGAAACTCCTCTGGAGGTCTCTTTTGTTCTTAGAAAGATAGGCCGCTTCACCCATGTATGCCAGAACAAGTGCAGGGTAAACAAATGCTGTAAATGCTATCTGCCATACAAGACAATGGATATAAAATATCATCCCAATGAATACTTGATTTTATCAGTTACTACAAGATTTCAATAAGCCTTGAACAGAAGTAAGTAAAATGCTTGATAAGCCAAGTCACAGAAAAATCTAACGAGCTGTTCATTGCAGGGAAAAACACTACTAATTCCTTGGTTAAAATGAACGAAGTCAAAAGTTCTTTCCCTAAGAAAGGCTTATTATACACTTTCTTCCCAGAAAAAAATAGCTTTTTGGTGCTGGAGTGGGAAATGAAGGCACGTCCAGATAAATATGAGGCAGACATATAACCAAGCAACCACACCTCAAGTATGTATATTATATAAAATACATACATAGCATCAAGAAGAAAGTTCAAGTTTTGAGGAAACCAAATCACTAGATGTCTTAGAGAGATCTAGGATCAAGTACAACAGAATTAGAAGATCTGAGTTCAATATAAAAGGGTTTAAAACAATGAAAGCTCCTAATGCTACCTATTTTTTTCACGCAAACCAAGGAAACTTCTCTTGAAAATGGAAAGAAGTCTTACCCGAATAGAAAGTCGAGAGAAGTGTCCTAGGTCGGCAAACATTGCCTCACCACCTGGTCAAATTGGCCACATTAGCTGCCACATTAAAAAAAAAAATTTTAAATGCGGTCAAAATAACAAAAGAAACAAACCTGTCACACAAAGAACAATGCTTCCAAGAGATCTCCATCCATCTTTTCCAGCTTTCTTGAAAAATTTATAGACATAATATGGTGATAGACCATAGATTATTCTTGGATTCCACCGAATTGTGTTATAAATACCAAGCATACTGATGCAGAGAAGCCATAATATCGAAACTGGAGCAAAGAGGAAGCCAATCCTGTGTGTTCCAAAGTGTTGAAGAGCGAAGAGTGCCACCAAGATAACACAAGCAGTAAATACCATATAACCTGCATATATACAAGATATTAAGCAGCACTGTGCCAATCAATAGTTAAAACTGCTAAAGAGCAAAAGGTCAGGTGCTTAAGGAAACAATGTCATCAATAAGGCCAAAAGCACTTTTCCCAGCATGAGAGGGTCTCCGTCAATGTACAAGCAGTCCCACTAAAACCAACCAAAAAACGCAACAATCTGATCACTTGCATAATTACCTAAATGTTTTAGCAATAAAATTGACTTTACTTACTCTCTCGAAGATGGGGAATCTTGACCTGGACACCTGAAACTGCAGATAAAACTGAAACCAAAAACAAAAGAAATCAGTGTGTTTCCAACAGAAGTAGAATCAACCATACAAGACATTTGGGAAAGAAACAATTCCCAGTTCTTGGTGTATATGCCAGGCAAAAATCTCAAAACTATCTGGACGTTTTTTTTTTTTAGTTTAAATGAAAGCAAAGCAGCACACTAGAAATGCCACTCTTTGCTATCTTCTAAACCACCTTAAACATACACCATCTCTTGTAAAAAAATTTGAAAACAAAATTCGTGTAGGATTGACAGTAGAAGTTTAAAAATATAAATTATTTCTAAATTATTTCCTCATAATCCTAGTAGCATAGAAATTCTACGAATGCTTCAGCCAAATAAAAAAAATAAAAAATAATATAAAAAAAAGGTACTGAAAACGAATTGCTAGAAACTATGTCACTCACTAAAGGCTATTTAGACACCCTAAAATTGATAAGCCACATAACCAAACTTTGATCCTTCTCTTCATAACATGCATTCAGGTAATTATTCATTATCACGGGCAAGGACCGCATTTGTTTGTTTTTTTTGAAAGTTAGGACCACATATTTAGTGTAGTAATTATAATCATTTGGTACCAAAACTTAACTTACCCAGTTCTTTTTTAAATTTTCTTTTTTTAAAGGAATCTAGTTCAAGTAATATTGTTAGTATGATTTCAGTTACAATTTAGGAAAGTAAATAAAATTTGAGCTGCTTAACTGAATTATCTACCAAACCTGTACAACTTTAACGTTCATTTAACATTCTTAGAAGAAGTCACATTATTTATTTTACATTAAAACAAGCTACAACCAATAAAAAGCAAACATGGACAGTAATTAACCATAACAACTAACCGTTTAACAAAAAATGTAATTCAAACTATAAAAAATGCATTATTAAATACACAAAAAAGAACCTCTCAATTTATTTGCAATGATCCCCTAAGTAACAAGAATGATCTAGTTGCTGTTAGATGCCATACCTGACATAGATGGTGTTAGGACCCCATCACCAATGACCATGCTAGTCCCAAGAAGCACAACTAGAAGAAGCACAATTCGAGAGCAATGATGTTTCTCAAAGAATTCCTTCAACATCAAGCTGGTTCTTGTTTCCTTAGATGAAGAACATGAGGTATAAGTAGACAGCTGCTCATGCGCTGCATGAGGTGTGTTCAAGAGACCCAATTTTGAGTTTCGACAAAGTAACGAGTATAAGGCAAATGTGCCACCTGAAGAAGTTGAAGCCTTCATTTATATTTGGATATAAATCGCAAAGGGAAAAGCCCAGTATTTCAAAAATTTCAGTTACACACCTTCACCATTGTCATCTGCTCCTAGTACAAATACAATATATTTGCATAGAGGTATGAGAGTCAGAGTCCAGAAAATCAAAGAAAGCAACCCTAGTAATATGTCATCATCATCCTCAAGAAGTTGCAGTCTCCCAGAGAAAGTGGTCGTGAAAACATAGATGGGGGAGATAGTCAAGTCACCATAAACAATACCAAAGCTCTGGAAAGCCAGTGACAGAGTTGCTCTATATGCTTTCTGCCGGCCAATAAGATTGAACAAATGAGTCACATAGACAGGAAAATAAGACAAGTGGGGATGACATATCAAAATAAAAAACAAAAAGGCCTTAGGAAAGCCCGCCATGTTTGAACTCAAAAACGTCAAACCTAAGAGCAAATAGTTGAAAAGAAACCGTCTTTTTGAAGATTCAGTATATGTGTACAAACATTGACATAGAAATATTCAGTCTTATGCATGCTGAAAAAGACTACGAAAATAGAACAGAGTGTAAATGTCAAGTAAAATTCAAGAAAGAGAAGAAGATACAAGGCAAAATGGTAGCAGCAACTGGGGCCATAGATAGTAGAGATCATGACTTCGACAGAGACACAAAAATGTAAAGCTAAATAATAATTGTAACACACGCTTTAAGATGCTTCAACTTGCAATCTGCTCTAATGCCCGCACCAACCAAAGAAAGAAACAACTAGCATATAAGATTAATTAGTCAATAAGCAGCATTCGGTTTATGAAAAATGTTTTAATAAAGTGGTAAGATAGATATAGAACTCTGAATTTCATAAAAATAATTCACAAAAAAACAACGGGGAAAATCTGTTTTCCAATTTAAGAGTAAATAAAAGTGAAACACCGTCAGTGGGCGAGGAAACGCCTTTGGAAATGAAGGACAAAACTTTAAAAAAAAAAAGAACAACAAGAACAAAATAAACTGGAAGCAAAGCAAACAGAAACCTTCGAGACCAAAATCTCCATCGATCGACCTCAAAGTACGTCAAATTGCCGCAGTCAAACAAGTCAAACGAAAAATATTTCTTCTTCGAAAATTTCGAAACTCACTAGATACTAATACGAAACTCGAAATAAAAAAAAAGCTCGGAAAAAATGCATATTCCAACAAAACCCAGAAAACAAGACGGAGAGCACTAATCCAACCCACCAAAATGAAGACAAAACAAGCACAGTAACCAAACTCACCAGATTCCGCAAGTTCCCCCGATGCGAACCAGATTCCAGATCCATCACTCTTGAAAAACCTCACAATAGCCAGTCGGTTACCCCCTCTCTTATTCCAAAAAGCGAGTCTCTCGCCCAGCAGTGATTAGTGCAATGAGTTTTCAGTGACACTTCGACGACGCTCCTAATCCAGCAGAATCCGGACTCCGAGCAAGCAAAGTTTCCAGAATGCTCCACTGATTCTCTCCAATCCCCCGCGACGCGGTGGCCTTCCGGATCGGGACATGAGCGAGAGAAAGCAGGGAAGGACAGAGCGGTTAACGACGACGTGTCCGCGAAGCTAAAAACGAGAATATTTTCTGAGGGCGCCAAAACTGCTCTAGGGTTTTTATAACTTTTAAATTTTCTCTTTTTTTTTATTGAAGTCATTTCACAAGAGCCCTAGAGTAAAAAGTAAAAGATTAGCACTGATGATTAATTGGGTATATTATGCACCCCTGAGATATTATGTATTTACTTTCACACCCCCAATCTCACCTTTTTCCTTATACAATAATTTTTCAAATCCAATTATAAAATTTAATTTGTATTATAATTATTTGAAATTTTAAAAATACCAAATTAATATTATTTTAAATTTAAAATTTTTCATCTTATTTTAAGCTTAGATATTTTTATAATATATAAATATCAATACTCTTTTTATAATATGTAATATGTATACAAAATACCTTAGAACAAGTTTTCTGACTTACCAATTATGTTCTAAAAAGGCTTGATTCGGTGAACATGACTTGTCTACCTTGGCTAGAATCCACCAAAAAACCACAATAATCTTGAAAGGTAGGTTTACTTAGATACTTTCCAATTTTATTTAGACGTGTCAGATTTATCACAACATTTTAGGCAATACAAAGATTTTGTTTGATACCACAACGCCAATTTTCAAAGTCTTCATCTTGATCCTAACATTTCAAGCCACAAAATTGAGCATTAATATGTGTTAATTTAACCAAAAAGAAAAAATAAAATTCATAGTATAATTTGAAGTGGTGGGGTCATTTTGGGTGATTTTGTGATGCTGTGACACAATAAGACTCGTACCCATATAATTAAGTGATATTAGAGGGTATAAAAAGCGATTTACGGAGAGAAAGAGACTTGATAGATGGGGACTCGCCAGAGAAAGGCTATTGTCTGAGGACTTTCAGGTTACCGAAACGAACGTCCACTTATCCAGTTGGTCGCCTACTCGGCCGGAAACTAAGAAAGGAAAACCGTCCACGTGGAGAATCCCGGTTCGTTAGAGCGTGGGGCCCAGGGGATCTACTTCGATCGGCCGGGCCCCATGGGAAAGGAACGGAACGGAACGTAAGGAAGAGAGGAACGCCGTAACGAGTTCGCGCGTCACGTGTCGCATGTTTGGAGTTTTGACTTTGCAAATGAAAGGACTTTTTGACCCTTGGGAGCCTTTGAACCGTTGAATCTTTGGCGGCTTGACGTTTGAACGTAAAAAGGAACGTGGTTCTCGAGATCAAAAGTGGAAAAAGGAACGGAAAGCGGCTTTTGTTCAACGCACCTACGGAGCCGTACGCTAGTCAGCATCCTTTTCAGATTAATTAGGTTAACTCGGTGAATACGGACATAAAAATTTTCATTTTTTTATTAAATAAAATAATTAAAATTATTTTTTTAATATTTTATTGAAGGACAAGGCTGACAAGCATAATTTTTGGTTTCCTATAATCCTATTTACTTCAACTTTATATGATTAGGAATATAATCCTAGCTACTTCACAAGCATGTCACATATGAGCTTTAGAATGACGATTTTTTGAAGGTTTTGGACTTCTAGTGAAAGTCGTTTCTTGGAACTAGTTGAAGATGATAGAAGAAAAAGATAGACGCAAGACACAAGGGTCGTCCTTTCATGGATGAGTATGTAAAGAACTATCATGGAAGTATGCCCTCCAATTATAAAAATTTGGACCACCCTGAAAGGAACATGGCACACACATGAGTGGAATCTAAGAATGAATTAAAGTATGTTTGGTCTCTTTCTAAGAGGTGTTGATGAAACTGTGATAAAGACGACGCTTGATGAAAACAGAAGTCTTTGAAGTTGGAAAATTTTGATAATTTGATTTCTTGGAATGCCATATCAGAGAAGTTAAAGTAGAGAATGACTTTTTTCACATGTTTTCCCTATTCCAACTATGAGGATGAGAACAAAGTGCTCACAATACAAGAATCACAGATTTTTAAAAAGAAAAAGAAAAAGAAAAAAAGAACAATGAGCATTGACAATGACCATCAAAATATGTCTCCCAAAAGCATAAAAAACCCAGTTTACATGAATATCAAAATATGCATGTTAGTATCACTATAAAGTATTTCACAACTGGGTATTAGAAACTAATTGTTCCAGTGAAGTTGATTAACCTATTGTTCCTAGGGGCAATGACCTTTTGTGGGGACAATGAGACATAGAGAATCCAAGTTTAGACTTCACAAAGCCAAATGTAATGATAATATTCTTCACATATGCCTTCGGACTAAAAACTACTCCTCTTAGTATATATATTTGAATCACAGTAGTGACTTAATATCAAAACAGCACGAACCCTCAATGCTTAGATGGGGGAGAATATAGTATCCAGCTCTAGAAAGAATGTACCTACAAAAGGATCCAAGTGAGAATTGGAAAAAGACGAGATAGAGAAAGAGAGAGATACCGAGAGAGAGAGAGAGAGGTTAGCGTTGTATGGCAATTCCAAATGGCGCTGCCCAAGTAGCATACTAACAAGTAATGATATTTTAATGCTTTCTATTTTGCATTTATGACACTGTCGAAGTCGAAGTTGGCTTCTTTCTTTATTAAATTTGTTGGAGAAAGGAAAAACAAGTATTAAGAACATGGTAAGTATTTGAGTACAGCCAAGGTTTTTATATAATTGCAGGGTCAGCCATGCAAGGAATCGTCAGCCTGATGTTGCTAATCCAGAGAACAAATGGTTTACTATATGATTGAGCATGATTAAAAATTATTTCGTTTCAATTCAAAAATAAAAATATCTTGATGATGCTTAACGTTTACCATCTCATTATGTGTTCGTCTTGACTTACCCAATTCGTCTCTTGCAGCTGGAAGCTTCGAAGATGGTGGAAGAGAACGAAAACCAGCGAGGCAACAGGGACATGAGGACAGACTTAACGCTCACAAAAGCTGACAAATACAATCCAGTCTGCGATCGTAATAGACACACCTTTCAGGGAATTATAATATCCGATCAAACACCCTGTCTTTGGCATTTTGTCGAATAGGTAGACGACGCATTCTCTTCCCCTTGTTTTTCTTTTATCTGCTCAGGCATCGCGGGGTTATTAAAAGCAGGACAGAGTGGTACTGCTGAAAATGGGGAAGCTTCCTCTGACATCCGAAACACCGACAAGAAGATTTAGAATCCATTCGAGCTGGTTGTGGACCTCCGGAACCCACGTGGGGCGCCCAAAGATTTCAGCAAAGCGTTCATCACATCGTCGTCTTCTTCGGAAAGAATCGCCGGTTCTTCTGGGAGATTTATCAGACAGTGAGGCATTAACAGCCTCGGGATACGATGGATTCAGTGGGAATTGAAGTGGGACCTGCGTGTCTGATTTAGTTCATGCATGAGACAGCAGCAGATAAAACATCTCTGTAACAGCCGCCGACGATGTGCATGGATTCACCGGACACTGGTAAATGGGCACGGAGCTGCGTGTCGGAATTCGACACATGAAAACGGAATTGGAGATGGAAGGAGACTCAGCCGTTTCTGTTCTCCCAAGTCACAATTATTTAAGTTGCAGATCAGATACCGCAGAGTCGTCAGAGATCTTGGGGTAGTGATGATGGACATGGAATGAGAGTAAACAGGTGTTTCCCACTCCGCGCGGTCGCAATTGCTAAAATGATACAACGAACCAAGTATGCACACGAGTAAACATTTTGTTCTATTAGGTAGCAATTGCCAAAAAGGATAAAATTCATTAGTCATCAATGGCGTTTGAGTAGTATTTGGATCTTTCTATTTTCTTCGTACATCTATTTTCTTCGTACATCTATTTTCTTCGTAAGTCATCAATGAAGTCTTATCCAATATTGTGGACACATTTATATGTGACATGCCATTTGTCAAAATAAGCTTCCCTGTATTGCATCATCACCTATACTCAAGGATACATGTCAAAATTTTCTCATGCAGGTGTGCCATATGTCCAAGTGATGCTTAAATCTCTTTTAGGAAACTTGACCAGGCCTTAGACTTAAAACCCTTTTCAGCTGATCAGGTTTACATTCATCCCGGTTGGACCACAGAATCAGTGTAATCCCAAATAGGAGTAGAGTCACAACCGGTCCTTTCCTCCCACAATAAAGGATACCTAAAATCTTTTTTAGCTGTTAATGGATACCCAACGAAAAATATATTGATTTTGGTTGGATTTAGGTATGAATAAGCCGAACCCAACACTGCTATCTCCTCTCGATTTTAAACTACTAGAAACATTAATCTGTCCATTAAGAAGTCAATAGATTCATCAGATTCTTTTTAAGTACCTAATATTAAATGATTTGTTGATGGGTATAAAAAATTAATCAAAGTGAACATATTCGCATTAAACTATAATTTCATTTACATAGATTGTGAAAAGTAAGGTCTATTTATATGTTTTTTTTGAAGAGGTTGATATTCATTTCATTTAGTTAGAATTTATGGAGGTTAAAGAATTCACAACTACCTGTAGTCGCTATTACTGACAACCAGGTGTGAAACGGACACTCCCTTCTGAGCTAAGCTGTCAGCCTTAGAGTTAGTTGAACATGGAACATGGTTCCACTTATAATTTATTAGGGCTTAGTCCATAGAGAATATGATGTTTAGAGGGAATTCATACTTTTAGACATTGAATCCCTGAGAGTGGAATCTTTGAGAAAACTTTCTCTTGTTAGTCGTAGACATTGGGTATTAAAATTTTTCTGTTTGTTTAAAACATTGAGAATTTAGGAGACATTATTATGTGGAGACAAACTTAATAAATTTCAGTCATTTAATAAATAATTATTTTACTTCAATAATTTGTTTTTTTCATATTAAAATAATAAAGAGATATAAAAATAAATTATTAATTAAATTAAGGTTAAATTATATGTATAAAAGATGTATTTTTTTTTAAAAGTGAAACTAAATATATTATAAAAGGTCAAATCAAATCAAATATGTATACATATAAAAAATTAATATAATATTAAATCAAAATTTACAATTTATAAATTATTACAAGTCTTCCCACATTTGATTAGCCATCACATCACAAAATTGGTCAGCTCTAATACTTTGTCCCACTTGAGATTTAGCTATTCCAGATTCCCCCACACCATCAAATTCAACTTCATTAAAATCAGATGGTTGTTGGCTTTGTTCTTCAGGAGTAAGTTCATCATTTGCACATTCTTTACGAAGATAAATATGCAGAATACAACACGCTAGCACAATCTTCACTTGAATAAGACATGGAAATGGTGGTGGTGTTTGTAATATAACAAATCGAGATTTTAGAACACCAAATATCCTTTCAATCACATTCCTCAATGATGCATGACGGAGATTAAATAACTCTTTTGGATTTTGTGGAAGATTATTGCCATACTCTTGCAAATGATATCGTGTTCTACAATATGGAGCTAAAAATCCTGGTCTATTTGGACAGCCAACATCAGCTAAATAATATTTTCCTATAATAAAGTACACATTAAACTATTGTTTACCTACTCAAAAAATAATTAATAAATTAAAATTTACCTTATGGTACTTTGAGTCCATTTGGCTTCTGCAATGCATCCTTCAATACTCTAGCATCATTTGCAGACCCTTCCCAACCAGCAAGTACAAAAATAAACTCTAAATTAAAAGTGCATGCAGCTAAAACATTCCATGATAGTTTACCAAGCCGATTTCTAAACCTGATCAAATCATCACCACACACTAAAGCCGGAATATATGTCCCATCAATAGCTCCAATGTAGTCCTAAATAAACTGCACATAAAATTAGGATCTAAATAAAAGTAAAAGTAATATGTAAAAATAAAGAATCGGTATCTCACCTTAAAATAGGGGTAATATCGATGACTAGATCGAATATTGCAAGGGGTAGCCGTAGAGATAGATGCATGTATTCTCATCATTTAAACTCACGATAGCATCTAAAACTTTGTTAAAATGTGAACTAATTGTCCAAACTGATCGGCGGAACCGTGCTTGTGTCACACAATATCTTTGATTTTGCCCACTGTTAATAAAAACATTCCTAGCTGTTCTTCTATAGGAACTGATCTTGTATCATTCAGTAATGATTTTGATCGTAATATCCTATATAATTTCTTGAAAGCTACTGGCGTGATCCTATATCTTGATCGAATCGAAAATCTTTCGGATGGTCTTTTGAAAGTGCTCTTCTTATGTAAAGTGGACCTTCCATACTAATATTTTGACGTGGAGGCTTATTATTAATACTTAAATTATAAGCAACAATGCTTGCACTAGTAGCAGCCATTATCATCATTTTCTCATCATCAGACAATGAATCAAAGTGTTGGGTTTTCAGAAGACTCTGAATCAAACATGAAAGCTGCAATACGAAAAAATATAACCTTTGAGAAAATAATATTAACGATGGTAAAAATAACAATATATTTATTACAAATTACAAAAAAATATCTATCTCATAAACTTAACTTCGATGCACAACAAATAACTATATTTAATTTTAAGAAACTGATCACAAAATTCGACTTTAAAAAATAAAAAGACACAAGCATTCATCTAAGTCCTACTTGCTTTACAAGCTAGCCATGCTCTACGCTCTTCTTGATTCATTGATGTAAATGAGTCTTTATTCTCATAAAGCTTCAAAAGTTCTGGTGCCATAAACTTCAATATTGGATCTAAATTAGGGATTTCATTGACAATTGTTAACCATAGTTGACTATTCTTTCTCTCGTTCATAGATTTCAATTCAGCAACAATCTCAAGAAGAGAGTTAGCAAAATCTTCGTTGTTTTTTGCTTGTGGCTTTGCTCTTCGTTTGAATCTAGAAGAAGAATTTGTGGACCTTTGATTATTTCGATTACTCTTTACTGTTGTTGAACTATAATTGAAATTTAAATCTTCATCACAAGCTTCATTGTTGTTAACCTCATCATTAATCCCTTCACGATCCACATTATTTAGTTCAATTGGGTTATCAGCACCTTGGTTTGACACCCCTTGAGCAAAATCTCCTGTAGCAACCGAATTTCCCGCAACAATTTGAAGTTGCTCAAAGTAGTCGCAACCAAGTTCCCTATATTTTGCAGCATCAAGGTGACTCAACAATAATAAGATAACTTTTTAATGTCAGTATCTCATATATTATTTAGAGTAATGCTATGCGTACTGCAGCAGTACGCATAAATTGCGCACTGCTTACGTGGATGGCTTACGTGCCCATCCACGTAAGCCGCTGAGTCGACATCTAAAAAAACGGGGTCTGGTTTGACCCCGTTTTTCTTTTTTCTCTCTTGCTTCCTCTCCCCCATATCGCTCTCCCTCAAATCACTCTCCCTCTCCCCCAAATCGCTCTCCCTCTCCCCCAAATCGCTCTCCCTCTCCCCCAAATCGCTCTCCCTCTCCCCCAAATCGCTCTCCCTCTCCCCCAAATCTCTCTCTCGCCCTCCCTTCAGCCTCCCGCGGCGGCGGCCTCGCCCTCCCCTCAGACTCCCGCTGTGGCCTCGCCCTCGCCTCTACCTCCCGCGGCGGAGTCGCCATCGGACTCGGCCTCCCGCGGTGCCCTCGGCCTCGGCCTCCCGCGGCGCCCTCTGCCTCGGCCTCCCGCGGCGCCCTTGGCCTCGGCCTCCCGTGGCCTCCCCTTGGCCTCCCGTGGCCTGGCCCTCGCCTTGCCTCGCCTCGCCCTCGCCCTTGCCTCCCGCTGGCCTCGCCCTCGCCTCTGCGTCCTGCGGCGGCTTCGCCGCCATTGTTTTAATTGAATCTGAATTTTTTTTTGAAAATTACTTCCGATTTTGTTTTTTGAAAATAATTTGAATCTGAAAATATCAGCGTGGATATCTAACTCTTTCTGTGTTGATGGAATAGATGGTGAACCAATGTTGATGGAGAGCAGAAATTTCAACTTGTAGAAGTTTCAGAGCATGAAGAGAATGAAGCAGAGGTTGTATCTTGCGAAGATCAGAATAGCTAAATGAATCATGGGACCTGCATTTCTGTATATTATGATGAAAAACATGATTTCTTTTCTTTAAGTAAGCAACTGCAAATAGTATGTGTTGATCTAATGTATTACTGCTTGAATTACTTTAAGTGGATCTTGAAGCTCAAAATGGTAAGAGCACTCAAAAGTATTTTTTGAGAGGAAGGTGGTTCGAATCCACCAAGATCCAAATTGTTTTTTTTTAATTTTCGTTAAAATTGAATGAGGATTGTGAAATTGCCGCTAATACAACCTTGTGAGATGTGCCACCTTTTCTCGTTGTTGTTTGGAGGCTGTTGTTATTCTGTTAGTTCTTGTGGTGCTTCATGCATTGTATCCTAGCTTGTTTATCAGAGACTTGAATTCGCTTCATGCACTGTTTGTTTGTTTCCATCAATGGAGGTCATTTGTATGACCTACTTGTGGCAGGAACGATGTTTTAGTAATCTTGGAGCCTCTATTTTTGTAACATGCAGCAACAAATCTTAGTCAATACAATTACTGGAGTTTACATCAATTTGTTCTTTTAGTGCAGTGCAGCCTTTGAGGACAGCTTTGGTTTTATGACCAACAGCTGGTGCCTTCAGTGTTTCTTTCTCCAATACCCTTTCTTCATCATTGACGTTGGTTGCAAATAATTAAAGAGTGTACATTGTGAAAGAATGACGTTAGGTCTTATAGTATGACCCTCCGATGGTGACGTTAGAAAAGATTGAACACAAGGACTGCCTTTGGGAAAACAATCTACAGTTGAGCATCAAACTGTTCTCCAACTATGTTCACTAGAGTTTAACTCTCCCACAACAAGAAGACAATGAAAAGGAAATCAGAGACAAAATTTAAGACGAAAGACATAATTGATGCTGCTCCAAATTTCTCATCTCAACACTTGTTATAGAAACTTCATAAGAGAAGTCATTCCGCCAATCCTCTCACAATTATAAAGCTGAGGTAGAACTCTTAAGCAGTATAAACGAAATTTAAGAAAAAAGAATAGAACTTGGATCTTGGTGGATTCGAACTACCATCCTCTCAAAAAAGACTTTTGAGTGCTCTTACTATTTTGAGCTTAAAGATCCACTGAAAGTAATCCAAGCAGTGATACATTAGATCAACACATACTATTTGCAGTCCCTTACTTAAAAAAAAGAAATCATGTTTTTAAACTAATAGATGTTTGAAAAAGATACTGGAAACTAAATCAAATAACTTAAACCAATCATTTCGTAATTTTTTAAAAAAAGTGTAGGAAACCATAATGGTGATGGAAAAAAACAAAAAAATTAGCAAGGTTTTAATAAAAAAAATAATATGAAACACGATGTAGATGATTTCTGCATACCCAAAAATATTGGCAAGTTGGTCAATATGAATCACAGGTAAATCCTCCAGCTTTTTAGGGTTTTAAGATTTAATCTCATTCATCACCATACATACAATGGTAAAGTATTCAAAGCTTTCATAAATAAATCTTATTATACCAAGAAAAATTATAATTTCAAGTATAGTTCGGCATAATCAATATTCAGTTAAGAGTCACAGTACCTCAAAGCTTCAACCAAATGCCGCGAATCCTCTTTAGCAAGCTTATAGCTCCCTTCACCAGTGACAACAAGACGATAGATGTGCATACCATCTAGTGATCCACAACATTGAGCCATTTCGAATATGCTCAAATTGTCAAACAAGCTGCAGAAAGATCCAAATTTCTGAAGACTAGAAACACACAAAAGTCATGGATTCAAAAGCAGAGCTACAAAGGTGTTCTTACCAACCATTATAGCAGCAACCTTTCCTCCTGCTTTAGGGGATACCAACAGCTTATATAGTTCTAACAGCCATGAAGGAAATAGGGAGACTAGGACCCTCACCTATAATTTACAAAGGTTGGAGGTCAGTGTGGTTCCACATAAAGCAGAAATAGCAGGCATAAGAATGACAATCCGTCAGAGAGACAAGATATTCCGTAAAAAAAAAAGGATTTATTCGCTGGAACAGGGTTTTTTCAATAGAAGACTGAGAGGAGATTTTTGAATTATACATGATGGAAAAAAAATATATGTTCATCAACAGTTCTCGTAAACCTATCTCATAACCTCCACCAATTTTGCACGAAAAATACCCAGGAAAGTCGGCTGATCGGCTTGGGTATTCATTATGGTCGTCAATGAAAACAGGGAGGCTGAGGCGAGGGCGAGGCCGCTGCGGGAGGCTGAGGCGAGGGTGAGGCCGCCGCAGGAGGCTGAGGCGAGGCTGCGGGAGATGGGAGGCAAGGCCCCAGGAGATGGGATGCAAGCCTCCCGCGGGAGGCTGAGGCGAGGCTGCGGGCCGGGGAGCTGCGAGATGGGAGGCGAGGGCACGGGGTGGGGAGCTGCGTGATGGGAGGCGAGACCACGGGTCAGGGAGCAGTGTGAGATGGGAGGCTGAGGGGAGGGCGAGGCTGCCGCCGCGGACGGCAGAGGCGAGGGCGAGAGAGAGATTTGGGGGAGAGGGAGAGCGATTGGGGGAGAGACAGCGATTTGGGGGAGAGGGAGAGCGATATGGGGGAGAGGAAGCGAGAGAGAAAAAAGAAAAATGGGGTCGAACCAGACCCCGTTTTTTTAGATGTCGACTCAGTGGCTTACGTGGACGGGCACGTAAGCCATCCATGTAAGCAGTATGCAATTTATGCGTACTGCTGCAGTACGCATAACATTACTCTATTATTTATGTAAACTCTGCATTTCTGTTGTATTATTACTCGTGAATAAAAGTACATATAGATACGAGTAATATCCAAGTTAGGTCACGTGGACCAAATCAAATAAAGAATCTTACTAAAGATTCAACTAGGAGTCTAGTTAAGGTAGGTCTCCTTGAGCTGGATCGTCTAATTGATCCGTTGCTTGAGGGACAAGTCGGTCTCTAACATTCTCCTGCAAGGTTAGTGTCTTCGGTGAGACACGAAGCTTGGAGATTAACCGATAGAATTGTCCTCTTGAGAGACCTTTGGTAAAGATATCTGCAACCTGATCTTGAGTTGGAATGTATTTAACTTGAAGATGGCCACATGTAACCTGCTCACATATGAAATGATAATCAAGTTCCACATGTTTAACTTGCCCATGAAAAGCCGGATTGGTGCAATGTAGGTGGCTGATAGTTTGTCACACCATAAGACAGGCGGATGCTTGAGGAAAATACGGAGTTCCCGAAAAGGTTGTAGCACCCACGAAGTTTTTGCAGCAGCAATTGTCAAGGCTCTATACTCGACCTCAGCACTAGACCGAGCAACAATTGGTTTCTTCTTCGAGGACCAAGAGATTAAAGAACCACCAAATAGAATACAAAAACCGGTCACCGAACTACGATCATCGGGGCAGTCAGTCCAATCTGCATCATAAAACACGTCTAAACATAGATCACCCACTGGCTGAATAAAAAATCTGACTAACATCATACCTTTCAAATAGCGCAATATGCTCTTCACTGCTGACCAATGAACATCAGTGGGTGACTGCTAAAACTGACAAGCCTGATTGACTGCATACTATATATCTGGCAAGTGAGAGTTAAATACTGGAGAGTGCCAACGGTGGACCTATACTCAGTAGCATCAGTGATATGGGAACCTTCATGTTTGTATAATTTCGAACCAGCAGCCACTGGAGTGGAAAGAGGCTTTACATTTGCAAGTCCAAGCCGAGTTAACAGATCTCGGGTGTACTTAGTCTGACAAAGATGTACACCTGCGTTATTACGAACAACTTCAATGCCCAAGAAATAGTGAAGATCACCAAGGTCTTTGATCGAGAATTGAGAATGTAACTTCTGCAACAGATGCTCAACTGCTTGACGAGAGCTACCTGTAACGATAATATCATCCACATAAATGGGAATATATATAGTGAATTCCAAACCATACTTAAACAACAAAGAAGTGTCAGCCTTAGAGAGAATTATACCAAAGCGTGTGGACTCTGTTTAAGACCATACAAAGATTTTTGCAATCGACATATCGCAAGTGGCTGTGGAGGATCAACAAACCCGGGAGGCTGGACCATATATACTTCTTCAGATAGAATACCGTTTAGAAAATCATTGCTTATATCCAATTGACGAATTACCCAATTTCTGCTGACTACAAGTGCAAGTACTACCCGAATAGTAACTGGTTTAACTACTGGACTGAAAGTCTCAAAGTAGTCTTGACCCTCTCTTTGATTGAATCCCTTTGCAACTAATCGAGCTTTGTACCGTTCAATTGAACCATTGGATCTGGTCTTCAGACGAAACACCCATTTGCAGCCTATAGCTCGTCAACCCCTGTGGCAAAGAAACAAGTGTCCAAGTTCCGTTAGTCAAAAGTGCATTGAATTCAGCTTGCATGGCCTCTCGCCACTCTAGTTGTTTGGCAGCCTGACTAAAACATGTTGGTTCAATCTGACTAGGAGGAAGGTCTGGAGGATGATGAGTAACTGTAAAAAGTCTTCGCTTGAGGTTATCGGTCATTGAACGAGTGGTCATGCGATGGGTAGCAAGAGGAGCATTGGGGCGAGCTGTAGAAGTATCAGAAACAAATCAAAAATCACTCGCGGGTTCGACATAGGAGGGGGACTAGGTGAGACACCAGAAGGAGAGTCAACCGAGGTAGGGGATCATGTGGTCCGAACCAGAGATGGAGCAGGGTCCAAATTGCTATGAACCGAGAGTGAGAGGGATGGTCTACTCAGTGCAGACGGAAGTGGCAGCAATGAAACATGAGAGGAAGATGAAGACACAGTTTGAGGAACAAGAAGCAAGGAGGGGCGAGCAAATGGATATGTCTTTTCGTTGACAACCACACTACGACTGATGAAGACACGACCTGTAGAAGTATCCAAACACTTATAACCTTTACAATTGGAGTGATATCCAAGAAACACACAAGCTATAGAACAATGATCAAGTTTATGAACAGAATAAGGGCGCAAGTGCGGATAACATAAACAACAAAAATGCGGAATAACGAGTAATCTGGTGGGCGACCGAATAGAAACTCATATGGACTTTTAAAAGACAAAAGTCATGTGGGGAGCCGATTTATAAGAAAGAGTGCAGTAGAAAAAATAGAGTCCCAGTGAGATTTGGGCATAGAGGCTTGCACAAGCACAATCATGCCCATTTCCACTGTGTGCATGTGCTTGCGCTCAGCCATGCCTTTCTGCTGAGGAGTATAAGGGCACAAAATCCCGTGATGAATACCAGCGGCGGCAAAGAGAGACTTAAATCGATGATTAACAACCTCTATTGCTCCACCAGACTAGAAATACTTTATTTTCAAGGAGAGTAAATTTTTTCAGCCAAATTCTTGAATTGAATAAACGCAGAGTAAACTTCAGATTTAGAGTGCAGAAAATATACCCATGTATATCTACTATATTGATCAATGAATGAAACATAGTATTTAAAGCTGCCAAAAGATTGAACCAGACAAGGTCCCCAAACATTTGCACACACAATATGTAACAGAGAAGTAGCATGTAGCACATGAGTAGAAAAAGACATAGTAATTGATTTAGAAACACGACATTCATGACACGATGCCTTTTTATTAGAAACTTCAATCTTTAGAACTCGGAAAACATTGTGCAGAATTTCAGAACTAGGGTGTCCTAATCTTTGATGCCATAAAGAAAATGGAGAAACAACTGAAAGTATACACGAAGGAGAGGAAGCATAGTCCACGACGTAAAGCCCATTCCTATGCTGGCCCCTGAGTAAAGTTCTTCCCGAATTGGCTTCCTGCACAACGAAACCATGATAATCAAATATAACACTGCAATTGTGATCAAAAGTGAGACGATTGACTGAGAGAAAATTTTTTAAGGAAGAGGGAACATGCAAGACATTACGAATGGTTAAGGATGGGTTTAACCGATGTGAACCAACAAAGGAGATAGTCAAACCTGCACCATTGCCAAGGTGGACCTGATTCGAACCAGTGTACTGGGTGTTGTCAGCGAGCAGAGTGGAGTCAGAAGGTATATGGTGGGAAGCACCGGAATCTATATACCAGGCTGAATCATTGGAATTGTGAACCTGAGCCGAATGCATCCGTGGGGTCACAACATTCTGAAAAACGAGATTAACGCGATTGCGGCACCGAACCATTGAGTGGCCATATTTCTGGCATATTTGGCATGTCAAATGAGTAGTGCCGTCTGAATTCTCAAAGGCTTGTACACAGCCTCCTTGATTACCGCAGCCTCGATTATTACGACCACGCTCGCGCCCATTAGAGCGACCACGACCACCACGTGTGGCGGCATTAACAGAGGGGCTAGCTGATGTCTCAATTGTGACAGGGTTCTCGAGCATCTGTAGACGATGCTCCTGTGTGAGAAGGAGACTCTGTAACGTCTCAAACGAATGTGGGTCCTCACACCAAGTGATAGTCTGAGCAAATGATTCGAATTCCTGTCCAAGACCCCTGACAACATAGTGATTAATAGTATAATTATCTAAAGCTGACCTGATGCGGCGAGATCATCAATGATATTTTTTATTTTGTCTAGATAGGCCGACATAGAGAGGGTCCTCTTTTTTAAAGTCTGTAACTGAAAGCGAAGGTGGTTCAATCGTGCCTGATTGGTGGAGGCGAAGGTGGACCTCAGTTTCTGCCACATTGTGCAGGCCGTGGGAAGACCGAGCGTGTAGCCGACGGCGCTGTCAGAAAGAGCGAAGACAATCCAACTTTGAATTGTTTGATTGAGGATGAACCATTGTGTGTACGCAGGATTTTGGACTAGCGTATCAAATGAATTAGATGAAGCAAACTGAGGACGTGCGACTATGGAACCATCGACGAAGCCTTGCTGATTGTGCAGAATTATCTGCCCAATCAGCCATTGAACCAGAAATGCACGATAATCAGAGAAGAAGAGAAGAAGAAGAAGACCTAGATTTGAGACTAGGGCCGGCCTGATACTGTGTAAACTCTGAATTTCTGGTTGTATTATTACTCGTGAACAAGAGTACATATAGATACAAGGAGTAACATCCAAGTTAGGTCACGTGGACCAAATCAAATAAAGAATCTTGCTAAAGATAATTACAAGACTAAAATAATTACATGTTAACTAGGAGTCTAGTTAAGGTAGGTCTCCTTGAGCTGGATCGTCTAATTGATCCGTTGCTTGAGGGACAAGCCGGTCTCTAACAATTTAATATTGAAGGGTGGAAATTGTGCTTGGACCTTGATATAACCATCCCAAACTTCATCATCCGCAGTTACTCGTTTTGTATCGGCACCATTCAAATCCACTGCCGCAACTCAACATACCGGCTATGGTAGAGTAAGTCTTCTTCCATGTCTTCCACCTGGCTTTGTAATGCTCAAATTTTTTGTTACTGCCACAAATTTCATTGAATTTAGGTAGTATTCACCTTCAATTAATGCTTTTGAAACGTTCCATCTGTAAGTTTGTTGCCCCTTTCAACTACCTCTACTAATAAGTTAAGCATCATCAGGTTTTCTCATCCGGTCCATGCCATGTAAGTCCCTCTCACTCGTGCTCCTTGGCTACTACTGACATTTTGCTCTTTTTCTTGCTGAACAATTGACATCTATAGAGATAAAAACACTACATTTCATAAATTACTATTACATACTAACTTAAAAAGCTATTAGATGAAATAGGCATAAAACATTCAATCAGATTCAACCAGTGAATTGTTTTCTCATGAAAAAAAAGAATATGTCTCTCAAAAGATAAGGGCCCACCAACCAATTGGTTCTGCTGCTTCACTCTTGTAAATTATCCTCAGCACATCTTGCTGATATAAATGAAAAGATTTCTTAAGAAACCAATCAGGAGTTGTAAGTATAATGGTTCAATCGGGAATTTCTGTACGCATATAAGAAAGTATTGAAGTGATGGTTCAATCGGGAGTTTCTGTATGCATATAAGAAAGTATTGAAGTGAAAATAGGTATGTCATTAGGCAACATATAGCTATGGCAAGTGGATCTTTGTAAGAAATATCCCTTGTTGGAAAAAAATTGACTTACTGAAAAACAAATATGTAAAAGGTTACGAAAAGATAGTCATGAAAAGAATTGCATGGTAATTAATTACAGGATGATGCTAGCCATCATGGATAAGTTATTCACTTTGTATACACATACTCCAAAGGATTCTTTAGGTTCAGCTAATGAAGCAGTTTGAACAACCGAGAGTCATCTGTGACTCTCCTATATACTTTCCTATTAGTGAAGACAACAATGGCATATTAGAGCGGGTTGAAGGAGAAAGAAACTTGTAAGATCATTGGAAGAAGAAAGTAGGTTGCTGCTGAAAAAAAGAAGGAAAGAAAACAAGTTCGAGTAAGAGTTTTTTCTGCTTTTTGTTTGTTGTGATCAGTGCTCGTGGCTCCTAGCTGGAGACTTTGTTGTTCATTGTTAGTATGCTGTTTGACAGTCTGGAAAGTCTTTAATCCTATTGAACTAGGATTTGACGTGGCTGTTATTTTCAAATTGAAAAAGAGATTGTCATTTACTCAAACTTCTGTTATTTTCGATTGAAAAAGAGGTTTCATTGACTCAAACTGGTTTGTAGTGTTGAAAAGAAAAGTTTGTTTTGGTTATAAGAGACTGTTCTGTTTTTTGTGGAGAAGACACCTTCCTAATTGGTTTCGTATTAACGTACTTGAAGTGCTTAAACATTGCTTATAGCATTCCATTAGATTTCTGCTAGTTAAAACTGAGGTTTAGATTTCAGATAATTAAAACTGAAGTTCATACGAATTTAAATTTAATTTAAGTTGAAGTTCTGGTGTGAGTTAAGCAGCAGTGAAGTTCCGGTGTGAGGTTCATAGCGTTCCAGAAAAAAAATTGCAGAAGTGAAGTTAACCAGCTGTGAAGTTCCTTATGCTACGATACATAGTATTCCAGAAAAACGAATACTAGACAGGATTACAGCTAAAGAAATTCAGGGAAAGAAATATTGAAAAAAAATTCAGAAACATATATATGAGAAGCGCAAATCTCCTGAACATACCTCTAATCCTAGCGTAAAATCTCCTGAACTTGAGAAGCAAAAAGAGAGAAAAAAAGGTAAAAGGGACAGAGAAGCAAAGAGGGAAAGAGAGAAGTGAAGAAAGAAATAGATTAGCAAAGAGAGGAAAACGATGAGGGAAAGAGAGAAACGAAGAAGCAGAGAGAGAAACAATATGAAGAAAAGTGAGAAGTGGAGAAGTAGAGAAAGAGATGTAAAAGATGGAGACAAACATAGTTTATTTAGCGGGTGGGCCCACAATAATAAGTGGGATTCCCACCCACTTATTTAAACAAGAACCCCTTTATGAAATCTTCATGGGTGTCTCATTAATTTATAAAGGGGGGCTCCGAACATGGGGGGCGGCGAACAAGGCGGGCGCCGAACAAGGGGGGCACCGAACATGGCGGGCGCCGAACAAGGGGGTCGCCGAACATGGTGGGCGCCGAACATGGCGGGCGCCGACTAAGTAAAATAATACATGTGTATTATTTTATTCATCAATGCCTCCTATAAATAGGATCCTTCGGCTTCTTTTGAAAAACACAACCAAGAGAGATACACGAAAGCACAAGAAGTTGAGTTGAGTGTTTTGAAGCCTCTGCGTAGGCACAAAATACAGTGTAGTATTTTGTACTCCTCTTTCATTGAGATGGTGAAATATTTCTTGGTGTGGGTCCGTGGATGTAGGCAATTGGCCGAACCACGTTAAATTTCTTTGTCTTATTTTGGGGCGTCTTTTATTTTTTTCGGTAGCATATGGTATTTTGTGGGTCCACTGATCTTGAGCGGAATTAGTAGCATCCTAATTCCCAACAAATGGTATCAGAGCTGGGTTCGTAATTTCTCTTTAAATTCTTAGTATGCTCTGTGGTTGCAGCGTAGGCTGATCTTCCACATTAGAATTTTTTTTTGAGAAAATTTCATTCTTTGCGTTTGAGTGGGGGCGATGGCAACAGACGAGAAAATTTCCAAAATTGACAAATTTGATGGCAAAAATTTTGGATTTTGGAAGATGCAAATGGAGGACTACTTGTACCAGAAGGATCTATACAAGCCGCTTAAAGAAAAGCCAAAAAGCATGAAGGAGGACGAGTGGGAGGTGCTTGATCGAAAAGCACTCGGCGCAATCAGATTGATGTTGTCAAGGTCAGTTGCTTTTAATATAAAAAATGAGAAGGCAACGACGTCTCTCATGGCAGCTCTATCCATCATGTATGAATAGCCGTATGCAGCAAATAAAGTTCATTTGATCAAGAAATTGTTCAATATGAAGATGAGTGAAAGCGGGAGATTCGGAGCCCACCTCAACGAGTTCAATGAGGTGACAGATCAATTAACAACGGTCGAAGTCACTTTTAGTGATGAAGTTCGTGCCTTGTTGATTCTCGGAGAGTTGCCTGAGAGTTGGAATGGCACAATCACAGCCATTAGCAGCTCGGCCGGCAAGTCCAAATTGAAGTTCGATGACATTGTGAGAATGATCTTAACTGAAGAAATCCGAAGACAGTCACATGTAGCTTCTACTTCCGGCGCCGCTCTCAATGTAGATACCAGAGGTAGAAGTTCATATAGAGGGCATAGTCATGGACGAAGCAAGTTGAACAATGGCAGACCGAAATCCAAAAACTACAGAAATCCAACAAGTCAAAGCATGTTGAATGTTGGAATTATGGTCAAACCGGACACTACAAAAATCAATGTAAGGCACCTCAAAGGGAAACAGAGAATAAGACCGAGGTCAATATAGTGACCAAAGAAGCATGTGATGCTTTAATTTGCTCCATGGAGAAGAAGGACGTTTTTTGGGTAATAGACTCTGGAGCATCTTTCCATGCCACCGCAAATCGACACTACTTTGCAAACTATGTGTCGGGAAACTACGGAGAAGTGTGTCTCGGAGATGATCATCCTTGCAGCGTGGTGGGCATTGGAGAAGTACAGATCAATCTCAATGGATCTGCCTAGAAATTGAAGGACATGAGACATATTCCAGAGTTGAGGAAAAAATTGATCTCCGTCAAACAATTGTCGAGAGAAGGTTGTGACAAACACTTCTCAGGTGATTATTGGAAAATCACTAAGGGTGCCATGATAATAGCACATGGCAAGGATAGTGGTACCCTATATACGACAGCAAATGCATGTGTGACAATCACAGTTGCAGATAGCAAAGACGCGTGCGCACATGAGCCAGAGAGGGCTCTAGTACATGCATTCAAAAGGGAAACTAACGGGGCTTCAGTCTATTGAAATAGACTTTTGTGAAAGTTGTATTTTCGGGAAGCAGAAACGGGTTAGTTTCAATACAAGTGGCAGAACTCCGAAGAAGGAGAAGCTTGAACTTGTTCACACAGATGTCTGTGGTCCAGCTGCAGTTTCATCAATTGGCGGAAAGTCATACATTGTGACTTTCATTGATGACCACTCGAGAAAAGTGTGGGTTTACTTCTTGAGACACAAATCAGAAGTGTTCGACGTGTTCAAGAAGTGGAAAGCCATGGTGGAGAATGAAACTGGCAAACGTGTAAAAAGGTTGAGATCCGACAACGGTGGAGAATATGAAGACTCGACGTTCAAGAAATTTTGTTACCTAAATGGTATCAAGTTGGAGATAACGTTGCCAGGAACACCGCAACAAAATGGAGTTGCAGAGCGCATGAACAGAACATTGACAGAAAGAGCTAGAAGTATGAGGATACATGCAGGCCTGCCAAAGCAATTTTGGGCAGAAGCTGTCAACACGGGGGCGTACTTAATTAATCTTGGACCGTCGGTACCATTGGAGTACAGGATACCGGAAGAAGTTTGGAGTGGAAAGGAAGTGATACTTTCTCATTTGAAAGCATTCAGTTGTGTCGCATATGTACACATTAGTGATAACGCCAGGAGTAAGTTAGACTCCAAATCACTAAAGTGTACTTATATTGGATATGGTGGAGATGAGTTCGAATACCGCTTTTGGGATGACCAAAACAAAAAGGTCATTAGAAGTTGGGATGTCATATTTAGTGAAAGGGTGATGTACAAGGACAGAAATGCAATGTAGTCCAACGACACAACAGTCGATGATCCAACATATGTCATTCCGGATGATAGTCCTATGTCGAAGCAAACAGATGAGAGTTTGCAGGCAGATGAGCCAGTCATGGAGGTTAATTCACCACAACCTCCTGCTTCGACCCCTATTCTAAGAAGGTCAAGACGGCCACATGTTCCAAACAGGAAATACATGAATTACATGTTATTGACCGACGCCGGTGAACCTGAATGCTATGACGAGGCATGTCAGGTGGGAGATTCTGTCAAGTGGGAGTTTGCTATGAAAGACGAAATAAATTCTCTTATCTCAAGATAGACGTGGGAGCTAGCTGTGTTGCCCAAAGGGAAGAAAGCACTCCACAATAAATGGGTGTACAGAATAAAAAGTGAACATGATGGTTCAAAGAGATACAAGGCGAGATTGGTGGTCAAAGGTTTCCAGCAGAAAGAAGGAATTGACTATACAGAGAATTTTTCGCCAGTTGTGAAGCTGACAACAATTCGATTAGTGTTGAGCATTGTTGCAGCAGAGGGCTTGCACATGGAGCAGTTAGATGTAAAAACAACCTTCCTCCATGGTGACCTAGAGGAGGAAATATATATGCAGCAACCAGAAGGTTTCTCGGTGAAAGGAAAAGAGAAGCGGTGTGCAAATTGTAGAAGAGTTTTATCTGCTTAAAGCAAGCCCCAAGACAGTGGTACAAGAAGTTTGTGATTTATGCAGAACAATGGCTACACGAGGTGTAATGCTGACCATTGCTATTACTTCAGGACGACTCGAGTCCAGCTATATCATTTGCTACTTTATGTCGATGACATGTTAGTAGCGGATCGATATATGGACGAGATTAAGAAGTTGAAAAAGCAATTATCAGCGAAATTGAAATGAAGGACTTAGGTGAAGCAAAGCAAATTCTAGGGATGAGAATTTGTCGAGACAAGCAAAATGGTGTTTTGCAGTTGTCACAGTCTAAGTATATTAATCAAGTTCTTCAAAGGTTCAGCATGAGCACTGCAAAACCTGTCAGCATGCCATTAGCAAATCACTTCCGTTTGTCAAAGGACCAGTCTCCTAAGACCGAGGAGGAGAAACACTTCATGGCTAAAATTCCATACACCTCAGCCATTGGAAGTTTAATGTATGCCATGGTTTGCACAAGACCAGATATTGCTCATGCAGTGGGAGTTGTGAGCAGATTTATGGCAAATCCTGGAAAGCAGCATTGGGAAGCAGTAAAGTGGATATTGAAATATCTACGGGGAACTACTGAGAAACACTTATGTTTTTGACGAGGCGTAACACTACGAGGTTTCGTAGACGCAAATTTTGTTGGCGAGGTAGATCGTATGAGTACTACCGGTTATGTCTTTACAATTGGTGCTACTACAGTTAGTTGGATTTCGCAGATACAGAAGATTGTTGTGTTATCAACTACAGAAGCAGAGTACGTGGCAGTAACTGAAGTTAGCAAAGAAATGATATGGTTACAAGGTTTATTAGCAGCATTGGGTTGCGACCAGGAGAAGAATATTTTGCATAGTGATAGTCAGAGTGCAATACATCTTGCAAAGAATTCTGCATTTCATTCAAAGGCGAAACATATTGGACTCCGATATCATTTCATCAGATCACTCTTGGAGGATGGAGTGTTGAAACTTGAAAAAATTCAAGGTATGAAAAACCCAGCCGACGTGATGACCAAGACAGTAGCCAAAGAGAAACTGAAGCTGTGCTCAGCTTCAGTTGGTCTTCTGTAGTGAAGACATAAGAAGATGCCCACACCAGATTCCACTATACTTAAGATTGTTGTATTTGTCTCCAAGTGGGAGATTGTTAAAGATGGAGACAAATATAGTTTATTTAGTGGGTGGGCCCCACAATAATAAGTGGGATTCCCTCCCACTTATTTAAACAAGAACCCCTTTATGAAATTTTCAGGGGTGTCTCATTATTCATAAAGGGGGGCAAAAAGTTGAGGGCGCCGAACAAGGCGGGCTCCGAACAAGGCGGGCTCCGAACAAGGCGGGCTCTGAACAAGGCGGGCTCCGAACAAGGCGGGCGCCGAACAAGGCGGGCGCCGAACAAGGCGGGCGCCGAACAAGGCGGGCGCCGAACAAGGCGGGCGCCGAACAAGGCGGGCGCCGAACAAGGCGGGCGCCCGAACAAGGCGGGCGCCGAACAAGGCGGGCGCCGAACAAGGCGGGCGCGCGAACAAGGCCGGCGCCGAACAAGGCGGGCGCGAACAAGGCGGGCGCCGAACAAGGCCGGCGCCGAACAAGGCGGCGCGAACAACAAGGCGGCGCGCCGAACAAGGCGGGCGCCGAACAAGGCGGCGCCGAACAAGGCCGGCGCCGAACAAGGCGGCGCCGAACAAGGCCGGCGCCGAACAAGGCGGCGCCGAACAAGGCCGGCGCCGAACAAGGCGGGCGCCGAACAAGGCCGGAGCCGAACAAGGCGGGCGCCGAACAAGGCGGGCGCCGAACAAGGCGGGCGCCGAACATGGCGGGCGCCGACTAAGGAAAATAATACATGTGCATTATTTTATTCATCAATGCCTCCTATAAATAGGATCCTTCGGCTTCTTCTGAAAAACACAACCAAGAGAGATACACGAAAGCACAAGAAGTTGAGTTGAGTGTTTTGTAGCCTCTGCGTAGGCACAAAATACAGTGTAGTATTTTGTACTCCTCTTTCTTTGAGATAGTGAAATATTTCTTGGTGTGGGTCCGTGGATGTAGGCAATTGGCCGACCCACGTTAAATTTCAGTGTCTTATTTTGGGGCGTCGTTTATTTTTCTCGGTAGCATATGGTATTTCATGGGTCCCACTGATCTTGGGCGGAATTAGGAGCGTCCTAATTCCCAACAAGAGAAACAATGAGGAAAAGAGAAAAGCTGAGAAGCAGAGAAAGAAAAAACGTGAGAGAAAAAGAGAAGCGAAGAGAGACAGAGAAGAGCGAAGAGAAAAATAGAGAAGCAAAGAGAGAAAATGAAGAAGCAAAGAGAGACGATGTGAGAAAAGAAGAAGGAAAGACAGAGAGGAGCGAGGAGAGAAGGACGAGTTGCTGTAATGCGTTAAGCTGTTCTTGCGAGGAACGAAGAGACAAGGATGAGCTGCCGTAATGCGTTGAGCAGTTCTGTCCGTAGGGAGAATTCAAGGGAGTTGAGAATTCCAGCAGTGAGATACAGAATTCTCAAAGGGTCAACAAATTTACTCTGGGGACGGAATTTTGAAGTCTCTCCGGTTTTTGGGGAGAAATTAGAGTCCCAAGTGCTTGTGGATGGACTAACAGGAGAAAGCGCCAAATTATGGAACATTGGTGTCCCCGAAAGTGAAGTTTCTAACGACTAATCCCCCATTACCATATTTCTCTAAAGAAAATTGCTAGTCTCCAAGGCGGATCGGATTTCTGGTTACACCTTTTGATGACGTTAGAACAATTGCTTTCAATTTCAAGGTTGCCCTGAAACTTTGATGAGAAGAGCTTCATGCCTTGAAGTAGTGCTCTGGTTTCCGCTTCTGTAGAATTTGTCGGATGTAGGGGTCCCACAAAAGACACGAGAGTTCTTCCACCCCGGCCCCTTATTAGTCCTCCTACACCCGTCAGACCTGGATTACAAGGTCTATTAATATGTTAGTGTAGGATTGTTTATTTATGTGTGAGTGCAGACGTTTTGAAAGAGTGTAGTGCATAAATATTTGAATGTGTGTTGAGACACCAGTTCTTATGAATGCAATTGTATATGGGGATAGGGGTCAGACATGGTCATCAATTACTAAAAAAGCTCCACTTAAAAACTTAATCAGGTTTAACAACCCGACCATCTCCATCCCAGCTCCCTACCTTATCACCCATCCCGTCTCACTCTATCCCCTATCCCTAACTCCCATTTCTGACCCGTCCATCTAATTCGAACCTTCCTTGAGCCAATGGGTTTGGGTTAGTCTTTCATTTTTCGAAGTTTTAAAATTAAATATACAAGGTTTCCATCCCCATAGGTTGGGTTTGGGGAAACCCTACCTGAAACCTGATGGGGTTTTTTACCTTGCCTGTCCCCGATCCACGGGGTTAAGACCTCACCCCAACCCTTCACTTTTTACTTCAAGTCAAGTAGGGTACCAATAAAAACCACCCCAGCCCATCCCTATGTTGACGCATGCGAGTTTGTGCGTGTGAACAACCTTATGTGTTCATGATGTTGGACTTACAAGTATTTGTGCAGGAATGAAACTATTTAGATTCACATATATTTGTAAACGGGGGCCCATCATTATTTGTGTGTCTTTTAGCTTTTCCTTTAATACAATCCACACAAATATCAAGATCATTTAACTCCAAAATTGGAAGGATTTCATTCTTTACTAATCTCTCCATTCGTGGTTTGGATATGCGATCCAAACACTTCTGCCACGAGTAGAAACAATAATAACATTATCTCAAAACAAACTAAAACATACATTCCCAAATATGAAAGTATATCAAATAGAATCAAGTTTGGATAGTGAAATCAAATTATGAGAAATTGAGGGAACATGAAGAGTTTAAAACAAGTCTAAATGTTGCTCGAGATCTAAAATTAAATAATAGGTTTTGATGCCCTCAACTGAAGCTTTGTTCTGATTCCCCAAGGAGATAAACTTTTAAGTTTGTGGTTTGGATCGTATGAAATCCTTGCATCGTATAAGAAACATAAGTAGTACAACCAGAGTCAATCCACCATGTATTCTATGAAACTTCAGCTAAGTTTGACTTCTAACATACTAAAGCACATGACTTACCCTTCTTTTCAGACCAAGCTTTACGCTTTAGACAATCTCTTGCAAAATGTCTATGTTTATTGCAGAATTGACACTTTTCTTTCTTAATGTCTTTTGAGTAGACTTGGTTGGGTAGCACATTTTGCTTTGACGCTTCTTTTTTGCCCTTCCGATAACCTTCTTTTTAGGCTTCCTTTTATCAACTCCTTATGACTCACGAGGTTAACTGAGTGACTTCCTTGTTTCTTGTGTCTTGCCTCTTTCTGAATAAGCATGGCATTGAATTCATTTGCACTATGATTATCTATGATAGTGTTATAGTTTATCTAAAAAGGGCCACACTCAGGAGTCAAGGAGTTGATAATGAATTATACAAGGAAACTCTCACTCACTTCCACCCCATTTCTTAATTTTTATGCTATATCAATCATCTCAGTCACATGCTGATGCATGGAACGTGAACCATCAAACTTACAGGTGGTCAACATAGTGATTAATGCCCCGACATGGACTTGTCAACCGATTCAGACTAAGAACACTCTTTGACAAATTTCATATATTCCTCAGCACTATCTATACTTGGAATTGTAGACTTGATGTTGCCGAAATTGTCAATCACATGAGCATCAAGCTAAATTTGTTGAGCGTTGCTTTGATTAATAATAGTAGCTGGCCTTTCTGTCAGTAATGCTAAGTTAAGATTCAAAACACCTAGGTGAAAATGAACTTGCGTAGACCAATTTGTGTAATTAAGCCATTAAACGTAACAACAGACGAAAATTGTGAATGAAGAGTAATTACACAGATGCTGCAAAATAAATATAATTTGACACATAAATGTTTTGAGCTTAGACACAAACTTTAAGTGCATATTGAAGTTCACCTTTGGGCAATCCAAAATACAATATGATGCATATAATTGATGCTTAAAAGGTGTGAACCATAATTATTTATCGTAATTAGACATGCTTGCTATCTTTGGATATACTAGACATTTCTAATTAAGGATATTAATTACTTACAATTATACCATAGACTATAAAATTAGTTAATCAAACTTTGGGTGATTCTTATATATTTTTTAATAATCCATGAATTTCAATATACTCATATAAGAGAAACATCAAGTCATTCAATCATAAACATCACAATGATTATGAGTATTTGAAATTGAATACACTTTGATATCTATAAAACTTCCTAATTTGGCCACTTTGGTGACTAACAAGTTGTATAATATAGATATCAACTTTAAATAACAACTTATAAAAGAATTGCTATCATACAGTAACCCGAGGGGAATTTACAGTTTAGTTAGCGAACTACCCTTGAAAATGATTAAGAGGTTAGGTGCGAAAAATTTGGGTCGGGTCATCTTTTACGACTTGTCTATTCCAGTTTTATGTGAATCAATAAATTCAATTTAACACCATTGTATTACTTGTTACTAAGAGAGACAAGTGCACAAGTAATTGTGGCACTCCTTTCTAGCTCTTTCCTTTTTTTAATGCTCTCTTTTTTGTTTACATTGCTTCTCATTAATAAGCTTGAATCTAAATAAAATAATAACAAGCTAGACAAGAAGCATCAGAAGGTGATCAATGGGAACATAGGTGTGGTGTACCCAATTCCTCCTCTTAATCTATTCCCTATATTCATTAGCCATTATTGCTATTTAAAAGTTATATCTATTATTTTAATGTCAAAAACTGTGGATGAGCTAAGGATTTAGTTAAAAGATCGGCTAGTTTGTGTCCAGGTGTTTGGTGTGTTTATGAGATATGGTGTTCACTGTAATGTGAATGGCTGTTCGATTATAACACCTAAGAGGGATCTATAAGGATATAAAGAAGTCAAAATGTGACAATAATTAATGAGTACAAAAACTGTAATAACAACACTCCAATACTCTGTTTCTGAAGAGGACCAAAAAATCCTTTGATACAGACACCGGTGAGAGAATGACCAGTGTTCTCATAAGCTTGCTTAGCTGTTGGACAACATAAATAATGTTTGATTTGAGTAAAATTCAGGTATAATAACCTGTCAACCAACAATTGATTTTGATCATGATTGTTTAAAGATATATCATCATCAATCAAGAATTTATGACCACGAGGAGTGGAGTAGAAGTTGGTTTTTTCCGATAAGACCCATACAATGAAGCATGTCAAGAATATAGTTCCGCTGATTAATGTAAGTACCACTGGGCCCTCTGGCGATTTCCAGACCAAGAAAATACTTAGCATCACCAATTTTTTATGGTAAATTAATTATCCAAGATATTCTTGATGGCAAGAATGTCATATTCACAAGATCCAGTGATTAGCCATAACTATTACCGAGAGAATCCAAACTGTCACAAGTTTAGCAATTGGTGAGAATGAGTCAGAATAGTTAATGCTCTCAATCAGGTGGTATTCTTTTGCTACCAAGCAAACATTAAATCTATCAATTGAACCATCAGATTTGAACTTCACCTAATAGACCCACTTGGATCAAATTGATGAAGCAAAGAAGTTAACTCTCAGAAGAAAAAGAATTCCTAGAGTAAAGTCCACAACTCAAAATTTCTTTTAACGAGGCTAATGTGAATAGTCTAAAGACCCTGAATCCCCTTTCCTTCATAACCATTGTCGGAATTTTTTATTCTTTCATTTTGTCAAACACCTAATAATTTCCACCTTAGCGAGATAAAAAAAAAAACTCCCTAGCAGACGCTATACCTATTGTTAACACTAACAATCATAATTCTTATGTCATCAAACTATATCTCTACTCCACCATATAAGTAAACGCACTTAGAATCCACACGTTTTAAGAATTTTTTCTTTTTGGTAACATGTCGAAAACCCTTGATGAAATTCTATGGTGCAACTTCCATCATTTGACTTTGCTGGAAATCAATGTGTCGTTGACATAACCTCCACCACACACCTTGTATCATGACAAAGTGGACATGCTATGAGCATGACTCTTCTCACTTTTCAAGTGACATCACCTTCTCCCATGAAGAGAGACACTGTTAGCATTTGACTCGGAGCCCTTTCCCTAACCAGTTCCATCTTTATAATTCTTTTAAATGTTCCTAGATTGTTCGCACCCCTAGCAGATCGTCCATTCAATGGATTCTGGATTCATAGCCACTTGATGGAATCCACTCTTCAGATCGAATTTCGAGAAAATCTTACTATTTCCAACCTTCTGGATAATAGTATTTATACCAGGTAGAGAATATTGGTCCTTGTGCGTATTGTCGTTTAGTGTTCTGTAGTTGAACACTAATCTTTCCTTTCCTTTCTTTTCTCTACCAGTTACTGGGTCTATTTGAGTACTCGAGTTTACTATCATGGCCATAGTCCTGTGTCTACTATGGCTGGGCCGAATCACTCCGATTTGTAACAGGGCCTCAATGTGCTTTTGGAATGTTTCTTCCATCATCGGGGTCACATGCTTTAGTGGCTTATCCTGAACAGTGATATCAGGATTAATAATATCTAATTTGCATGTCACTTGATTTTTGGCCCAATACTTCATGGGCTCATCCCCGATATATCCCTGCATCTTAAGCCTTTTCAGCAGAGGATCAAATTTCCTTTGAAATGCTGGGCTTGTTTCTCCGTAATTAAGATACACAGACTCTCTTATGGCAATATACTCATTTTCTTCTAATTCGAGCTCTGGAATAGCCGAATTTAGGACCTCAATCTGTTCTGATGTCTTAATTTCCGCTAGAATATTGTAAAAGGTAACGGTGTTACCTTCTAGCCTCATACCTCCTTCACTTTTCTTGATAAAATTGCATCCGAGGACCATGGAGAAACTATCATTCTTCAGAATATCTAGGGCAAATATAACTGGAGTTTTGAACTTTACCCCGTTGATATTCATCCATCCATCTTTGAGCTTCTTTGTAGCATCAGTCTGAGAATTAATGCCGTTGAATAATACCTTTCTTTCAGCATCTTCCAAGGCATTTTCTGGCACGGCATGAATACCGATGCAGCAGGCCGTAGCTCCTGTGTCTAGGATGGCATTTACTTCGAAGGTTCGAACACCTTCAATTTTAAACTTTACAACAAAATTGTAAAGTTTATTATAAATCCTTCTCGTGCCCATACTTCGGGCATCTAGCTCTTGGAGGGTTAAGGCCGTGCTTTCAGCTGGTTCTTTCCCTGGCCTTCTTTTGAATTCCTCCATAGTCTCATTGAATTCCAATTCCTCAGCCTCTTCTCTGAGATTGGTCTCTAGTAGAGATGATAACCTCTCATTTTCTTTCAGAAGGTAATCGATGTACCTTAAGAGCTCCTTAATCAGCTTGTCCTTTCCCGAGAACTTCGATGCTATTACTGGCTCTTTTCTTATAGTTCTTTTGAAGTAGAAGCTGGAACAGAGTGGGCATGATACGATCCCACATTTGATGCAGTGGGCTCTCATTCGTATGTTTGTAACTTGCCCGCATAATGAGCAGTTGGTGTTACCAGTAATATCGCTGTTGTCCAGCCAATCATGGAGACATGTTAACTGGTTATCTGGAAGCTTTACCTTCTTATGCCAACTACAATCTTCTTCACCTAGCATGAATATGGTTTCCATATAAGGCAATTCAGTGGCTAAAGTCTTTGCTTGCTGGCCACTTTCTCCTTCTGAGATGCTGCAGATAGCATCTGAATCAGGTTCATTAAGATCGACGGATACAACGTCCCAATCTTGAGGAAGATCAAGGTTTTCCAACACTTGGGCTCGTTGAATATTACCGTTTTTCCTTTTGCATTCTCGAGCAAAATGACCTTCGTCTCCACAAATAAAACATTTACACTTGCGGGCCCTATCCTGGTGTTTCTTCTTAAGAATTCTCACGTGAGAGTCGTGAGGTTTTCCTTTGTATGACTTTGACTTCCGTAGGCCATACTTTTTCCTTCCGTCTTGATAATACCCTGGAATTGGTATTTTACTGCAGAAGGATAAGTCTCTTGCTTCCTTTTGAATCGTGGCCTGTCTGCATACTTCCTTCAAGTATTGATAGGTGAAATAGATTCTGGGCATTACTCCAATAGTATTACCTGGGTATTTTTCGAAGAATGCCTTTTCAACTTCAGAACCTATTAGCTGTGGCAATTTCTTGAAGAATTTCTCGGACAACTCCGAGGAGATAAATAATCTTCCTGACTTTGCTGCCAACTCCTTGTAATCGTTCATAAAGGCGAATACATCCTTCATGTGATGACATGAAAGATGTTCAATTTCTCTGTACGCTTGATCTTGTTCCTGCGTACTGCCTTGGTAGGGATCTTCCATGAGGATAATGCGCCGTATTTGAGATAATACGTTTTGAGTATCGTCAGCAATATTGACCAGTTGATCGTACTCTGTTGGGAACGCCATTCTCCATTGGATCCATATTTTCTTTTCCGTTTCTCCAAGTAGATTTTCGATGTAACGGACTTTGGCTTGGTTATCATCCCAAGCTTTCTCATTTATCAGGTTCAATGTAATTGATTCCCACCTTGAAATCATATCTCCGCACATAGAGATGTCTTACGGGAGGACAAGCATAGCTCCACGAGTACTACGAGCAAAAGGGAGATTCCACTGCCCATTCGTGCCTTGTCCCTTATACTTTTCCACTTTTCCTTTTATGAGGGGAACATTGATACCTGAACTTGTACCCACTGGGTGGATACTTAAGCGGGCCCATCATGGGCTCTGGAGGAGGATTGTAAGATGTTACCTCAGATTGGGAATTGGCTGAGTAGTTCATGAACTTTTGAATTTTTGGGGTTGGGTACCCCAATTCTTCGTAGTTAACCGCCAATAGCTCGATGAATTTGATTTAGAATGTGTGGGCTCCCCACCAGCTTCATGACAAATGGATTCCATTCGATTGTTTCAGCCGCTAGATCTTTGAGATCTTGTTCATGTGTCCACCGGGTTTCTTGTGCTAAGGATTTAGCACGCCGACTCTTCGCCATCTCCCGAGTCGTCGGTTAGTTCATCAATATGGCCATAGCAGAATTTAGTGACGAAATGCAACCATTGATGTGGGGGACATTTCTTTAATTTCTTCTTCTTGATGACTACTGTATCATAAGAGTCTATGTGCCAAACTCATGAGCTTCAAGATAAGGACGCCAACGTTCTCGTACAGCGGCCTTTTGGAGATGGATTGTTTTTGGCATCTTTGTCTTTGGAGGGTCCGGTTTGAATTCCGGAACAAGATCATTGCTAATATTCCGATGTAAATCCTGTATATAGGCGAAATACTCGTCCAAATCGAGTTCTTCAATGTCGGGAACGGACTCATGCTTGACTATTGTGGTATCTTCTTGCAAAGGAGCAAGAAAATTGGTTTCGCCTTCATTATCTTCTTCTACGGTACGTCTGGAATAATTCCCAAATCGTAGAGAGATGGTACCGTCTGTAGAGAAGCGGGATGCAATTTGAGCCGGTACGGCTACTTTTCGTTGTAGTTCTGGAGCTTTGATCGTCCATGGACGACCTTGCTGTTCGGTCATATCATATGACCTGCCTGGAATGGCTTGGATGCCTTTACTTGAGAGGTATTCGACGGCATGCGAGACATCGTACCGGAATGCGGTACTGCTGGAATTCGTTAATCGTCCTACTAATCCAGTTGTGATTAGTAAGTTGCTTTCTGCCGTATTCCAACCTTCATATCCATGAGTTTGCACTGTTAGAATGAAGTGCCGAGCGAAATCATGGATACTTAATAGCATCTCAGGGACAATGTAAACCAACTGAGATCCTTTGGAGAGATCAATTTCCATCGCTCCAATAATAGCATGGTCATCAGTCCACCGTGTATCCCGTAGCATGACTAAGGCAGATGTGCCTGTATTCATCCTGTGTAATGGAAGTACTCGTATAAGTAACAATCCAGGATGTATATGCTCCATTCCTTTTTGCTTTAGTGCCTCATAACTTTCTGGTCGGATATAAGGAAAGTCTATTTGATCATTTTCATCGATGATCAATACTCATCTTTCAGAGTAGTGCTGATAGACTTTATTTTTTGCTAATTTGTCACCTCGACCGTATAATACTTCTCCTGGTAGCAGGTCAGCCCTGCGGGACTGAGTAATTTGAACTTGCTCATGGAGTTTTTCTTCCCCTTGCTAGCTACTACCACTGAATTTTTTGTTAAAGCACGATTTTCACTCTTTAGCATTCCCTCCTCAAAACTGAGTTTTGTGATAACTTCTGCAATATTCAAACTTTCTTTCGCATACATCAAGATCTGCTTCATGTGCTCACAGGAAGGTTAAAGGTATAAGAGGAGCCTTAGCATCTTTTCCTCATCTTCGATTTTAACTCCAATAACATCAAGTTCAAACATGATGTCAATGATAATAGTTAGGTAATCTGAGTTTTTTGTATTTTCATCGATGCACAATGTGTGAAATTGCACTTTCAGGTACAATTGATTTGATATACCTTTGTTTGATACAATTTTTTAAACTTCTCCTAAAGCTCCTTGGCCGTTAAAATCCCATTCACATTTCCAAAAACATTTTTAAGCCAAACACAAGCATATCACACTTACGGCCCTCAAATTTATACTTTCCCAATCTTCAGCCTCATTCATACTAGTCTTGTCAAAATCTTTGTTAGAACCCTTGGTACCTTTGGAACTATGAGAAATTGTATCAATTCATCCTTGATTTGAAGCTGCTACCTGCCACAAGCTTAAGTATATTCTTCCATCAAGTTTCTCCACGCTATACCTCACAAGACTTGCAAACTCTGACAATTTGTTTCCACTCTTGGTTTGAATAATTGTGCACTTTTGTGAACAATGCATACTTCACAAACTTCAACCTAATGACAACACAATATATACCCCAAACCTTGTGTTTTGATACCACTTGTTGAGAAATTTGATTTCACATCCACCACTAAGATCAAGCAAATAATTAGAAAAAGAGAAATAATCAACAAAACACAATAGTTTTTATGGAAAACTCCCTAATTGTAGAAAAACAACAACCCACTAGAAAGAAATCTACTATGTGAAAATATTTGTAAGCACACAATAATCTCACTCATTGTCCTCGATACACCCACACTCTTATCAAGTTATCTTTCCCTAACTCACACCCAATTCATACAAGAAATGAATTTTTAAAGTCTAAATATACAAAACTTAAAGTGTCTTTAATTGGGTCTAATAGAAACAAATGTCTTGAAAGTCTTTATATACCTTAAAGACTCAATCCCTTTGCATCACAACCAATGTGAAACTTTTTTGTTGTTTTGTTTTGCCAAAAACTTAACAATGCTCTAATTTGAGAATATCTTTAAAGACCTTTTATTCAATTTTACAAAATATCTAATAGCCGCACACAAAGCTTGTTGAATATTTGAAATGATCAGATGGGGCTTCCATATGCTTATTGGGCCAATAATGGATATCAAAGGGCTGATTTGGAATTATTCAAAGCTAGACGATTGCAAGAGTGACACATTTTATTGGAATGGATGTAGTCCATCCAAATAGATTAGTAACATAGGAGGTTACAGAAATATTGATGGCACTTCATTGGTCCATTCACATAGGTGGATAGATTTCATTTACTAGGGCAACATTTGGCAAAGATCTTTATAGATGACTTTTGAGAAAACTATTTGAAATAATCCTCTCTGAAAGAACTTTTGGGAGTTTTGTCAAACACTAAAATCTCTTATTGGATTGAGAGAATTATCCAAAGGGAGGTTTACCTAAACATGTTTGTTATCTATATCACAGCTATTTCATCGAAAGGAGCTTTAGTGTGCATTTGGCTATACTTATTGAAGGGTAAAAGCTCCTATTCCAATGAAAAAAGCAACTTTGATAACTAAAGAAACATTCAACTTGATTAACTCTTGCAATAATCCTTATCACGTGTCTTAATATGTTATTAATATTTAATACAATCCTTTTATGATTTTAGCTTTTTAAACATTTCTATCTAAGAAAATTACGATTTTTTAATTATTGATTTCCTTTCTGAAAGTTAATTTAAATCGTAATTAGATCTAAAAATATTTAACTTGAAAAATAATCAAGCAGAAATTGATTTATACATATTATTATTAGATTTATTTTATTGAAAATAATTTTGTTTTATGATTATTAATTTATTATCGTACTTATCAAATATATAAGAGGGTATATAATTAATATTTATTCAAAAGCAATTGAGATATTCTTAATATTCAATAATTTAACCAAATCTATCGTCTTTTTTATATGAAAACAATTTTAAAAAGCATATCTCAAGAAGTCCGATATCAAAGAGCATCGCTGAACTCTGCTTTAGCCTCCAAAAAACCTCGCCATACGCACGGACGAAAATTACTTCGAAGTTTAACCATATCTTAGTTCTAGTTAATTGGCATTTAATTTTTTTTTTTTATGTTATTTCGTAGAGGGAATTTCTCGTCGCTCTTTGGAGTCGTAAAAGAGGAAACCCTCGAAGGGAAAACACTGCGGGTTTCACTTCCCCAAAGTGAAAGTTGAAAGAACTTTCTTCACTTCCCTCGCCTCCTCGTCCGTGCAGTTCCTCTTGTTTCTATTTTCAGGTTTCCTCTCCTTCTCTTTCTATTCCGTGAGTCAGACATCTTATTCCTCTTCTCTAATTTGTATGCTACTATTGCGTATTGTACTTCCTTCGATCTTCCGCTGTTCTCATTGCTCCTGAATCCAGTAGTAGTTAGACATTTGGATGTTTTGTTGCCGTGATATGTGTATACGTAGTTCTCTCTTTGCATCATTCTTTAACTGTAGCTTGGATCTTCTCGTTCAGTGATCTTTGTTAAGGCAAGTGGAGGTGTTCACACTTTTTATCTTCTTCTGCGGTCTTTTCGAATATGAGAATTGGCTGCGTAATTGAATTTGAATTATAGATACTACCGCCATGGTTAATCAAAGTCCTTAGAAAGCATGATCTTTTATTTATTTTTTTTAGGATGTGATTTTCTAAGCCAATTTAGGTAAAGTCGGAGGTTAGTTTTTCCATAAATTTCCCTTTTAATGGAAGGGAGGGAAGGGAAGAAGATTGATACAAGCTGAGGTAGACAAGTCAAAATTTAAATCCTTTCTTCTCATGGTTGAATATTAAATGTGCGGTAACTTTAGATGAAAGAGTTTCTTTTATTTTTTATGTTGAAGGTTAGATCCTTTGTTGGTCGAATAGAGTGCAAATTGACTTCCACAACATGCAAAAATAGGTTTGTGATTTTGTTTGAGATGTTTGTCTTTCTCAGAGCTGGGTTACTTAAATCAACATGAAATTGAGTTGTGAGGTTTATGTTGATGCTGCCTGTAACTCTGTTGGATCCTACATAAAGCTACCAGTGTAGAAAATTTCACTTTTCATTGTCGTACAATTTATGTACTTTACGATATCCTTTACAATGAGGATTATCTGGTATTGAGTAGTTTGGCAAGATACATCCTTGCTGGTTGATTTTATTTCTTTGTTTTTTTGGTAAAACAAGAAGAGAAATTCATATAGAGCCTGAAAGAGTAAAATACAAAAGGTGGGCCAAGGCTCGAACAACACAATATGACAAAGTACATTGAGTCCAAATCAAATAGGGGGATGGCTTGGAAGCATAATGCTGATCCGCCATGACCTCTTCTCTAGCTAGAGCAGTTACTCTTTTAAAGCATGCTGCCATCTATCAGGCTTATTCCTACTGAGGTCCTCAATCTCATTGAAAATATCCAGGTGCCTATCGGCCAGTGTCTTGCATCTATAAGCCCAAAAATGGTCTTTGTTGAAACCCTCCAACAATTTCACCAGAAGAGGAAGGAAGAAGTGTTGGATTTATAATTTGAGGTCTTGATGAAGCGGCTTGAGCTTAGTTGCTGTTGACTCACTTTGACCTAAAGGTACAAAGTATACAGGGATTTCTCATCTAGTTCCATGAACCACTCCCCCTCCATCTGTTGGACATGGACTCCCAGTCGAGTTGTTGTCAAAATTGAGCTTGAGCCAGCTTTCTAGAGGAGACAACCATAAGACTGGATGGGGTGTTGTGTGGTGTCAGATGGATAATAGCTCTCTATTTTTTTTTCTAAATGATAGATATCTCAAGATGTGAACTTTCTACTAACTTATTTAGCCCAAAGAAATGTCATGCATTGTTTTTAAGGAGACTTTACCAATAAAATTCTTCTATTGCGCTCATTCCAAATGGTTTAGGTAACTACTGGAATCGTGATATCCCAAGAGTTCCTACCTACTTTTTGCAAAGATGATTTCTTGGGATATAAGTTGGATATGCACCCAAGGAAGCAGGTTTTGAACCCAAATTTTCCAAAAGCCTCCCGGAATTTTTGGAGACTGGTCAATGGAGGAGGATATGCCTTTCGGCTTCAAGGTAGCTATTATGAAATTAATATCTAGGGTCCTTCACCAGATTGTGGGGTGGCTTAAGATTCAAAAACCTTTCCGAGGCGTTGAGGCTGCCACCATATGGAAGTCTTGGATTGATCATGCTCATGAATCCAGAAGCACAACCTCCACAGTTCAAGAATGGACTCCCCCACCTGAACACGTCTATAAACTAAATCTCGATGGATCTTCACTTGGGAATCCAGGCCCAGCTGGAGTTGGGGGACTTATCAGGAATTCTATGGGCGAGGTTCTTCTTTCTTATATTGGACCGATCGGGTATGCGGATTCTACTACTGCTGAAGCCCTCGACCCTCTTGCATGGTCTGAAGTGTTTCAGAAATTCACACCTCTCGGGACCTTTGTGTGTTGAAGGAGACTCTCAAGTTATTATTTCATGGTGTCAAGGGAAGTCAAAACCACCTTGGAGGCATTTGTTTACTTTTAATGAAATCTCTGATTTATCTCACCTTGTATTTAATTGGTCTCATGTACTTAGGAGTGCCAATGGCAAAGCAGATATACTTGCTAAGCATGGGGTAAGCGAGCAACATTTGGTTGTTTGGGTACCCTAAGTCTTTCAGTATTGCTGCTGTAATCTTAACCCTTTGTGGCTTTCTGCATTGTTTCATAATGAAATAAAATCACAACTTTCAAAAAAAAAAAAAAAAAAAAAAAAAAATAAAACCTTCTAGAGTCCTCTACATAGTACATCAAAGAGAATCAAATTTATGGAATATTTATAGACAAGATTTGGACCAAAATAATTCCTATATATGGTAGAAGAAGAAAAGGAAATTTGATTTTTATAAAGTTATGATTTATGTTACCTCTTGGACATTCTTGTCTTTGAGTTTTCCCTTTTTTCTGCTAAATAGTTTTAGAACCATTCATTATGACTTTTAAGTTTTCCATAAA